>CM059021.1:29877164-30412348 GCA_030272315.1 Paspalum vaginatum | reverse complement strand
TCTCCTCTTCGTTCTTCTTTTTCCTATTTCCCAGCCCTTTTCTTTTAAAAAGCATTAGTAGTACGCTGTACTTCTACTTTACATACAAAGCACATTTTAAAACCAATATTTTAGACACAATCGTTTGGTACATCATGCACCAAAACCATCTTATACATTTATTGGTTCATCCATCTCAAAATATAGCTGCTACTTATAAGTTAATGATAAATCAAACTCTCTGATCAAGTTTATAGAAAAAATATCCATACATAAGACATCAGACAAGTACACCATGAATATATTCCATGATTGAACCATGAAAATATATCACATGATTGATCTGATGATACTAGCTTGGTGCCATAAATATTGGTATATTTTTCATATAAATATGATCAAATTTTATGGTTTTTTACCAAACAATTGTGGGGGAGTTCCCCACAGAAAAGATCATTTTTATGGATGTGCATGGAAAATATAGAAAAATAGCTATATTTTGAAATAGATGTAATAGATTCTATTTCATGAGTTCATCTGTTTATGAACAAGTCAGGGACAGTTCAAGATTTAGTGGTTCCAATAATTGAGCTGGAGACTAATCAATAATATACTAGGTAGTCTACATGTACAGCTAAAAACATTTTCTCGTTCCAAATAGGGAATGGGTTAGATAAAAGCTTTTCCACAAAAAAGGTTAGATGGAGCTTGTGTCTTTATCTTTCCACCACTAGGATTTTCTCTAATGGATTTGCATTACCTTCAAAAATATATGTCAACAACAATCAGTACATGGAAGCTACATGTATTTGGTAGTATATCTGTATTCCTCACAATCTAGTAGGTTCTTAGAGTTATAGGACTAGGAGCCATGATACGCCCTCCATCTTTAAATAGTTGCTAATATTTACTTTATTGTCCACAAATTGACTATGCTTTTTTTAAAAGGAGAAGTCCGTTTTTACAACCCCGAATTGCCAAAGTTGTTTGATTTTCAACCACGGATTACGAAACCAGATAGCCATGGCCCCCAAACAAACTAAACCGGATGAAACACCCATTGCCCTTATTGAAAACGGTATTGAAGAGTGGTTTCTATTTGTAAAATGTAAAACCTTACTTAAAATTTGCAAATTCATAATTAATTTATTTTATATCTAAAAATATTAAACATGTACCAATTTTTGTCTAAAACTATAATTTAAAGATATTTATAACTTATTTAGTTCTACAAATATTGTTTCCTTGATCTAAGTAAAACATTAAAAATGTGACCAATCAAGTTATAAAAATATCCAAATACAACACGGATATATTATATTTGTATAGACCATTTGATACAAGTTTCATGTTTTTCTGATTTGAAATGAATTAACTACGAATTTTCAGATTAAATAAGGTTTTATTGATTTAAAAAGATAAATAGCCACCACCTAAAACCACCTGGGTGTTTCGCCAAGTTTGGTTAGTCTAGGGCCCTTGTACCCGGTTTCGTAATTCAAGATTAAAACGGAAAACCATTATCAGTGTTGAGATGGTGTGCAGAACGATGAATATGACGATTTCGATAGGTTCGGATAGCCAAATCGTTGCACCCCATCCCTACGTCCTGTATAGAGCGTCAAAACAAGTATGAGTCTTACCATCGTCCATGGTCCTAGCTCCCCTTATATAATCCGAGGAGCTAGGATTACAAAATGGTTATACAAGAGTTCTAGTCAGTTTACAATTCTGAGCATACAGGAAAGAATCTATCTTATATACATCTTTATCCGACTATCTTAAACTTCCTTGCATCTCACGTCGTCTTGTGCCGTGCCCTGCAAGGGAGTATAATCCGAACCCCTAAAGTTTATGTGGATATACGACACCCACAACCATGATAGTTCGAAGTAGTAAAATGGACTTCTCTCCTTTTTAAAATATTGTTGGCACCAAATTGTCTTGCATATGAAATGCTAAGAAGAAAGTCTTGTTCATATGAAATGAACTGAGTGTCCGAAGCGTCCTCAAACAATTGACCGAACAATACCAACAACCAGCTTAGAAAGTACAACATACCAGATTATCCAAACAATACCAACAACTAGTTTAGAAAGTACAACAGACCAGATTATCCAAAGTGTGTCAAGGTGCTAGGACCGAATTGTCCGGCCTCTAATAATTCAGTCAGCCTTGGTGTAAATGGATAGTTAGCTTTTACCTTTTAGGGACTGTATAAGCCTCTGTACCCGGTCATTCGAAGGATATTAGAGCTGAGAAACTTCACTTTAATGTTAAGACACACTCCTGAACTTTACAAAGTGCTTAATGCATATCTCGGCACAACTTAATGCTTGCAAGTGTTTGCTTAGGCCACTTAGTGTATTGCTCTTGGTTGCGACCAAAGTTAGTAATATGGTTTACATACCTCTTGTTATCAGCACTTGCCTGCACCGTATTTTTATGTGTGGAGTTTATAAGTCTAGATGTTCCGATGTGTGAAGTGCGTGGCACATTACTTGTGAGAGGGAGGAAGTCCCTCAACATTTGGCCAAAAGCTCATCCTACAAGGGAGACGGTATGAAGAGCATCTATGAGAGGTCGAACCCACTTGCAAGTTGGGGAGAACTTGGATGTCGACAGAGTTATTCGGCTTGGAAGCTTGGCTCCTACGTGGATGTCCACAGAGTTATTCGACTTGGAAGCTTGGCTCCTACGTGGATTAAGGAAGAACAAGACCCTCGCTGCTGGGCGGAGATGACTCATAGGTTTTACCCATGTGTACTTTGGCAAAAATCTCCAAGTCATCGTCGTCACCGAAAATTTGCACTTTTGCTAATAAAATAATTTGCCTCGAACTTTACTGGGTTCACTGGATGGAAAAAGGTAAAAGCAATAGTTGTGTGAGTTTCCCAAATTACTTCATACAGTTTCAAAATTCAGTAATTCTATTGTATTGACTAGTGTTTAGAAAAACACAAATCTATACATAGAGGAGGGTTTTTTTTCTATCAAAAGACTCCGTGTCCCCACCCTTAAGTTAATCAAATAAATCTAATTCGAATTTATTTGCAGGTGTAGTTTTGACGGCAGCAGACCACACAAAAACAGACATCCTAATCATATACGTGCTCTGTTTTCGACGTTTCGTATAGTGATGGGAAACAAAAGAGATAATGTTTCCAACCTAACTAAAATCACCCCAAAATGCACTTGGAGTCAGGAAATAGTCGAAACATAAATACCATGTCATATTGCTGTGATAAAATGCCACACGGAAATGAAGGCCCAAGCTGCATAGTATCTCCATTTTCAAGCATTCTACTTATCAACGGAAAGATAGGAAATAAACTTTTTAATCCAACCGACATCACTTTAAAATTAGCTTGGACTCAACGACAGTCATCAAAATAAGATAACATCACAAAAGAGGAAAAATTCTCTTTTGCCAAATATCTGGTATGTGAGCCCACAATATATATGCCCTAACTCTATCCTCGTTTGTTGGACACGATCTAACTAAACCACGGTCGTAATTGTGCATCAACATCGAAAAACACATTAGACAGCTCATTGCGAAGCATACATGCAGATTATACCCGTTCAACATGTGTATTTTTCTAGTATTTATAACATCAAAGTAGTTCTATTATTTTCGCCACGAAACATGATTTGGTAGCGTATTTATCCGTACCGTATATGTTAGTATATATTTTTCTAAATTGACGAAATCGAAAGACGTTATACTTAACAAAGACAAAATGAACGCGGAGAGTTTTTCCCTTCCTTCTCCGGTGTACGAATAGTCGAATACGGACACATCTGTCGCCACCCTGACAGGCCGATCTCAGAAACGAAGCCGCCCTTTCGTCCCCGCCGTCCCTCCGCCGCCGGCCCGCTCCACAGCCGGCGACGAACCGCAGGTGAGCTCCTTGCATCGTAACAGCCGCTGTTAGGACTCCCGTAACCTAGATTGCAACGCCCTTAGCTCGCCTCGCCCTCGGAATGTGGAAACCCTAGCCACCTTCGCCTGCCATGCGCTCCCTCGATTGCCTGGATTTGCGATTCTTCACCCTTTTCTTGCAGAGCTTGGAAGAGCTGCTAATGGAGGGCGTGGTGGCGGAGAATGCAGCGGCGCCCGTGGGCACGGCAGCCCCGGATGCTGCTGTACACACGGATCAGCGCGTGGAGGGCGGTACGGTGGTGGAGGACTCGGCGGCGCCCATGGTGGCGCCAGAGGCAGCTTCCGACTCCGATCAGATTATCGAAGATGTAGCCCTGGACTCGGGGATGCACGGGTAAGAAATGCTGCTTTATTTGTCAGCTTTTGATCTTTATGTAATGTCTTTCATGATGCTTTCGTGGGATAAATCTAGATTTGCATCTGTGGAGTCAAAAATATTCGTGTTATGGAATTGATGTCAGCATAGCAAGGATGCATCCACCGAAGTGTCATGTTTTGCACAAATCTCATTGAGAAAGATGTTAATGTGAAGTAAAAACCTGGAGGTATGTACAAGCAAATAGGCCCAAGTGCAACAAATATAGGGTGTCCCCTCTGCGGTTGCGCCGAAGCATGATGGGAATGGTCTGGTTCTTTTCACAACATTAGGCAAGTGTGCCTTTTTTCTGTGTTGTGGTGTCCTGTGGCCATGGTTGCCATCGCCTGGGTGTCCAAACGCTGGGAAAAACCTGGGCGTCTGCGCAGATGCTGCGGGGAGGGGGGGGGCACAGTACTGGATGTACGATGGTTCTGGGGAGAGGGACCAGTAGGCCGTTATGCCACACGCCATGTATGTAGGCTGCTGGTGGCCTGGGCCTTTCTAGTCCCTTGTCCTTATTTTCGTTTTTATCCTCCTTCCATGCTGGTGTTTTGAAGTTACTCATGTTTATTTATATCGCGTTGCCTTGCCTTGCCCCGCCTCGCGTGATTGTGTCGGCTTGCCTAGTTGATTGGAAGATGGTGGCTTGCTATGTCTCGCCTTGCCACCTTAATAGCCATGCCTGTGGCTATTGCTATCTTCAATAATGCATAGATTGCATTGAAATATTCCCTCCAGTCGTTTTTACTTGTCATTCCGCACATGTTTTCGAAAATTAAGGAATAGATGATTTGACTATTTAGCCCCAGCTGCTCTGTTCGATGTGGAAAGTGGATGCATGTGTCATGCATAAACCTGCTAATTTTTTGTAACTCTGCTTGTATCCTAATCAGGGGTAAAAATGGAAGAAAATCCTTAGGACAAGTCAAAAGACAACTTTTCATGTGTTTTTCAATTTTCATAATGAACTAGTGGTGTCATGCTTTTGTGACCAGAGGGGGATCCAAATTTCAGTAGGACTTTGGTGGAACATTTTGCTTTATGTTTTATTCTAAAAAATGGAGGAGAACTGCACATGGTCGCATTATAGATAGGGGGCAACGAGTATAGCGGTGAAATGCTCAAAGGAGAAATAGAACATGAGACCTTTTGGATTTATGTTATCATCCTATCTTTGCATCATACAGTTCTTCTAGACTAAATTAACAAGCATGAAAACACTTACGCTATTTCTCGTTCATAAGATATTTTTGGTCAAGTTCATCTGATGACATAGTGAGTTTTGAACCTTGTAGTTTCAAAGTTTTTTTTATCCCAGTGTAAGTCATTCTTTCATAAAGTCTAAAAGATAGTACCTGCAAAAAAGGTTACTTTCTATAGTAACACATACAAAATAGAACTTCAGCTAATTGCTGAACATGTTTTTAGGGCTAGTCTGTCCATATCTTCTATCCTAAATAGATACACCCCACTACGCTATTCTCTAGACATGCATGAAGCCATATCATCTCAAGACCCCACTAAGTTGAATGCCATGTCACCACTCATCATCCACCGAGCCCTCTATTTATATCTTCCATTGATCTTATGTGGCTTCATGCATGCTATGTTTTTTTGTGGTGTACACATAGGGTATCACTCAAATTCCCGCAACAACGCGCGGGGAATTCATCTAGTTATTTGTATATGTCCGTGCCCACCCATATGCTAGCCATTGAAACCGTGACTGCATTTTTCCTCATGGAGGCAATTTTTTGTGACACAATGGAAAGTTTCACATGGACTTGAATTGTTCAGGAATTTACAGCACATCCACCTTGACTGGCGCACTTGTTTCCTTCCATGTATAATTTTGCATCTTTCCGACACACTGGTCAATTTTTTGTTTTCAAATACAGTAGAACGGCATAAACATAGCTGGTCTAACACAACTCTCAATTTTGTTCATAGTGAACTATACAATTTCCAGTTTCTCTGTGATAGCTCACTGAATTTTTCTGTGGTTTTACTTCACATCCAAGCTTTAGTGCAATGCATTTTCATTTCAGGGATATAGTAACAAATGTTGATGTCAGTCCTGAGGAAATGAGAAGTATCATTGAAGTTATAGCTGACACGGGGAAGTTCTGGTATTAAAATTTTCCTACACTGGTTGTAGTTTGTATTCTTTGATGAGTTTCAACTGACCCCATCTTTTTGGACAAAATATAGTCTAGTTTATTGCCTCATTTGAACTGATGATATATACATTTCTTGGTCTTTGAGTAGAACCTGCTGTAATATGTTAATATGGTTCATTTAAAAGAAGTAATCAGTTAAATTCTAGTTCCAAAAAACCAAGCATGTACTAGGCTGATTAGGTTGCTAGTTGCTTTCATTTAGTTTAAAAGGAATATGCTGCATGCAGAACACAGGGACAGAATAATTAGAGCTGAACATTTACGCTTGTGATTAACTCCTTTGCAGGCATGATTGGAGTTTCCTGAAAAGTTTACTGTCTCTCAAATTGAAGCAGGTATGTCTATTGGGTTTGTTGGCTGTAATGAATAGGGATTGCATCGTTTATGATTATCATATAAACTGATGTTCATCATGTCAAGGTCTTGGATGAATATTTTGAGGTTCAAATGGCAAGCCAAGATGATCGACAACAACAGAGTTATTTCTCGGTGGAAACATACTCTGAGCTAGTTAGCCGCCTCAGTGATGGTATGTTCTTTACCAAGATTTTATAGCGGGCTAACCTTTTTAGCGGTGGCCTCTAGGAGTTATAAAAGCTATAGCCTGATATAGTGGAAGCTATTCCATTTAGTGGTTTTCGTTTTTTTTTCCTTTTGAAAATCTTCAATTAACTATGCAGAAAAACATGGAACTAAGGAAGTTCTTACAAATACATGTCCTGGGCTCCAGGTCCATTATTTTACGGCCATTCAATCAAATCAATACTCACGGCTATAATCAACATTCAAATCAAAAACTCAACAATGACTCAACGGTTGATTTCATCGTTCATTGAAGTAAAGAGCACAACAGAGCCATAGGTTCTAGTCCTCTAGAGCAAAGAAGAATATTGCCTCATTCAGGATTACCAGCGCTAAAAACATTTCACAGCTAAGTTAAATAGCGGTGTTTAGTGGTGCTAAAGCATTGTTAGCTGCAGTAGCAGAACAATTTGCAGTATCATAGTGGTATGCTCTCTAAAATCCTTATAACTGTGTTCTACAATATTTAGAACCATGAGCTTTACATTTATTTTGTGCTACAAAATTCCAGTAAATTTCTGGTTTGTGTAAGGAATATGCATTTCTGAATATTTTGCAGCTGGAATAGTCCTACTATCCTTGCTGACTGCAAATATCATATTCTTTTGGTTTTCCCTTTGAGTTAAGTAGTAGCTCATATCTTGTAGTTGTGCATCAGTATAGTTTATTTTGGTTGCTAAGAACTTGAAACATTGAAATGATACTCTTCCATGACATTTAAAGCTAGACAGTAGACACTTGTTGCTAATCTGGATTTGTTGTCTTATGATTTGCTGGATGAAAAGATTCAATGGGCATTGTTGGTAAAAGTTTGTGTTTGAAATTGTTGGTATTGCGACTCTTGCTGTTGCCAACACCCAGTTGCAGTGATGGTGCTTTTTGTATTTATGTGATGTCTAATTGCACTCCTATGTTCTTTTACGTCTATAGAGCATGATAAATTGGGAGCAGCATTTGGTGGATCTTTTACTTGTTTGTTAGCATTGCACATTGCAAAGGGGTTTAGATATATGTTGGACCAATTAGGCACTTGGAAGCTGCTGCTGGGTTTCCATTGCAGTTCAGACAAGACCTACCTGCTCATCAACTAGTTTATTTCTTACAGATCAGAAGAGAGAGCTACTTTTTGTGGGCTAATCGCAATGGCTGTTTTTTTTGGATTATTTGCAAATGTGATTGTTTGCTGAATTATTTTGCAGCCCTCTGGAGGTTTGAAGAGGGTCCTCCATTCACACTGCAAAGGCTCTGTGAGGTGAGACTTGTTTTCAGTTTTATTCTAAACTTTTCCTAAGCAATCAGATGAATTTATAAGATGAAGCACGTTTTGTTTCATTCACATCTTGCATTCATCCTATTTTGAAACAATCTTACAGTAGTTTTCCATTGACAGATTTTGTTGGATCCAAAAGGAACATATACAAAATTGTCAAAGCTTGCTTTAGCCTTGGAGAAGGTTTGTCACTTGAGCTTTCACTATTGTTTTTATTTAGAGAATATTTTGTTTTTTGAAGGAGTACAGTAGGGGAAACCCCCTACTGTGGTATAAATATATTAAGATATAGCAGGGGAAAAAAGAGTAGCAGAGTAGGAAGAGCGGAAGACTACTCAACTACAGAACAGGAAGAAGCAAAACTCTAGGGCAGGCCTAGGAAGAAAACCAGTTATTTATTAGCCTAAAGAGTTAAGCCATGTTAAGTTTGGGGTTCTAAAAGCTTCTTGAACCCTGTGCAAATGCAGGGTTACTTCATCTGATAGGCCTTGCTTCCATCCTTGGAAAGTGGGTAGAGTTTTTACTTTTGACATAAAGCACAAGTTTCTCTACTTGTTGGTTTACCACCTGAAGTCAAAGTAATATACCTCAGCTTGAGGGATGATTTCTGAAACAGCATTGAGTGCACCTTTGATAACAAATAGCTCAATGGGTTTTGACATGCTGTACCAGAATGCTACAGTTCTGCTGTAGCAAAAGAAAGATGGAGGTTTTGTTTGGATCCAGAGTTTTTTTTAGAGTTTTAGAAAAATACCATAGTTTTGCAAAATACTTTGGTTTCATAAAGTCATGAGGTGTTTGGATGGAACACAAATTTGTAGTTCTGAAAACCATAGTAGTCTTTTGGAAGTTTTAGAAACTCCCACTCTAGTTCTCTTTTCCTAAACCACGGTTTATGCATCTCTTGGAACTTTTTTTTTAAAAAAATCTTTCCCCTTTCTAGCGCTTTGGTCTGGGTTTTAACTCTAGCCTACCCCAATTTGCTTGGGATTAAAAGGCTATGTTGTTATTGCTCTAGGTTGACATTTATTTGAGAGTATATCTGCTGACAAATCTTTTCATTCATTATGTTTCTGTTCTGATATCCAAATGCTTTTATAAGAATTATTAATTGTATTCATTCTGAACCAATCATTGCCAATTCTTGCATGTCTTGTTTGTAGAATCTCCTAGTCACATCTACGATAACCAGGTGCACTGATCCATACCCAGCTGCTCAAGGGCTGCCAAGTTCAGAGTGGACGCAAATTACAGAAAATTCTGGGCCTGTTGATGACGAGCCTGAGAGCACACCTGAGCATACTACAGCAGTGCCAAATGGAACAGAGCATGTAGCAGCAGATGGTGATGAAGAGATGGCTGATGCTGAAGTTGAGGAAGGGTGTGCTAGCTGTGATGTAGAGATGCAGCAGGAGGACAAGCCTGATCAGGTTGAAAATGTTGACTCTGATGCTAACCCTGGTGCCGCAGCTGCCACTGAAGCAGTCAATGCTAGTGAACCCTTATCAGAGCCACAAAGCTGAGCTTGAGCTTGCATCAGAAGAAAGCGATAGAACCAGGTTCCAGTATAGCTGTACGTTTAGCAATCCACCTGTTGCTTACTAATTCTTGGGATTCGCCCCACCTGTTGCTCACTAATTCTTGGGATTCGCTATACTCAGATAACCCAAAATGAAGTGTGGATTCGGAAGTTTACATGGATTAGCTGATTATACTATTGGTGTCTCGTTCTAGTGGGCCTTGCATAAACATGTATATATTGATCATGCCCTGAAGTCTTGAACAGTTTAAATTCACCGAGATGTCTTGCTAAAAATGGCCATGGTACATTTTCCCCAATGGTACCTTTGTGCTTTGTTACTATGATGAGGCACCACCTATGTTGCAAGTCTGTTCTGGTACCCTAGTTGCTTCGGGTTGCTGAAATCCATGATGTATCCAAGATTAATGAGATGGATATCTGGCTTGTTGCAATACTGAACTTTAATGGATGATGAGGAAGTGAACTTTCCGAAACTCTATCCTGACTACTTTTAAGTTTTAATCGACCCAGTTTTCTTTCAGTGAACCTTCGTACTGCTGTACAAAAGCTGCCATTCCATCGATAATTTCTAACGATTTCGCCAGTCTGATGCCTTCAGGCTTCAGGCTTCAGCAGCATCAAATAGGCCAGTGCTACGAATTGCTCCATGCCGCACCGTGCGTAAGAGGCTGCTCCTCTGCAGTAACTGCACCGCCGATGTGTTTTAGGGACTCAACTGCAGGACACCAACTGCAGAGGATCTCGTTTCCACTAATGATGGGCTGCTATCTTAATGATGGTGTCAAATTTGTCTTGTTATTTCTCTTAGAGTAAACATTGTCTTTCCTTCAAAGGTTAATAAGTGTCACTTCCAGGGTAAATTCATAACTCAAAGAATTTGTATGCTTGTATTAATCCATCAGTCTCATTTCTTTGCCTTTCCCACTGTTAATATGTTACACTGTTGTTCAGGAGTGCACGTCAGGCTATACTTGTATTAATCCATCAGCCTCTTTTTTTGCCTTTACCACTGTTAATATCTTATACTGTTGTTCAGGAGTGCACGTCAGGCTGTCTATCATGCTAAGACATACAAGGCGGTGGAGATTGGTAGTCAAATGTGAAATGTACCTTTGATGTGACTCGATGGTTCATGTTGCTATCAAATGATGATGCAAACTCTTACGTTTATGATGGTTTTGGACTGGTTGTTTGGTTGGGAGTTTGGTGATAATTTGGGGGCATTTTAATTGGGGATAACGACATTATGGGCATGTTTGGATTGAGGCCAAGATTGACCAGACCAAAGTTTGGTCAAATTTGACCAAATTTAAATCTAAATAAATATTTTATCAAACAACAATTTTTTTGTTTGTAGACTTTATTTGGTCACCAAATAAGCCCTACGAATAAAAAAAAATTGTTTGACCAAATATTTTTCTAAATTCAAACGTGGTCAAACTTGGCCAAAGTTTGGTCTGGCGAACCGTGGCCTCAATCCAAATATTTTTTGTCACACAAATTTTGCCACTAGAGAACGTTGCACACATCGTATCATGACACAATGCCTTCTGCTAATAAGAAGCGAAACCACGGCAAAATCCCACACTGTAGTTACTCTTTTCCTAAGGTAGGGCGCCTTGGAGGTTACAGTTTCATGCCTACATATTTAGATTATTTTTAGAGTGAAACTAGAAGATAGAAATATTTGTGATATTTAGATTATTTTTAGAGTGAAACTAGAAGATAGAAATATTTGTGTGATTGCATAATACTATTTTTAAAAACATTATACTTGATAACTTATAGTATATTCCGATACTCATTATGATTGAGAGGCGTTGGCTCTTACATAATTGAACATACTCGCTTGTCTAATAGTTTGCATGTATGAGTTCTATTGGCCACAGAAAATCGACTAAAGACATTAATAGAGATTAATAGATGGGGTTTAGTGGATGGTGATGTGAATATGATGTGAATAGCTTGCATGTTGAGAGAAATATATTAAATAAGACATAGTGTGTTGTGTTTATATAATTTATATAGATGTAGTGGTGGTGTGCCATCGTGTCATGTTGTAAATGAGTTCTGATGTGATAGTGTGCTACATTGTACATGTCAAAATTGTTGTCAACGTAACTTAACTTACACCTGACGTGCTTAAGGTGACCTCTCGTGGAGTGGTGTTGCTGGAGAGATGCTCCTCGGTCCTCTCTATCTCCTATGCATCTTATATATCTAAATGGGAGCCCTCTACTATAAGATTTTCCTATTTTTTTATGAAGCCGCATCATCGTAAGGTCCACTAACCACTAAGACTCCTGTTAATGTGTGTCATCAATCTTATATGGCTAACAACACTAATGCATGTGTTTAGGATACACAAATTTTTAATTTTTTAATTTCAATATTTTATTTACCAATTCTCACTCTATGGATAATATTGTTAATTAACGCTGAAAATTCCCTCAGCAAGATGTTATCTAGTTATGCATAGTAGCTGAACTTTAAGTTGGATTGCTCCTGTTTGTACTTCTCATAGTCCTCGTTTTCTGTTACTCTCTTCAGTCCGGAATGTGTGGTGTATTTAGTTTGTTTCTTTAGGATTACCGATATGCCATTTATGTGATAAAAAAGTCATATCAATTTTATGTTATAAAAAGTATACACTACCTAATAAACAAAATTATCAGACCATATGAATGCATGTTTAGATATGGGTATCAAGAGGATATAAACACAGATATGAAGATAAATATTAAATATATTAATTGATGCAAGGAAATAGCAATATGCACAAAATGATTGGAGCTTAATGATGTTTATCAAATATCCGGTGCTTTGCAACACAATCACATGTCTTAGATGTCCTTATGCTGCTGTTAGTAGAAAGTAAGTGTCAAATTAGTAATCTCATCACATGAATAACACCTAGTAATGTATAAACAACATCTAACTATAAATGCTCAAAGAGGCTTTGCTTCCCGTGGGCATGGAATGCTCGTAGAGGCTTTGCTTCCTGTAGGCAGGGGGAAGCCTGCCTCCCTGCGCCCCCTTCATCCCATCTCCTCCCCTAGTGCTTTGCTCAAGCACATTAGTGAAACTGTGAAAGGGCATGCAGTGCTTGATGATGACAACGGTGGGGCCCTCCATGCTCATTGGATTTTTTTCTCTCCTCACTCATAATTGATGGCGGGGCAACACATTGGGTGAACGAGGTCCATATATTTTAACCCGCAACAGCTGATGGGTTGGGCATAGGCCATGTTTTTTTACGTAAAACCGACTGAACCAACGACAAATAACGTGACCCAACCTAAAAAACCAACCCGATGCATCTTGGGAAGTGTGCAGGCCAACTCACCCCGACGCTAGGCACGGGTCGGACCATCCTAAACAACTCGTGACCTGACTTGACCCGAGGCTTGAACAGGTCTAGCAGGCACCAATGGGGATAGATCTGAGCAAGAGAGGGCATATTTGTGCCCTGTTGCTCTAGATCTATGCATCTAAGCTCTATTGGCACCTGTGAATGCGATATTGGCATGTCAGCAGCGGTATATATGGCTAGATGTAGTGGGCATATGTTGGCAACAGCAGCTCTCATGCATAATGTGCAGTGTTTGTGCATGGCACGTGGCATGTCATCGTTCACACTGCTCATAGCTGCCAAGGGATAAAGAAGTATATTTTAGCTTGTCCAAAAAATATAGGGATATTTGGTTCCAGGAGGCTAGCTTTGCCTTGCTTTTGTGGCACGTGCAACAAGGAGCTTGACCAGGTTGTAACATAGGAGAGCCAATTTTGCTCTCTCCTAGAAGCAAGGCTAACCTTGCCTACACAAGCTCCAAAGTAGCCAAGAAAAGTGTTGGCATGGTTTCGCACAAAATACTAACGAACCCTAAACCTCGCCCTCAGCGGCGCGAAGGTCTCGTGGTTGCCCTAGATTCATTGGATAGTCTAGCGAGCCTCACCGGATAGTTGTAAGGAAAATGGCCTCGTGTGCCATATTTCCATAGTTGTGTTTTGGTGATTGATTGACAACCAACACTTGGACTAATAAGTTTGTCTAGATGCACATTCTCAAGTATTTAGGTCCAAGGGGTGAAGAAGAAGAAAAGCCAAAGGCAAGGCCTAAAGGGCCGCCCCAACGGGGGGTTCCACTAACCGATTAGCGGAGAGGGGTCAAGGGGGAGCCACCCCTCGCTGGTCTCAGAGTAGCGCCCTGAAACTTCTTAGGGTTTGTGTGGACCGGACAATACGGTTTGCATGACCGAACATACCTCCGGACAAGTTTTCTTGAAGGTGTGAAGAATTGGAAAGCCTGGCAAATAGTGAAGACCGGATAGTACGATGTCCCAAGAGATCAAAGGACCGAACAATGTCAGGGAAGACGAAGTTTACAATGGATCGGACAATCCAACTGTGAAGACCGAACAAAGCGATGGACATATCTTCTCAAAGCTATGAACTTCCAAGTTTTCAGGGAATTACATGGATTAGACAGTCCGAAGTTGAAGACCGGACAAAGCTCCAGTCAAAAGTACCATCGTATAGTAACGACTAGTTTCCAGAGTTCAAATGTTTACATGGACTGGATTCTCCGCCCCTGGAGACCGAACAACAGATCAGGCAAAAGTAAAGTGACGTCTTATTTCAGTGACCATTGGAAAAGAACATGGACCGGATCGTCTGAAACCCTAGAAAAAGTATAGATCGGACAATTCAAACTTCACTGCATAAGCAGACCTTTCTTTGTAATGGCTAGTTCGACTTTAGGGGCTATATAAACCACCCCACCCTGTGATTTCGAGTGAGTTGGAGCCACTGAAGTTCAAAGCAAGTGTAGAGGAGTATTCCAAGCACATCTGCTACTCAACCACCTAGAGCTTAGTGCATGATCCAAGCTAGGTTAGAGCTTAGAGAGAGTGAGTTTGCGAGCTCTTCTTGAGTGAAGCTCCTGCATGAGCTAGAGAAGAAGCCTTGGTTGTGGCCAAGCCACTTGTACTCGTTGCTAGACCCTTCTTCTTGGTGTTGAGTATGAGGGACTCAAGTGTATCCAGTCTGGTCTTTTGTCCTAGTTGTGATGAGCGCTTGTCAACACTGAAGACTTGCTAAGGGACTACTGAGTAGAAGTCCTCTCAAGTGGAAGGAGAGGTGAAGCTAGAGTGGACTTGGCGCGACAAATCCCTGCCGAGTGGACTGGCAGGTGGCTTGGGCTGTGGTCCAAGTTAGGCTCGGCCCATAAGTGTGACCTTTGGTGCGGGATGGTGTAGTGAGCCGTAAAGTCACCCCACAAGAAGAATCCCAACAAGTGTTTCTCGGTTCGAGCGTCAAAACCGGGGCCCAAGATCGTTTCCTGGTTCCACTGTCAAAATTAGGGGCTTGGTTGCTAGTATTCCAACACCGAAAGTTATCCTAAGGGAAGGACTACTGGACATGTGGAGGACATCGAGAGATTTCTTCGAGGCTAAGAAGGTCAATGACTTCATCGTGTTCCTCCATCTAAGTTGCCCGCAATCTTTTCTAGCCTCTATGGGCATTCTAGTGTAATTGAGTCTGTAATATAGGGGGCAGTTTGCAAAACTACCTAGATCTGAGTCTGTAGTATAAATAAGAAGAGGACTTCTCATTAGGTCTCTCACTCTCTTGGTTGGTTTAAGGTTTGCTTAGGGCTAAGTTTAGACCCTATTTTTGTCACCAAGCAAGACCATCATGATTAGAGAGGTTGGAGGGAGCTTGCCTCCTCTAGAATAGGGTAGGAAGTGGGAGGCTTCTTGGTCATGAATTTCCCTTCTTGTAGTTGAATCTTGAGACCCTTTTGGGCAGCTAATAAATGGATTTTGTGCAGCTCCTTGTGTGTGCTTGCCTTCCCCCTTCTTGATTGGTTTTTGGTCTTGAATCCTTGGTATGTGTGTTTGTGCTTGACCAAGTTTGAGATCTTTCTTTTGCTAATGTTTCAGACTGCTAGGATGTGGAGAGATTGTGGTTTTGGTGAGCCAAATCTCATATCCATGAGCAGCCCCTTTGTCTTTCATTCTTGCCCTTGTTCTTCACCTCTTGGATAGTCAAATCTGTGGAGAATCCCAATGTTTGAGGGAGTGATCTCTTGGGAATAGTTTCTCAATGGCCTAGACAAGATACACACAAAGAATTAAGAAGTTTGGAGACCATTGGAGCAAGATTTGTATTGAATCTTGAGGATTCGCGGGCTGTTTTCTCTTCTCGGGATGCCCTTTCCATACCACTGGACCGTCCGGTGGTGGTGCACTAGACCATCCACTGCGTTGGGTTGAGCTTTGGTGGAGCTCACAAGGTCTGGCCTCACCTGGCCCTTTTGTGAGCACCGAACCATCCGGTAGTTACTCACCTGACCGTCCGGTGGTGCTCGTTGTGAGGGGAAACCCCTTGGGCCAGATCATCCGATGTTCACACTGGACAGTTCGGTGCCTGACCATAGGATCATCCGGTGGTGTACCACCGGACTGTCTGGTACTTGTTCATCCCTCTGGTTGGCTTGTTTCACGTCGTTTTCGATCGGCATTTGAGCAAGTGCTTCCGTGTGGCTTTTCTCTTTATGTCCTAGGGTTGGTAGCTTGTTCTTGCTATGTGACCTTGCATGTTTAATAAGAGAGGGTTTTAGGGTTTCAAGTTTTAGGCGCCAACCTATTTACCCCCTCTAGGTCGCCCTTTCAGTCCTCAGAGTGGCGATGACAACTTGCATGGGGACGAGGAGACCCTACAAACTCTGTAGCGAAGCATTTGGCGCCTTGTGACAGAGAGGCAGTGGCAGTGGCTAAGCCTTGGTGGCTTGGTGTAAGCATTTAGGCCCCAAGGTGAGTTTCGAAGATTGAATGACAAGCTTAATTGTTGTCTAATGAGCTTTTGAGTACAGGTTTAATAATTAATATCATAAGGTTGCTCATTAGTTATGTCAAGTGGCCCTCAACCTTAGTTCTTACATTCATGAAGGCAAACATGGTTTTTTTCGTATCTCAAAGGCTAAGGACACTTCTAGAGCCAAGAATCAAGGTGTTCAAGGATTCTTACATAGATATGGTTTATGGCTTTCTAGTGTCCGCACTATTAAGGGGGGTCAATGGTTAGTAGCTTGATGTTTAGATTTGCCATGAATGGATGCACACTCAAGCCAAAAGACACATGAACCACAAAGGTGCAAGCTACAAAGGCTCAAGGTCCAAGAAAATCAAAGTTCAAATCAAAACTCCTGAAGAAAATCAAGGAACAGATTCGAACAAAGGACCAGACAATCTGCTCTATCTCAAATTAATGGAGTGGAGAATCTCAGTCACCAGGGAAAAGTTCCAAGAAAACTCCATGCAAATCAAGTAGCTCGGATTGTCCGATGCAGTGTAACTGGACAAAGCTTCGGACAAAGAAACCCAAAGCTATGCACTTTGAGAAAAATCACATGAACAATGGAATGGACAATCTTCCTATAAATACCAGACAAAGAAACCCGAGGCTATGGTTTTTAATGAAGTTTTGGTCAATGCATGGACCAGACAGTCCGAAGGTGGTGGACCAGACAAACCCTCGGACAAAAGTACAATGACGTATTGAGTTAGTGACCGTTGGAAAAGTACATAGATCAGATTGTCTGAAGTTGGAAAAAGCAAAGGACCAGACAATCCGAAGTACACTGCAACAGCTGCCCTCTTTTGCAATGGCTCTGTCAGCTTGAGGGCTATATATATGGGTTCTAAGGGATCATTTCATGCTCTTTGACACTACCAACAACTTCAACAACATAGAGAGCCATTTGTGCTTTACTCTTTGCATGAACCACTCACATATTCACACCATTTGAGAGTAAGGAAGGTCTAGAGGCTTGTGTGCATCCGTCTTGATGAGGATCAAGATCAAGTGAAAACCGGTGGCTTGTAACTCTTAGTGTGTGGCAACACCTAGGAGGACTTGGTGACTGGAGTGCATTCTCAGAGCTTGCCAAGGAGATTGTGGAAGCCCAAAGAACAAATATGTACAAAGCTTGAGCTCCACCTTGTTGGGATGGTGAACAGAGACTCTTAGAGAATGCCCAGAAGCATGGGAGGCAGCAAAACACTATAGTGTGTGTCGCAACGTGGACTAGGGGAGGGTGCCAAACCTTCGATACCTGGTTGTCTCCTTTCCTTACTCCTCTATATGATGCTCTTGTTACATTGCTCATTTTCATGGTTTGCATCTTGTAGTTACCATGCTTACTCTTCTCTTGGCTAGTATCTCCCTTGCTTTGGTCACTATTGTGGTTTCTAGCATGAGTAGTTTTTTCACTTCCACTAGTGTGTGTAGGTTTATTCACCTCTAGTTTAGGGATGCTACATTTAGAGGGTGAAGTGGGTTAATTGTAGTTCATTAGGTTATTCTTGCAATTAGATTTTGAAATTAGTCCAATTCACCCCCTCTTGTGCATCCGATCCCTACACTTGGTGGCACTTAGCCTTTGCTATGATCGGAGGAGTCTTGGTGCCCAGCTCGGATTTTGTCTTCGGTGGCAAGCCCGTGGACGTAGCCCTTAGTGGTGAAC
The DNA here is from genome assembly GCA_030272315.1 of Paspalum vaginatum. Taxonomy (NCBI): domain Eukaryota; kingdom Viridiplantae; phylum Streptophyta; class Magnoliopsida; order Poales; family Poaceae; genus Paspalum; species Paspalum vaginatum. The sequence goes on along the minus strand of CM059021.1, from coordinate 30,393,960 downwards.
CACGTTAAATCATTGTGTCTCCCCGGGAGTTTGCATTCCCCTTTCTTACTCTCTTTACTTACCGCATTTACGTTTCTGCATTTATGTTTCTGCATTTGCTTTCTTGTGTGCCTTTAGCTTTCATAGTTAGTTTGATTAGGTTTGGCTCTTGGTTGCAAGTCTTTTGGGTAAGTTAGAGAGTGCATAGATAAACCTTAGACTAAACTAGCATGTGTAGGATGTGATAGGTTTATCTTATGCATTAGAAAGCCCTAGATTTTAGAAGAGCGACTAATGACCCAATTGACCCCTTTCCCCTCTTGGTCGGATACCTCGACACGTTCCTTACAATTTACTGGTGACGGGCCAAAGCTTAGGTAAAACCTAGTCTCAACCCTCTAGGAGGGACCAGTCAAGGAGGACGAGCTCTAGGCTTGTTCTAGGATCGTCAAGTGACCTAGAACCCCTCAAGTTGATGTAGAACCGAGAAGAGGAAGCAATTAGGGTTTGAGAGGAGAACTAGGGTTTGAGGAATAGATATGCATAAAAGTAAAGTAAAGATAAATGTTCGGTCCGATTTGTGATGCCTCAAACAGCCTTACCCCTTCATATCTATAAGGGTGGTTTGGACCCTTGTACATATCGAAATTCATGAGATCACGCACAAAACACGAGATTCTACTCGGACTTGACCATACTGGACTATCAGGTACCTCCTATCAGATTATCCGATGATGTCAGACTATCCAGCCATGCCCATCGGATAGTCCAGTGAGGCGGCCCGCCACAGCCTTGCCAAAATTGGTGCTCAACACATGCCCTTGCCTTTTAGTGAAGGTCATGAACTAAAAGCACCAGTAGAATCTAAATCTTCGAGAATCAACATATTTTATAGTACATAATAATCTGGAAGCAATAACTAAGACCCGATGCAAGACATCGGCTTTCTTAAGCATCTTGCCACATGCTTGGTTAATACCTCTTCAAGAAGCGGCCATTCAATGCTTTGGGTAGTTCATTACCTTGCAGATCTTTTCCAATATGTAAACAATACTAGGAACCACCCTCGTTACCTTATAATGACCATCCCAACTCTGAGACCACTTGCCAAATCTTCTATCCTTAGTATTCAATGGCAGCACCATCTTCCATATGAGATCTCCAATCTGAAGACTTGGCCTTCACCTTCTTGTTATATGCCTCGGTGACCATGAGCTTGTCCTTCTCAATCTCTTTCAAAGCTATCATTCTCTTGTTGGTGACTTCATCAATGTTGTCCATCATGAAGTCATGATACTCACCGATAGTTAGATCATTCTACCTGGCGAACCTGTATGCATTTAAATGCACCTCCACATGCAACATAGCATCCTATTCATGTACAAGCTCAAAAAGAGAAACTTTAGTAGCATGATGTTTAGATATCCTATGTGCCATAGAGCTTCGGACAAAACTTCATGCCATCGCCGAGGATGACCATCTATCTTCTTCTTAATAACATTAATAATAGTCCTATACTAGATTCAGCCTGACCAATGGCCTGATCAAAATATGGAGATGAATTGAGCAACTTAATCTTATAAGATTTGGCAAATTAACGCGTCTCTTTAGACATAAAAGAAGCACATTGGTCTATAGTTAAAGTCTGAGGAATACATAATCTATGAATAATATGTTCAGTAATAAACCTAATTACCTCCTTGTGCTTATATTCAAGGCAACGACTTCAGTCCACTTGTTAAAAATCCATAGCAACTAGCACAAACCGATGTCCCTTAGAAGATGACGGATGAATTTCCCCAATAAAGTTTAAGCCCCACCCTCTGAATGGCCAAGTTTTGATGATGGGGTGCAACTTGGTATCAAGAACCATCTGCAAGCCTCCAAACCTTTGACAAACCTGACACCCTTTCTAGTACTCAAAACAATCAGCAATCATACTAGGCTAGTAAAACCCAACCCTTCTCAAAAGCCACTTCATCTTAAGTGTTGATTGATGAGTACCTCAAATACCTTCCTGCACCTTAGCCATGGCCAATACAGGCCCGGTTTATTTCCATGTAAAATCGGATTATGGACCAACCACCGTGAAAATCCCACCCAAACGTTTTGCTTCTCTCATAAGCCCGCTTCGCCTGGAATCCTTCGCCATGTACAAAACTTGATTATTTGTATTGCAGCCCTGAGGCCGCCTCTCGCCCAACGCGACGATTATTTCCTCTCAGTCCTCTCCCAAGCGCCCGCGTCCTCCGCCCTCGCTGGCGAGCACCCGCGTCCTTTGCCCTCGCAGGCCGTGCTCGACGGATCCGCCCCCACAGCGCCTCCTCCTCCCAATGGGTTGCCTCCTCAACCGCCGGGAGCTCCACTTCCAACCTTATGCCGCTCGGACGACACCTCTGCTCCTAGGACACCTCCTCCACTGTCGGGCGCTCCGCCTCCAACCTCGCGTCGCCGGGACAACGCCTCCACGCCGGACTGCCACCTCCGCCTCCTACCCCAGCCTGTATCGCCTCCTCCCACTGGCGTCGCCTCTGCCCTCGGCACCTCCTCCCGCTGGTGTGACCTCCGCCCGTGGTGCCTCCTCCTCCCACTGGCATTGCTCCATCGCGGCTCCTCCTCCTGCCAACGCCTCTGCGGCGTCACCTCCTCCCACTGGATAATCAAGATTGCCAAACATTTGGATTTTTTACACAGTAGATTCTTTGCAAAGTGGCTTCTATGGTAAACCTACTCTCTAGATAAGCGAGACCCATAAAAGCAAAAACAAACAGGGCCACGGTATCATCAGGACCTAGACACTTAAGCAATACACCACAAGAGTTCGGCGATATAATTCATCATTAACTGAAAACATACTTGTAGGCCATACGCCGAATTTTCCCGTCTTTTCTAACACTGGGATCATGTAGATAAACAATAAAAGGCATCTAAAGGTTGGACCGACGCCTACGAGGGGGTGAATTAGGATTTCTAAACTAAGACTCTCTAAAAACAAAAACCACTTAACAAAACATATGCAAGATAAACTAGCTATGTGCACTAAGATTTTGCTAATTGTTGCTAATTTTACCGTGGCCAAGTCTTGCAACCTAAATCCACCTAGAAACCAACCTATCAAGCTAGTCTAAGAAAATAAGTACACAATTGCAAGAAATTAAATGCGGAAGCTAAAAGATAGGATAGAGTGATGCAAACTCTCGGTGATGATGTCGACAATGGCACAAGTTGGAGACAAAAAGATTTTTTTACTGAGGTATCGGGAAAACTCGCAAGCCTCCCCTAGTCCTTGTTTGGTGCCCCCCCCGTAAGGCTTTGCTCTCGCGAAGTCCTTGCAAAAACTCCGACCCAAACCTCGCAAGGAGAGGGGTTGGCAAAGAGACCCACGCAACATCTTGTTCTTGCGTAGCCCTCGCAAGGACTATGGCCTCACCCTCACAATGGTAGAGGATGGCTCGGTCGCTTGCGAGATGGTCAATCAAGAATTTGGATTTAATCATGCTTAGAGAGGAACAATAACCCGGCCAGGGAACTACTAAGTCAAAATTTTCAAGTTGAATATGCAAAACTTTGTGTAGCTTGGTTGAGTAGTTAAACACTTCTACATTTTCGTGCAAGACATCAAGTACAAAAGTGGTAGTTCAGGATGTTGCCTTCAAATATGCTATTTGGACTAATCTCAAAATCAAATGTTAAGAGGTTCAAAAACTCAAACCAAACCAGGTTAGCCTACACTCAGAGGATTTTGCTAAGTCTAGGGTTGACACTCTTTCCCAAACTTCATTCTGAAATTACTTTCGATTTGACTATACAACTTCAAAATCTTCCTTTCTATGAAATGAAATTAAACTTATCACCTTTCAAATGCATCTGACTTCAAAATGATTGGACTTTATTTGATGCTTCAAAAGTTAGAAACAAGAAATACTCTACATGGAGTAAACCTGCATTTTGACCAAACCTCTGAACACATCTGTGGTTGTATTTCAAAATCTATTGTGATTTAAGCTAAACTTTATATACCAAACTTGTAGAAAATTTCACGAGGAATAACTTTGGTATTTTGTGTCATGACATGCATAAAGGTTTGAACATAGTTTTGGATCATTTTATGTGAAATTGTGAAATGTGCCAAACTTAGACCTGATTAGTAAATTCACAATTTTGTGAAACAAAAGTCAAAATCTTGCCATAACTTGAATACCAAAGTTGTATTTCATGAGATTCTAAGCAACATTGGTATAGCTCACTCTTTATGAAAATGCCCATAAATAGGCTTAACAGAATTTTAAAGATTTAAGGAATAGTTGGTCAAACTAGAGCTCCAGATTTGAATTCATTCAAACCCACAAAATTTGAATAGAACCTAGTACCAAGACTTTCGACAAAGTTGTAGATCTAGAAGAGTAGAACAACTTTTGTATTTTGGGTTTTGTCAAATTCGGCCTCTAGGATGTTCAAAAACAACAATTTCTAAAACATGTCTCAGCACTCAAACAACATTTTTCAATTTTCCGAATTTATTTTTCCCTTTCGTGTCACTGACGAGTGGGTCCCACTCGGCCGACCAGCCCGCCGCGCGCAGAGCGCGCCCGCCACGCGGCTGCCGGCGTCTGGCGCTGCCGGCCACGCGCCGACGGCCTCTCCCCCAGCTCGGCTTCTAGTGCACGCAATCGGCTCCCTCGCTCACGGGCTTCCTTCACTCTCACCCGCGCCCCTCTCCCGGCCTCGCCTTGCCCAGAACCCCGCAGCACCGGCCGCCATGGCCATGGAGCTCGAGCTCCACCGCGCCGCCTCTCCAGTGCTCCTCCTACCCCGATAGCACGAGCACCGCGGCCGCCACTGCCTCCTCCGTCTTTACCCCAAGATCTCGACGCCAGAAATCACTCCACCACCCCTCCCCACGCGAACGCCATCGCTCATCGTCGCCGCGGCCGCACCTCCTCGCGGACACCCACCGTCAAGCACCTCCCCGCGCCTCCAACCGCCTGCGCCGGACTCGTCACGCCACCGCGCTGCTCGCGCGCTGCCCCGGGGCGCCGTTCCCCCACTCCTCCACCAGATCGAGCCGCCGCCCCGTCCTCCGCGTCGCCCGGCTCCACGTCCGGTTCACCGGCGTTCCCCGCCCGCTCCGGACTCCTCGCGCGACGCCGTCTTGGGGGAAGGGAAGCCCTTCACCGGGAACACGTCCCTGGGGTGGCTCGGCTTCAAATCCGGCCACCCACGCACCGGTGCGTGCGCGAGAACGCGGCCCGACGCGCGCTTCCTGCCCCTATCACGAGGTTGAAGAAGGTGGTCGTATTGCACAAATCCCCCTATCGTACTTCATATTTTACGTGCTCTAATCAAGCCCTGTTCACTGAGTCATGAACCTCTTCTGTGCAGGTCCCTGAGAGATAGATTTATTTATGATTAGGTCCCTGGTCATTAGGATTTCGATTTAATGCATTTTATTAAGCTGAGAACTTTGGAAATTCGTAATAAATGAAATAAAAATCAGAAAAATACAAACTAAGTTGCATTTTTATCCTTGTTAAAAGATCTATCTGCTGGGTATGATGGTTGAGTAGGAAAAGACATTTTTGCCCCTGATTTTGTATATGCATGTTAAACCAACATAAATGGAAAATGTGGGTAAAATGAGCTTAAAAAATTATGAAATTTGGGCAGAGGCCTTGTTAACATGTGTAGGCTCTGTATAAATTTTGGTAGCCCCAGCATTGACTGTTTAATTACTATTTTACCCTTGTCTTGTATTTAAGCATATATTTAATTTAAGAAAAGGTTGCTATGGTGAAAAATGCCCCAGGTGACTTTAGGGGCTTGATATGAGCTCTAGGTTATGAACATGACTCACTGCTAGAGTAGGAGGTGGTGCATGTAAGGATTTGGCTCTGATTTGAAAATGGTAGAAATAATGCAAATTTACATAAATAATAGAAAATGTGAGACTAGTATATCTAATAAATGCCACAATGGATCGTATTTGAAACATAAGAATATGTAAGTCTTAACCACTGATTATGGAATGCAATATAGGTCTTCACTACTGTTTGAGAAATGCACGCTAGGAATGCAAAGTTAGCTATGTGAAAAAAAATGGATGTTTAAGTAAGCTTCGGTCACTTCACATGAAGCGAGGCTACCTCGCCACACACCCCCACGTTGTTATATGTGATAAGCTAAGTTACCGTAGGCGATGGCTTGTACGATTTCTTAATGCTAAACAAGTTTCACCACGAAAATGCATAACTTTAGTCCCTAAATCATGATTCCTTGCATCGCACTCGCATCATGAAGCAAGCATTTCACTAATACAAGCTCCAATTGCACCATGTCATGCATATAGATCCCGCGAGCGAAGGACACCCGCCGGACCAACCGATTGTAGAGGAGCCCAAGGAGGAGCTGCACCAGGAGCCGGAAGACCAGCAGTAGAGGCCCGACTTCGCTCAGGAGGCAGCTACTAACACTAGTGAGGAAGGTAGGCAGGACCATGATTTCTCCCAGCTAATATGATAATTGATTGTTTCATTACGCATCCGCATTAGGAGTTGATTGAAAACAATTGCATTAGATCGCCTGGCCGCCCTGGCCCTAGCACCTATATATAGAGTTCGTAGGACGAGTTGCCTAGAATTGCTACGTGCGAGTAGACACGAGTGAAAGGAGTCACTCGTCGCGTAGGTGATTTCAAAGATTACAAAACTTTTACTATTGGGAAAGTAATACTGTGCTCATGATTTAAATGGGTCCAGGCGGAGAATAATCTTATTTTGTGGTGTGCGTTGTTGTATCATTTGGCTCCGCCTGAGTCGATTAAGGCCCGTCCGCTGTTCGCCTATTGGTCGGCATAACATTGCTAGAGTGCTTAACCGGGGAATGGGACCGGTAAAGTCTTTCCTGGGCTCGTCCGAAGCACAGAGACACGTTCCTACCCGCTGGTTGAGAGGAAGGTGGCCCGGGGGAGCTTGGTACTCATGGTGGGGAGACCGAGATGTCGGCGGGCTCGTCATGGGGGCACAACCCGGGGGCTAGGCGGGAGTGAATCGAACTTGGGACGAGGCAGGTTAAGATCGGGACTATGTGTGGGAACGCGATGGCTAGTAAGCATATACCCCTGATATGATAGTTATTCCCGGGAATTAAAATCGATTCGAATCGCTGATGCCCACCAGGTGTGGGAATGCCAATACCATTGACGTTCAACGTAGTAACTACTTGAATATATCGTATCTGTTACTCATGTTTTCAAATACTACATGTTTGTATTGTATTGTTTACATTTCTGCAAGTTATTATTATGGAGTTATATGCAAATGAAGAGACTTCGCTCAGGAGGCAGCTACTAACAATTGTGTTTTTTATAAAACCTTACATACCAAATTTGTAGGCAATTCCATAAGGAATGACTTTGGTATTTTGTGTCTTGGCATGCATGAATGTTGAAATCTAGTTTTGGGTCATTTTATGTGAAAATGTGACTTCTGCCAAATTCAGCCCTGTTTGGTAAATTCAAAATTTTGTGAAACAAAATTCAAAATCTTGCCATGTCATGAATACCAAAGTTGTAGTTCATGAGATTCTATGCAACATTGGTATATTTCACCTTTCATGAAAATGTACCTAAAATGGACTTTTATAATTTCCAAGTTGGGGGTTTCAAATGGTCAAACAGGAGTCAGCAAGTTAATTTCAAATTTAAATCATTTTATATTTGGAATCTGGTATAGGTCCTTTTGACAAAGTTGTATATTTCAAAAATTAAAACATTTCATTCAATTGGGTCTTTTTCAAATTCGGCTCCTAAATTGGTCAAATGTGCGAAATTCAGAAACCTGATCAGCTGGTCAAAGGGGGTTTATCTTTTTCGTTTTTCTTTTATTTTCTCGTCTCTATGACAAGCGGGACCCACCTGTCAGGCCGCCCGCGCCAGCGCACGGATGGATTTTCCCCGCTCCCTCGCCCGATGCACCGAGTCCATACACCGTACTCTCTATTCCTGGGATTGGCCCCACCTGTCAGCCACAGTGGTCCATAGACCCGGTTCACCCGTGCACCTCCCTCTTCTCTCCCCGCCCGCGCGCGCCCACGCGGCGCTGCGCGCCGCGCGGCCGTGGCCACGCGCCGGCCTTCCCGGCCGCCGCGGCCACGCGCCACTGCCGCGCGCGGACAGCGCGCACGGCGCGCCACCGGGGCGAGGGCGAGGCCGACCCAATTTCCCGAGCTCTCCTCCACGCGCTCAAGCTCTCTGTTTTTTTTCCCTCTTTCACTCTCGCGCGTCCGCCATTGCCGGAGCACCGCGAGCTCGTCCCCAGCCCCTTCCGCCCGCTCCCGAGCTCAACCGTCACCACGCCGGGCTTCATCGTCCTCGACTCCATCCTTCCGCACTAGCCTAGGCCACTGATTTCGTCCCGACGCCGCCCACCGCGCCGCCGGAGCTCGTCGACCTCTGCTCATCGTCGTCCCACCTCCTCGCGCCCTCTCCCGTCGATTGAAGTAGGGGGTAAGACTCCCCATACTCCTCTCTCTCTCCCCGGCACTCCGCGGCGAGCTCCCGAGCCCCGCAGGGCCGGGATTGGCCGCGCGCCACCGGGGCTTCCCCTCCCGTCGCGAGGAGGAAGACGACGGGAGGAGGAAGATGAACATTTCGCGCTATCGCCCTCCGAGTTTAACAGTTTTATGTTTCCATACTGAGCACTGTGTACTGAGTCTTGTAAATCTTGCACGGGAACCCTCAGAAGCTATGGATAATTATATATAGGTCCTGGATCTGTTCAGTTTCGTTTTAAAATGCTTTTAAAAATGCTGAAACTTTGAAAAATCATAGTAAAGTGGATAAAAATCCAAAAATAGCAAACTTTGTTGCACTGTGTTCCTAATAAATAGATCTACAGGATGGGTATGATGGTTGAGTAGGAAAGGACAGTTTTGCCCCTGTTTTTATTCAAACATATAAAACCCTATTAAATAGGAAATATGGACTAAATGATCTCCAAAAATAGCCAAATTTGAGCAGGGACCTTGTTATCATGTGTAGATTCTGTATAATTTTTGTTGGCCCTAACACTTACTATTGAATTACTATTTTGCCCTTGTCTTGCACTAAGCACATATTAATCTTAAAAAAAAGATTAATATGGTGAATAATGTTTCAAAATGACTTTAAGTTTGACATGAGCTATAGTTATGGAGTAACTTGCTAGAGTTGGAGATGATGCATGTAAGGTTTTGACCCTAATTAGAAACTGGTAGAAATAATGCATATTTATGTAAGCTTCAGTCGCTTCACATGAAGCGATGCTACCTCGCCACGCACACTCCACGTTGTTTTATGTGACAAGCTAAGCTATCGTAGATGATGGCTTGTACGATTTCTTAGTATGAAACAACTTTCGCCTCAATATGCATAACTCTATACCATAAATCATAAGTTCACTGATTTACTGCATTACACTCGCATCATAAAGCAAGCATTGCACTAATACATGCTCCAACTGCATCATGTCATACATATAGATTCCACGAACGAAGAACCACCGCCGAATCAGCCCGACACAGAGGAACCAGAAGAGGAGTTGCACCAGGAACCAGAGGGCCAGCAGCAGGAACCCGACTACGCTCCGGAGGAAGCTACTGACCCTAGTGAAGAAGGTAGGCAGGACCATACTCAACCCAGCAAACAAATTATACTTGATGATTACGCATATGCATTAGGAGTTGCTTGGAACCAATTGCATTAGACTCCCTGGCCGCCCTGGCCATAGCACCTATACATAGAGTTCGTAGGACGAGTATGCCTAGAAATTGCTAGGTACGAGTAGACACGAGTGAGTGAACTCGTCACGTAGGTGTTTTCAAAGTTTCCAAAGCTTACAGTTATATCCATTATTATTACTGCTCATGAATTAAATGGAGACCGGGCGGAGATTTATTTCAGTATATGCTTTTCATGAGGTTGTACTTCGGACTCCGCCCGAGTCGCATAAGGCCCGTTCGCTGTTCGCCTGCTGTTCGGCATAATATTGCTAGAGTGCTTATCCGGGATATGGGACCGGAAAAGTCTTTCCTGAGCTCGTCCGAAGCACAGAGACACGTTCCTACCCGCTGGTTGAGAGGAAGGTGGCCCGGGGGAGCTTGGTACTCATGACGGGGAGACCGAGATGTCGGCAGGCTCGTCATGGGGGCACAACCCGGGGGCTAGGCGGGAGTGAATCGAACTTGGAACGAGGCAGGTTAAGATTGGGGCTATATGTGGGAACGCGATGGCTAGTAAGCATATACCCTTGGCATGATAGTTATTCCCGGGAATTAAAAATCGATTCGAATCGCTGATGCCCACCAGGTGTGGGAATGCTGATAGTGCACACGGGCAACGTAGTAATTACTTAAACTCTCGGTATTTTAATACTCATGGTTTTTGGAATACTACATGTATGATCTGAGTTGTTACCTTACTGAAATTTACTATTATGTTGGCAATCATGCAGACAATGAAAACTTGCTGTTATGTTAAGTAAGTTGCTGTTAAAAACTAAAAGCTAAGGATTCACTTGCTAGTAAGCCGCTTCGCGTCAGCCGTAAGCCATTTCCATTAAGACCTACTGAGTAATTAGTACTCAGGGTTTGCCCCCACATTTTGAGCGCAGGTATGGAATTCATGGTGTGCACTTGTGTTGGAGGCGGGGCATGCCCTCATTTAGGATGAGGTGACTGAGTGGCACGAGGGCAACATCGGTGGGCCCGATGTTGTACCTCTAATGCAAAACTTTTGGTGATAACACGGTGACCTATAAACTTATATTTCCGCTGCAAGAAACATTCGAACTTGCCACCTTAAAACTTTATGTTGGACTTGTATTTTATGTAAAATCTGGTTTGTAACTAAGTCTAATTTTATGCTATTCAACTGCCTGTGATGATGTTTCTGTTGTGGCTCCATCGTGAGTCAGATGTGTATGATGTCGGTTCCTCTGGGAAAAGGTAATATCGGGAGTCGAATGACTCTCGACGGACGACCGGGTTTAGTTCGGCCTAATCGCACTGCAAGCCAGAGGTGGCAGGTGTGCTTAGCACGGATTAAATCGGCGGTTCCGCCACATACACTAACCACGTACGAAATTAAGAATGAGTAGAGCACGGCTAGTTGCATTAGGGAGAGACGTGCATATATGTCACCGAATACTCGCTAGATATATAAATTATACATAAGGTGTGTGATGTGAGACCGAATAGGACGAATCATGCATCATGGCATCTTATCATACCTTATCTCACATGCATTGCTTTTGTTGCTTTAGAATGACTAGAAGCATATTGCATTCGAGTGTGTGTTACTACTGTATTGGTATGTAGCTCAAAGTACAAATAGAACTAGCAGAAACTATGCAAGCGACTCGACTGGTACACTTAGGTTATCGCAATTTTTCTACACATCATTTGTTCTAAATATGAAGCGTTTAATAAATGTAGGCCACATAAAATAAACATGTCGTTCGGTCCAAAATCCAACTCTTCACAAAGTTTTCAAGATTAAAGCGTGTTCCAACCTTGTATTCAACAAACAAGGGTTTTAGTGAAAACTTTCTATACCACCAGGGTAGAGTATAGACTAACGCATGACTATCATATCCTGACTTCTTTAGCGTCCATTGATCGACCCTCAGGAGTCTAGCTGTGAGCTACACACGTTAGAAACATACCATAGCCTTGTGCCATCGTTTTGCGAAAAATCACTTACCGGCATATTTTCTAAACACGTAAACGCGGAATACACTATGTCCACACCAAGTTTTCAAAACTCTTGGATTTACGGAAGCCTTATTTTTCCTGCTACAGATGTCGCAGCCCTTCGACTTATACCCTGATCATTCCGAGCCCACGAATGCTAAAACAACAGCACCTGAAGGTCACAAGAAGAAGAGAAAAGCGGGAGAATCCACCACTGACGTGGCTTCAGTTCAACACCTGCGACCTGGCCTGGTTTTATTGAAGGGATTGGTCAAGCCTAAAGATCAAGTCAAGATAGTTCGTACGTGTCGACAACTGAGTATTTGTGGCAGAACCGCCCAGATTAACCCGGATTTAGTGCTTAATCACCAGATCCGGACTAACCTCGGTAGTCCCTCAGGATATAGGTATCCTGACTTGGCCTTCCTATCCGGATCGAGCTTGAATTTTGGGGCGACTCTCGAAGGAGTCCACAGGTTACAACATACACATCACATTTATTACACAAGTTAAAATATTACACATAAGGTTTGGTACTTATTACATTCCGGCTGATAAGTTCCTCAGCCATTAAACAAAAGTAGCATAGTTCCCAAGTTCCTTCAACTCACACACACACCTAACTGCTTCAGTTGTAGCCAAGCTTAGATCAGAAGAAAGGAGGATTCAGATAAGGATCCCATTCAAACCACGTGTATTCTGCACCTGAAAAAAAAAGCATAGGCAAGAAGCCTGAGTACTAGTTACTCAGCAAAACTTACCCGACCACTGGGTCGAAACCCGACTTCCTAACTCAAGGCCGGGGTGGTTAGGTCAACTCACACTGCGGCAGGCCTAATAGTAAATCCTTAGCTTTAGAATTTAGCTCACCCTTTTAGTTATTACCTGATCATGCTAAGTTATTCCAACTCTACTAACCTACCAGGACAAACATGTTGTCAAACATTCATCATTAACAAGATCAATTCTCTTACTACGATGTCGGTCGCGATCAGGCAGCTTACAACCGGCAAGCCACAGACGATTCGAATCGGTTTTCCACCTCTCGAGAGGGATACTCAGACACCCGTCATATGTGTGTACACCGACCCCACATACGACAACCCAACATCCAGTGCCACCTAGCCGGAACCATCCTCACCGAACCCGGGTGTCAGTCCTTCGACACCCGCCGAACCTCCTCCTTCCAGTTGGTCTCGTCTAGTTCCGCGCTTAGGTACAACAGGACGAAAGTCTTACCGGAGCCCGTTAAGGACGGTAAGTGAATGAGGCGCGTTCGGCCCAACCAGGCCACACATCGGACGGACTTATGCGACACAGGCAGGATCAGGGTCCATAGCAAATAATCATAACATGTAAAGTACGAAAGCGAAACTGATCCCGCCGCATGCCTGTCAATTTATTAACAATCTTCTTGTTCTTGCCCAATAACTTGCTGTAAAAGATTTCCTTCCTAGGCCTTTGCCACCTAAGCCATCTACTGAGCATAGGATTATATGCTGGGTAATGAGTCATCATGCTCTAGGGTTTCAATCAATTCCTAACTCTAATGCACAAGCATAACTCTGATTTAAAATAAGAAATTAAGAAAACTGGGTAATGCACCGGGGCTTGCCTTGAGTCACAGGATCGGCCTCTGTCGGTGACTCGGAGTCTCCTCCCGCAGGTATGAAGGGTGCCTCGGTCGCACCGGCTTCCGGATTTTCCGTTGCAGTGGAAGACTCTTCAACGGGAAGCGGTGGGACCAACGTGCCTAAGTTGATGACATGCAAGAGTTTTAAAAATATGAGGATGATCAACCTGTTGAAAAGGTAAAATGTACAATTTTCTAAAGAAAACGGGTGATTAGGGTTAAACATGAATAATTTTCGAATGAAGATGATTGTCCTAAGCTTTAAATGAATTACCAGGTATTTTTAAATAATTTTTAAAGCTTAAATGAATTTTTCTAGAATTTTTGAATAATAAAAATGGATTTTTGAATTAAGTTTCTATTTTTAAAGCTCTTTATGAATTTTTTCTGCATTTTTAAATAAAGGCTACATTTTTAAAATATATAAACTCTAATTTACTTTCTTTTTGGAATTATTAAATTATTTATATGAATTAATAAATAATTTTTCTAATTAAAATAAACATAATACATTAAAGCAAAATAGATAAACAATTTAAATTTAAAAGGAAAAAGAAAAACAGAATTACTGTTGAAATTCGGCCTAGCCCACAAAAAGAAGAAAGCAAAAAGTTCTAATTTCCCCATCCAAAAATCGCTTGGGTTCCCCTTTCGGCCTGGCTCGGCCCGGAGTGGGCCGGCGGCCTGCCTCACCTAATGCGCGGCCCCGCCGAAGCCTTTCGGCTCGGCCCCGCCGCTGCACGGGCTGGCAGGCCGGCCTGCCAGGCGAGCGGCCCAGCGGACCGGCCTCGCCCGGCTCGCCCGGCACCCCGGCGCGCGGCGCGCCTGCGCGTCGCCGCGCCGGCAGCGCCGACGCCTATCCGGCGCTGCGGAGGCCGAGAGGCCTCGCCGGCGGCGGCCTCGGCCGCGGCGCGAGCTCCTCTCTCTTTCCCTCCCCTTTTTCCCTTCTTTCCCCTTTCTCTTCGCTGTGCGGTCGCCGCCCGCCGTGGCATGGCGCCCGCCGGCGCAACGTGCCGGCGAGGCAGCCTCGCAGCGGCGGTGGTGCCCGCGGCGACCCACCTTCTACTGCGTGGGGTGCGCACGGTCGCGGCGCACCCGATGCGCGTGCCGGCGGGAACCCTAGGGGTGCCCGCGCGCGGGGACCGCGGCGGCGACGCCGCGATGGCCGCGGCGCCATGCGGGCTCCGAGCTCTGGCAAGCTCGGGCCGGCGCTCGGCGTGGCACAGAGGGGGAGGAGTGGGGTGGGGGCGGGCTTACCGACGCGGATTCGCGGCGGTGACGGCGACAGAGGCGGCAGCGACGGCGCGGGGCTGGGGGCACGGCGCGGCGCGGGAGCGAGGGAGTGCCGCTCCCCGCGCGCCGCGGCGGGGAAGAAGACCCCCCCCCCCCGCGGTCCCACCTGTCAGCGCCGCCTGACAGGGGGCGCGGGTGGCGGGCCGCCGCCCCCGGCTGGGCTTCGCCCAGCGGGAGCGTGGCCGCAGGCTGGCCAGCTGGCCCGTGGGGCTTCCCCCGTTTTTTTCTTTTTCTTTTTTTTTACTTTTACCCTTTTCATTTTTAACCCTAGATTTTGATATTTTTCAACAGGGGTCCAAATACAAAAGTGAAAGGGCTTAATTTAAACTACCCTTTCACATTTTTGCCCCTGGAAAACTCCAAATTTTTAAAAAGGCCTCAAATTTAAATTTGAATCAAATTTTTGAAAGAAAAATTGGGGTAAATTGCAAATGCACTTAAGTATTTAAAATACGGAGTATTACAGTATTGGTCCAGGAGGATTCTATAGGCCTAGTTTCAAGAACGGAGCCAAGATGAAGATATGGATGATGTGTCTAGGGAAGAATTGGGATCCAACTACAGGTTTCTATGGGCCAACGCGTCCGTGCGATGGTGCCCACGTCCCTACGATACCAGAACCTTTCAAGACAATTGCTCAAACTGCAAATTCAACCGCAAGCGAATTTCCTCAAATCAATCCTGACATATGCATCATTAACTACTACAACAACGTCGGGAAGCTCGGACTCCATCAAGATAAGGATGAATCAGGAAGAAGCATCAACCAAGGTCTACCTGTCATCTCAGTCTCCATAGGCGACACGGCAGGATTCCTGTTCTGCGATACTCGAGACAAGGATAAAGCGACTAAGATCAACCTCGAATCTGGCGATGTTCTTATACTCGGTGGAAGATCCAGACTACTGTTGCATGGCATCTCCCATGTGAAGCCTAACACTGCACCGACATGGCTAAAAGAAGAAACCGGTCTTCGTCCAGGACGCATCAATCTCACGTTTAGGCAGTACTAGCTGGGTACCAATTAGTATGATAAAGTTTGGGACAAACTTTTGTATTAGAATGTTCCAACATTCGTGGATCAGAAAGACCTCGGGTGTCCGGCTCTATAGAGTCAACTTGTATCTCGTTCCTATGGTTAAATGTACTCCTAGTCTTACTGTGATAGCACATTGAGCTTTGGTAACTTCATGTTTAAAACCCTTGTCGTTCATGCACTTCGAACTTTTGTGATCGGTGCAATTCTAGTTATTTGCACTATATTCCACTATTCGTTATTTACTTGCTCCAAAACCTTGCAAATCAAGGAACCTCATTTTCAACGGGATTCAAGTGCCCTAAGCTCTTATATCACATCGGACTTCCTCTTCATTTACCATAACCTTGCATCGATTATGACTCTGAAGATGCAATGGTTGGGCCACACTTGTTGTGATGTCTCCTTGGGCAGTCTTGGGTGCCTCGACGGGACCTAGAGTCCTATGTGTACGGCCGTCACATGGTTGTCCTACTAGGTTCGCGCTGGCATTAAGACATGCGAAGGTGTGACATCGCTTCAATCGTGGGACATTCATATCCAGTTTTCATCCCTTTCGTGGATCTTGCTACTCTTGGATCGTGGAGGTGATCGATTCCATTTCCACTACCTTGTTTGTATCATGTCATTGCCTTGTTTCACCTTGCCTTTCTTGAGTGTGGGAGTAGCTAACCTCCACCCACTGCTTATCCACACATTTTCATTGCTTCTGTGGAAGTGATCAGTCTCATTTCCACCATCTCATGACATCTTTCCATTGCCTTGTTTCACCTTGCCTCCTTGACCAGTGGGGATGATCCACCTCAACCCCACGACTTGTTCATAATAATTCATATCCATGTTTGACCTTGCCTCTGAAGATTGGTGGGAACAGTCAACTTCGTTCTCACTAACTCCGTCGATACTTTCTATCCATTTGTTGAACCTTATTCCCCGAGGGTGTACTTTACGAACATCCTCCACACTAGCTTTTATCCTCGGCTGGTGCTCTTGCCTTATCGTCATCTCCCTAGGAGTGGTTTTCTTCCTCTTAGAAGGGACCTTACTAGCATTTTGCTTCGCTAGTAAGAACACGTCAGCTACTGCCATTTTCTTGATCAATCATGACCAACGCTAAGAGATCGTACAAATCATCACCTTGTTTAGGCGAATACGGCCTATCTTCTCCCCCTTGTGCCTTTCTTGTCACGATGAGCAGGATGTGCTATGTTTCACCACATCTTACTCTTTGAAGATATGTGGACTTGGTATCTTATATGTGGACACAGTCCCTATCAAATGAAGTGAATGTATCTCTCAAAAACACATCCGATGACATTCCTTTGAAGCACAAGATTCTGCTTTGCTCGATTTCCGACTGTGTGCACTTTGTTTCATTGATTGGATAAATCTGGTATCTGTCATGTCTCTAGTCTTAGTATCAAAGTCAGGAAATGACTCCAGCTCACTGACCGCATTCTCTTCATGGTTTGTTCATTCGCTCTCATATATGGCACGACTTGTCGAGTACCTTAGAGAGACCCCCAAGCCTTATTAGATGACGCTCTGTGACTACTTGTGTTAAAGAGGTACTAACCATTCACGAGCTAGTTGACAAAGCTAACAGGTGAAGATTTGGATGTTGCCATGTGAATTCGAAAAGACATGAATCCACAATGCCCCTACCCTTTGTAATACACGCTAGGTTATACCGCCGTACCTCATCCAAATCTCGGGACGAGATTTCTTTAAGGGGGGTGGGTTGTGATGCCCCCGGCATCTCAAAAACCTTGACACACAATTTGATTAGTGCTAATCAAGAATTTGGATTTAATCATGCTTAGAGAGGAACAATAACCCGGCCAGGGAACTACTAAGTCAAAATTTTCAAGTTGAATATGCAAAACTTTGTGTAGCTTGGTTGAGTAGTTAAACACTTCTACATTTTCGTGCAAGACATCAAGTACAAAAGTGGTAGTTCAGGATGTTGCCTTCAAATATGCTATTTGGACTAATCTCAAAATCAAATGTTAAGAGGTTCAAAAACTCAAACCAAACCAGGTTAGCCTACACTCAGAGGATTTTGCTAAGTCTAGGGTTGACACTCTTTCCCAAACTTCATTCTGAAATTACTTTCGATTTGACTATACAACTTCAAAATCTTCCTTTCTATGAAATGAAATTAAACTTATCACCTTTCAAATGCATCTGACTTCAAAATGATTGGACTTTATTTGATGCTTCAAAAGTTAGAAACAAGAAATACTCTACATGGAGTAAACCTGCATTTTGACCAAACCTCTGAACACATCTGTGGTTGTATTTCAAAATCTATTGTGATTTAAGCTAAACTTTATATACCAAACTTGTAGAAAATTTCACGAGGAATAACTTTGGTATTTTGTGTCACGACATGCATAAAGGTTTGAACATAGTTTTGGATCATTTTATGTGAAATTGTGAAATGTGCCAAACTTAGACCTGATTAGTAAATTCACAATTTTGTGAAACAAAAGTCAAAATCTTGCCATAACTTGAATACCAAAGTTGTATTTCATGAGATTCTAAGCAACATTGGTATAGCTCACTCTTTATGAAAATGCCCATAAATAGGCTTAACAGAATTTTAAAGATTTAAGGAATAGTTGGTCAAACTAGAGCTCCAGATTTGAATTCATTCAAACCCACAAAATTTGAATAGAACCTAGTACCAAGACTTTCGACAAAGTTGTAGATCTGGAAGAGTAGAACAACTTTTGTATTTTGGGTTTTGTCAAACTCGGCCTCTAGGATGTTCAAAAACAACAATTTCTAAAACATGTCTCAGCACTCAAACAACATTTTTCAATTTTCCGAATTTATTTTTCCCTTTCGTGTCACTGACGAGTGGGTCCCACTCGGCCGACCAGCCAGCCGCGCGCAGAGCGCGCCCGCCACGCGGCTGCCGGCGTCCGGCGCTGCCGGCCACGCGCCGACGGCCTCTCCCCCAGCTCGGCTTCTAGTGCACGCAATCGGCTCCCTCGCTCACGGGCTTCCTTCACTCTCACCCGCGCCCCTCTCCCTGCCTCGCCTTGCCCAGAACCCCGCAGCACCGGCCGCCATGGCCATGGAGCTCGAGCTCCACCGCGCCGCCTCTCCAGTGCTCCTCCTACCCCGATAGCACGAGCACCGCGGCCGCCACTGCCTCCTCCGTCTTTACCCCAAGATCTCGACGCCAGAAATCACTCCACCACCCCTCCCCACGCGAACGCCATCGCTCATCGTCGCCGCGGCCGCACCTCCTCGCGGACACCCACCGTCAAGCACCTCCCCGCGCCTCCAACCGCCTGCGCCGGACTCGTCACGCCACCGCGCTGCTCGCGCGCTGCCCCGGGGCGCCGTTCCCCCACTCCTCCACCAGATCGAGCCGCCGCCCCGTCCTCCGCGTCGCCCGGCTCCACGTCCGGTTCACCGGCGTTCCCCGCCCGCTCCGGACTCCTCGCGCGACGCCGTCTTGGGGGAAGGGAAGCCCTTCACCGGGAACACGTCCCTGGGGTGGCTCGGCTTCAAATCCGGCCACCCACGCACTGGTGCGCGCGCGAGAACGCGGCCCGACGCGCGCTTCCTGCCCCTGTCGCGAGGTAGAAGAAGGTGGTCGTATTGCAGAAATCCCCCTATCGTATTTCATATTTTACGTGCTCTAATCAAGCCCTGTTCACTGAGTCATGAACCTCTTCTGTGCAGGTCCCTGAGAGATAGATTTATTTATGATTAGGTCCCTGGTCATTAGGATTTCGATTTAATGCATTTTATTAAGCTGAGAACTTTGGAAATTCGTAATAAATCAAATAAAAATCAGAAAAATACAAACTAAGTTGCATTTTTATCCTTGTTAAAAGATCTATCTGCTGGGTATGATGGTTGAGTAGGAAAAGACATTTTTGCCCCTGATTTTGTATATGCATGTTAAACCAACATAAATGGAAAATGTGGGTAAAATGAGCTTAAAAAATTATGAAATTTGGGCAGAGGCCTTGTTAACATGTGTAGGCTGTGTATAAATTTTGGTAGCCCCAGCATTGACTGTTTAATTACTATTTTACCCTTGTCTTGTATTTAAGTATATATTTAATTTAAGAAAAGGTTGCTATGGTGAAAAATGCCCCAGGTGACTTTAGGGGCTTGATATGAGCTCTAGGTTATGAACATGACTCACTGCTAGAGTAGGAGGTGGTGCATGCAAGGATTTGGCTCTGATTTGAAAATGGTAGAAATAATGCAAATTTACATAAATAATAGAAAATGTGAGACTAGTATATCTAATAAATGCCATAATGGATCGTATTTGAAACATAAGAATATGTAAGTCTTAACCACTGATTCTGGAATGCAATATAGGTCTTCACTACTGTTTGAGAAATCCACGCTAGGAATGCTAAGTTAGCTATGTGAAAAAAAAAATGGATGTTTAAGTAAGCTTCACATGTGAAGCGAGGCTACCTCGCCACACACCCCTACGTTGTTATATGTGATAAGCTAAGTTACCGTAGGCGATGGCTTGTACGATTTCTTAATGCTAAACAAGTTTCACCACGAAAATGCATAACTTTAGTCCCTAAATCATGATTCCTTGCATCGCACTCGCATCATGAAGCAAGCATTTCACTAATACAAGCTCCAATTGCACCATGTCATGCATATCGATCCCGCGAGCGAAGGACACCCGCCGGACCAACCGATCGTAGAGGAGCCCAAGGAGGAGCTGCACCAGGAGCCGGAAGACCAGCAGTAGAGGCCCGACTTCGCTCAGGAGGCAGCTACTAACACTAGTGAGAAAGGTAGGCAGGACCATGATTTCTCCCAGCTAATATGATAATTGATTGTTTCATTACGCATCCGCATTAGGAGTTGATTGAAAACAATTGCATTAGATCGCCTGGCCGCCCTGGCCCTAGCACCTATATATAGAGTTCGTAGGACGAGTTGCCTAGAATTGCTACGTGCGAGTAGACACGAGTGAAAGGAGTCACTCGTCGCGTAGGTGATTTCAAAGATTACAAAACTTTTACTATTGGGAAAGTAATACTGTGCTCATGATTTAAATGGGTCCGGGCGGAGAATAATCTTATTTTGTGGTGTGCGTTGTTGTATCATTTGGCTCCGCCTGAGTCGATTAAGGCCCGTCCGCTGTTCGCCTATTGGTCGGCATAACATTGCTAGAGTGCTTAACCGGGGAATGGGACCGGTAAAGTCTTTCCTGGGCTCGTCCGAAGCACAGAGACACGTTCCTACCCGCTGGTTGAGAGGAAGGTGGCCCGGGGGAGCTTGGTACTCATGGTGGGGAGACCGAGATGTCGGCAGGCTCGTCATGGGGGCACAACCCGGGGGCTAGGCGAGAGTGAATCGAACTTGGGACGAGGCAGGTTAAGATCGGGACTATGTGTGGGAACGCGATGGCCAGTAAGCATATACCCTGGTATGATAGTTATTCCCGGGAATTAAAATCGATTCGAATCGCTGATGCCCACCAGGTGTGGGAATGCCAATACCATTGACGTTCAACGTAGTAACTATTTGAATATATCGTATCTGTTACTCATGTTTTCAAATACTACATGTTTGTATTGTATTGTTTACATTTCTGCAAGTTATTATTATGGAGTTATATGCAAATGAAGAGACTTGTTACTCTATGTTGATATACCACTGTTTAAAATCTATGGCTAAGGATCCACGTGATAGTAAGCAAGCTTCGCGTCAGCCGTAAGCCATTCCATTAAGTCCTACTGAGTAATTAGTACTCAGGGTTTGCCCCCACCGTTTGAGAACAGGTACCGGCGACATCTGGACAAGTGCTTGGAGGAGGGTAGTACCGGTGGGCTCGGTGCTGCTCGCCTCGATCATCGTTGCATGAAGACTACTACAGTATTTTGTTTCCGATGTGAGATGTTTTCGAATTCGCTTCCGCTATTTGATTCAAACTTGCCTTTCGTATGGCATTATGTTGAAACATATATCTTTAGTTCGAACCGGTTTGTAAAATAAGTTTATATAGGCTATATTCAACTGCCTGAGATGATGTAACTGTTGTGGCTCCATCGTGGGCTGGATGTGTATGATGTCGGTTCCTCTGGGAAAAGGTAATATCGGGAGCCGAATGACTCTCGACGGACGACCGGGTTTAGTTCGGTTTAATTGCACTGTAAGCCAGAGGTGGCAGGTGCGCTTAGCCCGGATTAAATCGGCGGTTCCGCCACACACACCAAACAGTCAGGTGTGCACACACCGTAGCGTTTAGTGCATACAACCCAACTAGACATTGGAGTCAATTGTTGGAATCTTCACTTGACTATTGTAAACATCGGACCGTCGTTACGTGTTAATGCCTGCAGCCTTCATCTTGATGTAGGTTCTGTCCAGAACGCCCAGTGCGCTTTGCGCAGGATGCGGTCGCTCCATCCTTCTTCTGCCTAGAATGTCCGGCGGACTGCCCAGTGGTACCACCGGACCGTCTGGTGCGTGTAATCCGCACTAGGTCTTCAATCTTCAACTTGGGGTTTCTTCTGCTCACCAGACCATCTTGTGTGCACCACTGACCGTCCGATGAGTGAAAAATTCTAGCCCGCTGACTGGTTAGTGGGACCGCCGTGTCGTGCATCACGCTTGCATCTTAGTGGAGTCTTGGGTCTTCTCTTGTGCTCTTTAAGCCCTACTTTTAGGTGTTTGTACCATAGGTCCATCTCTTACATCTTAGGACTTTAATGAAAAAAATACTTGCACACACATCAGTCCCAAAATGGTAAGTGTTGTCACCTCAACCACCAAAAGTACATTAGAGAACTAAGCAAAAGGCTTAGGTCCCATTTTCCTTACAACAACCTCCAATCATTCACATTGACCACATCACATGCCGAATCCCCAAGATCCAAAATCAGAGTACTCCTAATTCCACCGGATAGTCTGATTTCTCGTACCAGATAATCCGGCAAGCCACCGGATAGTCCGGTGCACCCCACCATAGAGTCCGATGTGTGCAGTTTCAACACACTAGCCTCTTTTAGCATTGGCTTTTAGGAAACATGAATTTTTCCTTTAGTTACTCGATAGCGTGATGCTCCTTGCGCCAAATTATTAGCTCTAGAATTCTCAGCCCTAAAAATATGACGAATACAAAATTCATCAAAGAAATGAATAATATCCCAACATCTTTTGAGATAAGAATTTAAGACTCCATCGAAGCATTGACACT
Organism: Paspalum vaginatum; assembly: GCA_030272315.1. Classification (NCBI taxonomy): domain Eukaryota; kingdom Viridiplantae; phylum Streptophyta; class Magnoliopsida; order Poales; family Poaceae; genus Paspalum; species Paspalum vaginatum. The sequence continues at coordinate 30,371,085 of CM059021.1, read as the reverse complement.
CTCTTGAAACTTGGCCTCTACATGCTTTACTCCCGTGGATTTTGTAACAGCTCTGAACCGGATAGTAAAGCTTCATATTTAGTTTGATTATTAATGCAATGAAATTCTAATCGACTAAAAAAATCAAAGGCAACACCTCCGGTGAAACAAGTACAACACCAATTCCTCGACCTTCCTTACAAACCGATCCATCAAAATAAAGCTTTCAGGGAATAAAAGTAACATAAGATACATCTAGTTCCAAAAATCATCAATCTGATGCTCTAGTGTAAAGTCAGTTACAACCTAGCCTTTCATAGATTTCAAAGATTCATAGACCAAGTCATACTCTATCAAAGCAGAAGTCCATTTACCAACTCTTCCACTCATGATGGGATCATGCAACATGTATTTAATGACATCAGTTTGGCAAGTTACCATACAAAAACCAGACAACATGTAATACCTCAACTTGGTACACATAAAATAAGCATAAACATAATCCCTCAATAAAGGTGTACCTAATCTCGGCCAATCAATCCCGACCCACCGCCATGCTAGGGGAGCCACGCCGCTGGTCCAAGCCCGTGTGGTGGGAGTGGGGCACTGCATGGCCCCACACCCGCCGCCATGCTTGGGGACCTACGCTGTGCCCCAGTCCGCACCCGTGCAGTGGTGGTGGGGGGCGCCTGACCTACGGCACGCTAGGGGAGCCACGCCGCTGGTCCAAGCTCGTGCGGACGTGTAGGTGGGAGCGGGGTGCTACATGGCCGCACACCCTCCACCACACTAGGTGGGCCGCGCTGGGGGAGCTACGCTGCCAGAGCCTAAGAAGCCACTGTGACAGCTGCCCGCTCCGCCAGGCCACATCGCTAGCTCACGTACCTACCTGGCTGCGCCCCACACCAAGCTGTGGGCTGAGCTCGTCTCGGCAATGGTCGCATGCTCTCGGCGAGGGCAAGCGGAGGTGTCGTGGCGGCACGGCGCGAGTCGGAGGGTGGTGTTGAGGGTGGAGCGGGTCGTGTTGCTTTCCACTCTTTTGTTTTATTTTAAATTGTTTAGTATTTCAGCATTTAAGGGAAATCAAAATAACAGTAAACAGAGGCTTCATTTTAAAGGCAAAATCACAAAGTAAAAAAAAAAATAATTGACGTTCTAACCTAACACCAATATCCCTAAACAATTCTGGCATTCCTCTTAGACCCCGTTTGGTTCAAAGGAACCGCACGGGAAACTTGCAGGAATGGCTTCCGGAGGAAGCAAATCCATTAGACGCGTTTGTTTCACAGGATCTTCCAACACCATTCCGGAGGAAAGGAACGGGAATGACTCGCTCTATCTCCACCTCGCGCCCTCACCTGTGCTTAGCACACCATGCCACCATTGCACACACAATGCCGTGGAGGACGATGTGGAGCGGGCGCCGTTGCCGCATGCCGTCGCGATGAGCCAGCGACGCCTGGGCCTTGGGGTGGATCTGGCCAGCGGCGGCGTAGAGAGGAGCGAGCGGAAGGCGCCGGTCGTCGTTGCCTACCGGACGCGGCGGAGAAGGCGGCGTCGGCGGTGCGGAGAGAAGGCGAGCGGGAGGCGCCGGTTGTCGTCAGGTCGTCGCCGACCGGACGCGGAGGAGAAGGCGGCGCTCCGGCTAGCACGGGCAGGGCGGAAGCGGAGAGCAGGGAGGGAGCGGGAAGGGTGTGGAGGGTGGAGTGCAGCGGCAGGGTTAGGGTCGGCGGAGGGGAAAGAGGATTGAGAAAGGTTCTATGCTGGCCCCACATGTAAGGGAGGGTGTGATAATCTCACGGTGTACGGAAAAAATGGATGTGGATGATTAGCATTTCCATTAACTTTACATCTTATAATTTCTATTTATAGATTCCTGTGATCCAAATAGTCAATTTTCATTCCTGTGTTTAGGATTCGACTTTTCATCCCACCCGAATCCTACCTTTTTTTTTTCGATTAACTGTGTTTTGGATTTCCCAATCCGCAATCTGCTCGCAGAATCCCCGTCAACTGAAACCGCAGAAACTGCAGGGGAGCAAAATCACACTGCCCCCGCTCCCCTCGTCTCCCTCCCTCTCGCGCACAGCGCACTTCTTTTGCGTTGCTCCCTGCCGTTTCCCTTCTTCCTCGCCGCAGATCCGTGCCACCGCCATCGCTCCCCGCCACCTCAGATGGCCTCGCCGTCGGGGAACCCTAACCCCGCCCCGAGCGCCCCCTTCGAACCCAGCAAGCTCTTCAGGCCTCCGCCGAACCCTAACCATCCCACCACCGCCCCGACCCCCACGGGCGTCTTCCCTGGCGCGCCTGGCCCTGCCGCCGCGCCACCGCCCACGGGTCCGTACTCCTACCCACCGGCGACCCCGCCCTTCCATCGCGGTCCCTACCTCCACTACCCCAACGACCCCCACGGCTTCCACCCCCACGCCGCGGCCGCCTTCGCCAACGGTAACCCCACGGTCAACCCCGGCCCGGGCCCTAACCCGGGGGCGCGGCTGATGCAGCTGCTTGGAAACACCGTACCCACCCACCTCGAGTCGGCGGTGTCGATGCCACCGTCGTCAGAGTTCTCCGCGGCCCCAGCGGCGGCACTCCCGGCATCGTCGTCCGCGCCGCCGGCGAGGATGCCCAGCAGCAAGATGCCGCGCGGGAGGATACTAGGGCCCGAAGACCGAGCGGTGTACGATGTGGACTCGCGGCTACCAGGTGAGGCGGAGCCGCCACAGCTTGAGGTGACGCCTATAACCAAGTACACCTCGGACCCTGGTCTGGTCCTTGGCAGGCAGATCGCTGTGAACAGGACGTACATCGTGTATGGTCTTAAGCTAGGCAACATCCGCGTGCTCAACATCAACACCGCGCTCCGTTCCCTACTTCGCGGGCACACACAGGTAATGTGGCTGCTTAGCTCAGTTGTTTAGTTTATGGCCATGAAACAGTGTCAATAGCTGCTCGGAAATGAACTATTCCTTTTATTCATAGCATACGAGCATCTCTGGCGTTGTTCTGGAAATGCAGTGTGTCACCTTTGTGCTCTGGCTTATTCCAGGCTGTGAAATTAGGTTTTGACTATGTACAAATATATGTTCTAAACTTATTGTGCTTGATGCATGTGCATGTTGCTGAAATCCAAAGGGAGGGTGAACCTTACTTTTCTTTGCGTGTGAAGAATATTATATATTTTATGGTCCTTGATTTTTTTCCTTTTAGAATTATGCCATTCATTGCACATTTGTAGAATAGTAACATACAATTTACCTGATATAAATATATTTTTTGGTTTTAAGCCAGCATCGGGTAATTTGGTGCCATCCCGTTCCCTGTTATATTGTTGGGTTTAGTCAGCATGAAGTGGCTTTTCTTATTTATGTTTTGCATGGTCATATTTGTGTTTGCTGCAGAGGGTGACGGACATGGCCTTTTTTGCAGAAGATGTCCATCGTTTGGCAAGGTATTTTGCATTGACGTATATGATATTTTGGACATGACTTTCTGCTTGGTCCTGTGCAATATTGTAGGGCATATGCATCTTTTTTCTTCTAGTTGCCTTTGTGGCAGCGGCGGATCTAAGGCCCGGCCTGTCCGGGCGCATGCCCAAGCTGCATGCCGTAATACTGCAGTGCTGACCAGTGATTTCTGCCTTCTCTCTGCTCATCTAACACTGCCTCGCTGCTTCCCGTTGGCCATTTGGCTTGCGCACTGTCTATTGAGCCCAGGGTGTTCATTCTGGCTGGCTCCGCCAATGCTTTGTGGAGTGGTCGAATGAACGGCAGTCCAGTTATTGGTGCTCTGCTCTATAAACTTGCTCTTTTCGTTAGTCCAAAACTATAGCATGTTTTAAAGATCGACACAGCATAAATCACCTCCTCTCTGTCCCTCACAAACTTTCCAACTTATTTCATTTATCTGCAGTGCAAGTGTAGATGGGCGGGTATACTTGTGGAAGATTGATGAGGGACCTGATGAGGAAAATAAATCTCAAATCACAGGAAAGATTGAAATTGCCATCCACTTCATAGGAGATGCTGAGACTTATCATCCGAGAATATGTTGGCACTCTCATAAGCAAGTAAATCCTCATCTATATGATATTTACCTCATGTCTTAATTCATTCCTAATCCATGTAGTTTCTGTCTTGTAGGAGATTATGTATGTTGGAATTGGGAATTGCATCTTAAGAATAGATATAACAAAAGTGGCAAGAGGAAGAGACTTCCATACGGAAGAGCCTCTAAAATGCCCACTTGACAAGCTGATTGATGGCGTGAACATAGTTGGTAAACATGGTGGAGACATTACTGATCTCTCCATATCTCAATGGATGACTACACGTCTGGCTTCAGCATCAAAAGATGGCACGGTTTGTACTCTCTACAGGATAGCATCTTGTTGGTTAGAGAAACTACGTCCTGATAGGCTAGGGCACAATATTTGAGGCTGCCTGGAAAATTGTAGATCTACAACTTTCTTCATGATCTTCTGTTTCACTGTGCACGTCTGAAATATCTTGGTTTCTTCCTAAGAGCATCAATAATTTGGATGCGAAATGATGTTGCTTATATCTTCTGTTACTCAATAGTTAATACTTAATATGTTCTTGGTTTCTGGTTCCAATGCAAGTTGATATGTGACTACCACACAGGATAGATTCTATGATTGTTTAACTTATCAACCATCCTGTTAATCCTGCTACACTTTGGACAAAATCCACTGCCTCTGACAAGAGAATTGTTATTCCTCCTCCTCTGGGTGTTAGGGCATAGTTTACTGTTGTATTGTTTGATACCATATTAGACATACAGAACAGTATTCAATATTGCTTAATTCAGTACATACCGTCTTCCCTTTGTTTGTGACAGGTAAAAGTCTGGGATGATCGCAGGGCAACCCCTTTGTCTGTGCTGAAACCACATGATGGTCAAGCAGTTTACTCGGTGTCTTTCCTTACGGCACCTGAACGACCAAATCATATAAATCTCATTACAGCAGTATGTGTTCTTGTGCCCTTTTACTTTATTCTTTTCTTATTTTGGTCTAATTCTTGATATGGTATTTTTATTATTGGAGCCTAGCATTCTTCTTATCATTCTTAGAGGCAGATTTTTGCCAGTTTAGAAGTGTTACTTGCTCTTGCTCCACCAGCAAATGAAAGAGATATTTTATCCTGCACATTAGACTAACTGCTATCTCGATAGACTAGTCAATGCATGCATTTAAGCACTAATGGGTATTCACTAGGGATATGTGGGGAGCAAGACATTGCATTGGTTTATCAAGTCACATGTGACTTACATCTATGGACAAGACAATTATAGAAATATGCGCTATACTTGTTGCCAGGAGAGTGATTTGAATATATATTCTGAAATTCTGAAAAGTATTTTTGAAGTTGTAGTGAATAACCATTAACCATACATTGTTGTCCAGCTCATACAGTACTTATCCATGTTTAAACAATTATAATTCCATTTTTTATGACCACAAGGTACCTCATTACTGTACCTGCAAACCAGAGTTAAGTAATATGAAAAGAACAATAATTTCATAGTCATAACCTTTTTTTTGGAATGAATGATACAAAACGGTGCCAGTTTTATTGAATAAGGAGGAACAAATACAAAGTACATAGCCCTGGGAGGCTATGAACAATAGTAAAAATGATAGTAAGACAATTGCAACAATGGCAAGGACATCTAGAAACTACAGCTGAATCTTTGAAATGGTGTCATTTGTCTTGTGTTAGTATTTGCTTACTGCCCCTCAAGAGGGGGAATATATTTCTGAAAGGATACCATTCCCATTATTCATTATCGTTATGTTACAATAATGTATTTCACTCTTGAAAGCTTAGAAACAAAGCTCATATCATGCCTCTTGTTTACCATCTTTCTTGAGTAAGATTAGTGAATATTAGTTTTTTTATGTTGCAGGGCCTGCTCAACCGAGAATTAAAAATTTGGGCCTCCACTAATGAAGGCTGGTTGTTACCGAGTGACTCTGAGACATGGAAGTGCACTCAAACATTGGAACTTGTAAGTTCTCTAGAACATAGGCCCGAGGAGGCATTTTTCAACCAAGTTGCAGTGTTGCCGCAAGCTAGCCTTATATTGCTTGCAAATGCCAAAAAGAATGCTATTTATGCTGTGCATGTTGAATATGGTCAAGATCCCGCTTCAACTCGGTTGGATTATATAGCAGATTTTACAGTTACAATGCCCATTTTGAGTCTCACGGGAACACATGATACCCGACGTGTTGGTGAACAAGTTGTTCAAGTTTATTGTGTCCAGACAATGGCTATACAGCAATACGGGTTGGAGTTATCTCTCTGTCTTCCTCCTACAGCTGATAACACTGGACCTGGAAGAGACCCAGCTATTTCTCATTTTGAGAGGCTTCCAGAATTGGCAGCACCGGAGTCATCCACTGGAACTACTCATATTGATTCTTCTATTGCCGTTTCAACTAAACCATCAAGTGATAATCAGGCCACAGGTAATGTTTTAGTAACTCCACTTATATTTATTTGAGTTAATTTATATGATGTTTGCTTATGCTATACTCCCTCGGTTCTAAAAATAAGGTGTTTTAGTTTTGTTCCAAGTCAAACTTCTCTAACTTTGACTAACTTTGACCAAGTTTATTAAAAAAATAATAAACCAACATCTTCATTGAATTCACCATGAAACATGTCTTGATAGTGTATTTGTTTGGAATATATTGTAGATGCTAATATATTTTTTCTATAAACTGAGTCGAATTTAGAGAAGTTCTACTTACGGCGAAACTAAAACACCTTGTGTTATGGAACAAAGTATCAATTCCACCATTTGCTATGCAGATGCTGATTCTTCTTCCCATGTTCCATCTGTAGTTCCTACATCAAAGATGAATCTGTCTGGAACCCCAGTTGTCTTACGTAGACACCCTTCAGGAGGTCCATCTCATGTTGATCGTGATGCGGATCAGTCATCTTTTGGTAGAAAAGATAGCTTCGGAAAGGAAGAGCTAAGAGGTGGCCAGAGTGATGGTATAACAAGATCCTCTTCCTGTGTTTCACTTAGGAAGCCATGCTACACTTTTGACAACTCCATCTGAAATTATTTCAGGTGTCCTCACTTCTTCTGAAACTGTTGTGAGTAGAAGCTCACAGAATGTGCACGCAGAAGAAAAACACGTAGATCTGGGAATGCGAAATCCAACTATTGAACTTCAGGCTGGTCAGGAGACCCAAATTCAACCTGAGAAAAAAGAGAGACCTATCAAGCCTTCAGAGCAAACTGTAGGCACAGTCAGTGAACACACAATAACAACTGACAAATACAGTGTAGGAGATTCACAGCCTCTGGCTGATAGATCAGTACCCATGCTTTTGAAACAGTCTTCTGGGACTGAAGACGTCAATGTTGCTAATAAAGCAACCGAAGCTTCTGAGGGAACTGATGGCCCTTGTGCTTCAAGGGATTTACTGTTAACCTCAGCTACCAAAGAGGAAAAAATCATGCATCCTCAAGTGTCGGGTCAATCCTCTCCTTCTACAAGCACTTTTAACTCTGCTGAATCCTTGCATGAACCTCGAAGCGATGAGAACCCTTGTATTGATTCCTCTCCGCAAGCAGCAGCTATTCAAGGAACACTGCAACAGGTGATTTTACATTAAATATTTTGCCCCACTGCCAACTTTGTGTGATGCTCTTGTCGACTATCTGAAAATATTTGCTAGGAATGCTTATTGTGCCCCACATTGTCTTGTTTGAGCTGCAATGACTGCCTCCTTTCTTTTATGACACAATTTTATATTATAATACGTCGGTGTTGTTATGCAATGTTGCATGGATGTACAAAGTTAATCAGACAGTAGTTATGTTCAAATTAACTGCACACCTTGATATTGTTGTACTCAGAAGACATCAGTGTCTGCATTAACTGTCATGTGTCATCAATATTCAGCTTCACTGTCAATGTCATGTTACTAATCTTGACTTTCTTGTGCTCATATTGCACCATCAGATGTCAGTATTTTCTATTTTTTTTGGCCAATGCGCTGTGTAAGAACACATTGAATTTATTACCCTCATATGATTATACGAAGATGATAACCCATTCAGCATGCATATTTGACATTATGGTTTTCAAGCATCATATTTGACATTATGCTTGCCATTTTCCAGCTTGTGGCCACATATGGTAGCCTGCAAAAACAATTGAGCACAATTGTGTCTGTTCCAATTGCAAAGGAAGGCAAAAGAATTGAGGCGTCACTTGGTCGAAACATGGAAAAGTCCATCAAGGCTAACATTGATGCCATGTGGGCCCGTTTCCAGGAGGAAAATGCAAAGCATGATAAGTCTGAAAGAGAGCGAATGCAGCAGATGGCTACTCTAATTGCAACTTCTGTAAGCAAGGATATCCCTGTAATGCTGGAGAAGTCACTAAAGAAAGAAATTTCTTCACTGGGACCTGCTGTTGCTCGTACAACAGCGCCTGTCATTGAGAAGTCCTTATCTTCTGCTGTGTCTGATTCACTTCAGGTTGTGGCTAATGTTTCTTTTTCTTGTCATTCTAATTTTTCTCGTCATCTCATTGAACTCCTTTTTTCAGAAAATGCTGGGTGACAAGGTTGTGAATCAGCTAGATAAGTCTGTAAGCACAAAACTTGAAGCTAGTGTTGCTAGGCAGATCCAAACCCAGTTCCAGACATCCGTCAAGCAGACACTTCAGGTATTTATCTTTGGTACTTGTGTTCCCTCCAGATGATCATTGCCAGTGAAGGTGTTAAGTCCACCTGGGCTATAAATGTAATATCCTTGCTTCCATTGCCATGTACTGAGGGTTGTTTGGTTGCCTGAACTAACTCCTCAGTGCACAGGACGAAGTTGATTTTACGAAATTTGTTTGAGAACATACAGGTGGGTTCTTAAATAAAAATACAACAATAACAACAACAACCAAGCCTTTTAGTCCCAGGCAAGTTGGGGTAGGCTAGAGTTGAAATCCAACGAGAGTCACCATCAAGATTCCGGCACATAGATGGCCTCTTTTCACGCACTCCTATCCAAACGCAAATCTTTCGGGATACCCCATTCTTTCAGATCCCTTTTGATTGCCTCATCCTATGTCAAGTTTGGTCGCCCCCTACCTCTTCACATTATGGTCCCGTCTTATGATGCCTCTATGCACTGGTGCTTCTTTTCTTCAATTGGAGGCGGCTACTCCTAACCGATCACGTATCTCATCGTTCCTCACCCAGTCCAAACTTGTATGTCCATAGATCCAACGTAACATACGCATCTCCGTTACACTTAACTGTTGAACATGTTGCCTTTTGGTAGGCCAACACTCCGTTCCATATAACATTACATGTCTAATTGCCGTCCTGTAGAACTTGCCTTTGAGGTTTTGTGTGACCCTCTTGTCACATAGGTCTATCTATGGTCACTCAGTTTTTTTTTTGTGTGGAATACACAATAAGAATACACAAAAAAATTATGCTGCATCATCTTGTGTGACATTATTTGATGCAGCATGATTCTCTTATGGGCACACATCCATCACTCAGAACATTATGCTTGTAAATTCAGTCAAACACCAATCAGTTGCTGGTTTTGTCAAGTCTATTAACATCATCTTGCAGATACCACAGCTTATACAGACAACCATAAATAATGCCAACTTATTATAGCACCAAGCAAATTCTATCTACATATTTGAAATTTATTCATTTATATTGTGTTAAACTGATCAACATTTATATTTTGTGTTTTAGTGGGTGGTATTAAGCAGCTGAGTCGTCTTTTGATTTTATCACTGCAGGATGCATTGCGCTCTAGCTTTGAATCTTCAATTATTCCAGCGTTTGAACAATCATGTAAGACAATACTCGGGCAAGTAGATGGTGCTTTCCAGAGGGGGATGTCTGAGCACAGTGCTGCTATCCAGCAGCAGGTCTTGACAGCACATACCCCATTGGCACAGACTCTGAAAGTAAGTTTGCCAAATCTTTCGGTATAAACAATACATAGGCGACCGAAAGATGATACACTTCAAACAACATGCCGTGCTTTATCTATGTGTTTTGAGCTTTCATCCTTGTGGTGAGTGACATGCCTTCTGTATCATTATAATTCTCTCAGGAAGCAATCACTGCATCATCATCAGTGAACCAGGGTCTTACATCAGAGTTACTTGATGGCCAGCGGAAGCTTTTGTCACTATTTGCATCAGGAAGCCCAACATCACAGAGCACAGGTGTTTTGCAGCCCAGTAATGGACCAGTGACCAGTCTTGCTGAGGTAGGAAATACTTTTAATTTTCCAATTGTCTGTCATATGATTACAATGCTATCATCTATCTGTATAATTTAATTGATATTCTTTTCCTCAGAGTGTACTGAACGATTCATTTGGTGAATTGGTGTATTTTATGTTTCAGGTTGATGCTCCATTGGATCCAATGAAAGACCTAGGCCGACTGGTTAGTGAGCGGAAATTCGATGAGGCATTTACAATGGCTCTTCAAAGGAGCGATGTCTCTATAGTTTCTTGGCTGTGTTCTCAGGTAAATCCAGTGCTAAATTTGCTCTGTCTTTAGTTTCTATCCTATCACACATGCACGACCCTCAATTTTTTGCTAAAAATAGTAAAATTTGTATCATCATGCAACCCTCCAATTAAGATCTTGTTTGGCATTTGTCGGATCGAATGGGGTTGAAGTGGATTTGAAGGGATTGAGGTGGATTTTTGACTTATTGTGGATTTAAACCCACCTCAAAACATTTCAATCCACTCCAATACACCTCAAGCCAAACAAAGCCTATTGGTTAGTGGAACAGGCTTCACACATTACAGAAAGTAGTCATTTTGTCAGGTTATTTGAATGTTCTACCATTTTGTATACTATGAGAATTTATAGTCTTGGGCCTTAATGTCAGGTTGATTTGCAAGCGATATGTGGAATGGTTCCCATTCCATTGAACCAAGGGGTCCTCCTAGCTCTTTTCCAGCAGCTAGCATGTGACATTGCCAATGACACATCCCGGAAGCTTCAATGGATGACAAATGTCGCCGTAGCAATACAACCATCAGATCCGATAATCGCTATGCATGTAAGGCCAATATTTGAACAAGTCTATGGTGTCCTGGCGCACCAGCGGTCCCTACCAACAACGAACACTTCAGATGCGACAAACATCCGCTTAATCATGCATGTGATCACCTCAGTGCTGATGAGCCACAAGTGACAATTGTAAAGGGGGATCTGACTTTGCATCTTTGTAGATAAAAGATTTTGCATAGCCAATGAAACCGAAAGAAAGGGAGTGATACATTGTGTCAACAGGCCTTGGATGCTGTCTGTGGTTAGCCTGGTGGATGGTATCTGGTGTAAATTGGCCACGTGTGACATGGTACAGAGTTGCATTTTGATGTGGGTACGTTGTCATGGATGTTGGGTGCATAGGTCTGATCTCCCCAGCTGTCCAGTGCAAAGGTTGCATTACCCCTAGTTTCATACCTACGTTTGGAGCTTTTAATTTGCTGGAGCTCGTGTGCGCTTATCGTCCTTGTTGCTTGCTTGTGTGAATGTGCTGTACTTAATCTGTTGGTTGTCTGGGCTCTGAAGCCTGGAGCATCTGTTTGTGTGGTGCATGGCTGTGCCGATGCCACATTTGTGTCCTCCGTTTATCTACCTGCTGAATGCTGTGCACTCTTGATGATTGGCATTACCTGTGTTGTAGAGAGGTTCTCGAATGAATTTGTGTGACTTGTGTTGAAGAGAGGTGCCTGTTTCAGTTGGGTCAGGCTGTGCACTACGCTGAAGCAGCACAGGGTTGTGTCGAAGAATGGCTCCGCGTTTGGAAGCAATGGGCTTTTGCAATGCAGTTTCTAGCTTTTTAGAAGATAGGTGTGTCTAGCTTCCGAGATATTAAAAGCTGGAGATTGGAAGCTCCTGCAAGTTGAGTGTTTTTTTGGATTTAAAGTCAGCTTTTAAAAGCTGGATTACACAAACTATCTGGGATCTGAACGTAGCCTAAATGAGTAAATATACTTTCCAAAGAGCTAATGGATAGCACAAAGTGGTGAAGCAACAACTTGGCTGGATATGACGATAGACCAAAAGGTCAAATCCGAAATCCACCGATAAGAAGAGCTTAATCCAATCTAAAGAGAACATAAAAGTTCTACTGACAGAGGCGATAAATGTTAAGTTACAAACCTAGAGGGCATTGTCTCATTTATTTATTTATAGTCTTCAAAGATTAAGACAACTTGCATATAACTAGGATGGCAACTGGCCAGCTAGATGGCAATCTAGTGACGCCAAAATTTCGAAGCCGACTGAAATCAGTTATCGGATTGGAGGAATTGACAAGATGACTGCATAAGAGCCGACGACCGCAAGAGTACGAGTTTGAGAAGAGTTTGGAGGAAAATGGAAACCTTGTAATTTTAGTAGTTTTATTTTAGGTTGGAGTCCTACTCAAGTATCTGGACTATAAATATACGACGAGTCTTTAGAAAAACCATTGACACATTATTATACAGGGCACATCTAGCGTTTGGACGTCCGATGGATTGGTCCTCATCGGACGCTCCATGCAACATCCTAAATTCATATTTTCAACACCGAAAAAATAATATGCGCAACATTGAAAATCAACTTCTGTAACATCAACGCTTAGACAAAAAAAAAATCACGTGTCACGTCCCATTCAAAGGGAAAATCCCGCGACAACATCGGTTAATGTTTCACGTAACAACGCAATATCCGTGCAACATTAGAAATGTATGTCTTTAACATCGAAAAATAATGTGCGCAGCACTCGAATTCAACTATTGCAACACTAAAAATCATCTGATGAAAATGTATAATCTCATGCAACATCTCAGATCACAAACCGCAACATCTCAGATCACAAACCGTAACATCTAAAATCACAAGTTGCAACATGACTCACCTGCTCAGCTCGGGGTCCTTCCTCGTGCTTCACCTAGCAGGTGCCGTCGGCGGAGGTGGCTGGCAAGCGGAGGAGGACGCGGCGGATCAGCGCCGGGACCGGGACCAGAGGAGCAGCATGACCACTTGGGAGAGACGGTGCCACGCCCACCGGACACCCACCACGGAGGCGGAGGACCGGAGCAGGAGGGCAAGTTAACGCGGAACGGGAGGAGCTGAGGGAGGGGTGGCGTGGAGCCAGGGCGGTGCGTGCCGGAGGCCGGAGGAGCGGAGCACAGGGCGAGGGTGACACAGAGGCCGGAGGAGTAGAGTGCAGGGGCGTCCGTTTTTTACGTCCGATCGGACGTCCTGCCTGTAACGTTCTCCTATCAAGAAAGGATGGCAGTGCTGGTGCCCGGATCGGACACTGCATGCAATAGTTAAAATGAGTATCTTCAACACCGAAAAATAGTATACGCAACATTGAAAATTAACTTTTACAACATCAAAGTTGAAAGTAAAAATTCCCTGCCACAACATGTGTTTGGATTAGCGAATGTTGCACACAACATTCGCTATGTATATCCTCAAGACCGAGAAATAGTGCATGCAACAATAAAATTCAACTTTTGCAACATCAATAACTTAAATAAAAAAATCTTTTCGCGTTCATCCTGATTCAAGAGAAAAATCTCCACCATAATAACATTGAAAATGCATATCCTCAACACTGAAAAACAGTATACACAACACTAGAGTTCAACTTTTGCAACATCAATAACTAAAACTAAAAATTCGTCATGCTCATAAAAAAAATTCCCACAACAAAATTGTAAGTGCAATCAACCTCTAAGAGGGTTTTAGTCACATTAAAAGTAACTAATGTCTTTACATGAGAATGAACATAGCGACAAATCAAGTGAAAGTGCTATACTCATACATATCAAGCAAGAGAAAGTGATCTTTAACTCATTATCAAGCAAATGTGCTTAGGTGCTTTTGCGAGAAAGGAAAGAGACCCCTCATTCATTTGAAGACAATTTGGGGTGGTTCGAGCTCAAGTTCGAAGATCAAATAGATTTGCTAATTTGTCTTTTGAGTATAGGAACCGCCGTACTATCAAGAGGGGTCCAACATGCAATGCTTCTAGACCACAAGGTTCATACCCTTTCACAAAATTCAAATCCCTAGCCACATAATCTTCATGTGTCTTTTCTCAGTGACCACCGGTCCAACCGGTCTTCCTTGTCTCCAGCCGGTCTGCCGTTTCTGATGGTACATCGGTTGGAGGACCAGTCCAACCGATCTTCTATACCAAGCACCGGTCTGCCGTTTCTGATGGTACATTGGTTGGAGGATTGGTCCATCTGGTCTGCCTTCTCTCCAACCGGTCTGCCCTCTCCTTTTTGAATTTGACTTGCCCCATCGGTTCAACCGATGTGTCACTTACCAGCACTGTAACGGTTAGTTGGATGGGTCCGGGTATTTATACCCCCTTGCCCCCTCCTTCTCTCTCTTGGCACTCCACCAAATCTAAGACAAAGCTTCCTCGCACATTCACTCCTCCTCACTCTCCACTCTTTTGAGCTCAAATCCTCCATTGATTGTTAGTGTGAGTTGGTGAGATCTTGAGAGAGCATTCAAGGCTTCATCCTCTCTTTCTCTCTCTTGTTCTTTGTGAGCTTTGGTCACCCTTGAAACAATCTTGGTGGACTTGTTACTCTTGGAGCTTGGTGCTCCCAGACAGCTAGGCGTTGCCAGTCGAAGCACCCATCTCCTTGTGGTGTGCTCTAGGATGTTTGTAATCTCCGCTCTTTGAGCCTCATAGTAAGTACCTCTCCGCCGGTCTTGGTGATTGGGAAGAAGAGGATAAGGTCGCGAGCCTAAGCCCTTTGTGGGTTCCTCAACAGCGAGGACGTAGGGACGCCTTTGTGGTGTGCCCGAATCTCGGGATAAATCCTTGTCTCGTGTGCTTGCTTGTGGTCTTTTGTGTTCTTCGCATCCATATTGTTCTCGAGCATACTCACCTTGTTTTGTCTAGTTTTGCGTGGATCTCTTTCTTGTGTAGGTTTCAAGGCTAGCCCCTCTACAAACTTGTGATATCAAATTTACTTGCATAGATTTAGAGATCAATTCATTTTTATCTGCTTCCTGCCAGTTGAATCGGTGAGCATCGGTTCAACCGGTCCCTGCCAGTTGAACCGGTCCACACCAGTTGAACCGGTGTGCCACTGATTTTCGTTCCAAGTTTGTGTAAGTTTGCAGGATTGCCTATTCACCCCCCTCTAGGCAACTTTCAATTGGTATTAGAGCCTAATCCTCGTGATTAGCGCTTAACCGCGTGAGGAATCTCGACCGTGGCTGAGACGTCTAGAGCCAAGGATGGAAGGAACCCTCCTATCGAAGAAGAAGAAGAAGATCTTGTCTCCATCAATCTTAGCTTTGGCTCAGAAGATGAAGAGGAAAGTGAAAGTGAAGTTCAAAAGGAGATGAAGAAGATGGCCAAGGAGGCACTAAAGAAGATGACAAAGTAGCTTATGGCAAAGATGGAAAAGAATATGGACCAGAGGTCAGAGTCCACCTCACCACCAAAAGAGTCTTCATCACAAAAGAAGTCAAAGTCATCAAGCAACAAGAAGTTCACTCAAATTCCTTTTGATTACTCGAGTTTGTCCAATTCCACTTCTAATTTCGTTTCCATTCCCATTGGTAAGGCACATATTTTATATAGGTTGAACTATGCCTATTGGGCCTCTGATATGAAGATGCATTTAATCTCTTTGCACCTAAGTCTTTGGGAGATTGTGAATGTAGGTGTACGTGTTCCCAAGGAGGGTCAAGTGGTCACTCCCGAGTGGATACAAGACCTTCACTGCAATGCTCAAGCATCCTGCATACTCAACAATGGGTTGAGTGAAGAGGAGCGCCGTAAGGTCAAGGGCATGGAAATCGCTAAGGAAATTTGGGACAAGCTCCAATTAGCTCATGAAGGAGACCACAAGGCCAAACTCAGTAAGATTGAGCTAGTCCAAGGTGAATTGGAGAACTTTGTCATGCTCAAGGGTGAAACACTCCAACACTTGTCTGATCAGTTCATGATACTCATCAACAAAATAAGGGGTCTTGGAAGTGAAGAGTGGGATGATGAGAACAAAGTTGCAAGAAGGTTCCTTAGAGCTTACCAAGTAAAGAATATGACTCTTGCAATAATCATTAGAGAGCGTGATGACTTTGAAGCCATGGATGCCCACACATTACTTGGAAAGCTTCAACAACATGAGATGAGGGACCAAGCGGTAATTGCGGCTGCTGGAAGAATACCCAATGCACTTGTGCCAAATGAAGGTGAAAGCAAAGGGGTGGCTCTCCAAGCAACACATGATGTGGAAGCTAGCAAAGCAAGCAAGCCAAGCAAGAGCAAGAAAAAAATTGAAGAGTCATCAAGTGATGATAGTTCGGATGATGAAGATCAATAAATGGCCATGTTCATCAAGAACTTCAAGAGAATGATGAGAGGTGGCAACAAGTACAAGAAAGGATATGGTGACAAGTACAAGAAGGACAAGTACAAGAAGAGAAGGTACTATGAGTGCGGTGAGTTTGGACACTATATAGCCGATTGTCCTAAGAAGAAGGAAGAGTATAAGGAGAAGAAGAAATACAAGAACAAGAGCTACAAGACGAAGCAACACGGCTATGCTCATGTGGGTGAAGAATGGGGCTTAGATGATGAGAGCTCAAGCTCCGATGATGAAGGGATAGCAAGCATTTCAATTCACAAGGCTTCACCGACCCCACGACTCTTCACCAACCTCTCCAATGATGATGAGGATGACTACACTCTCACTTGCCTCATGGCAAAAGGAAGGAAGGTACAATCTAATGACTCATCCTCTAGTGATAGTGATGATGAACATAGTACCAAACAAAACATGATAAAAGAGTTTGGGTTAAATGGCTATAACATAATTAGAAAGCTAATGAACACGTTAGAGAAAAGGAAAATGACTTTTGACAAGCAAGAGGACTTGCTTATCCTTGAGAAGGAAAGAAACCTTCCTTTAGAGAGATCATTAGCCGAGGATAAGGAGAAGATGGAAGAATTGACTAGGGAACTTTCCCTAGCCAAGTCTACCATAGAGGAGAAGGATGAAAATCTTGCTAAGGCAAACTCCTCCGTGGACAACCTAAAGAATGCTAATGTTGAACTTCAAGAGAGCTTATCAAGCCTAAATGTCCGGTTCAAGGACCTTGAAGTCCAATATAGCACACTTTGGGAGACCACTTCTTCCACTCCACTGGCTATTCTTGACTCTAATGCATCCATTAGCAAAGGATGTAACTGGTGTTTCAATCATGATATGGATGCTTGTAATGCTAACCTTGAGAAGGTAGGAAAGTTGGAAGAGCAAGTGAAGTTGCTAAAATTCATGGTGACAAAAGATATGCACACCAACCAAGATGGGTACAAGAAGGAACTCACCAAGTGCCAACCTCCCATACCCAACCGAGGAAAGAATGGGATTAGCCTAAAGGATGTGGTGAACCTAAGAGAGATCATCAATGTGCAAGCTTGCCCCAAGTCGAACAAGAGAACAACCTTGTTTGATGTGATGAACAAGATGCATTCACCCACATCTACTACATCCACATCGCAAGAGAAGGTGAAGAAGGGCATGCAAGCAATCGAGCAAGCCATGTCAACCAAGCAAGAAGAGACTCACATTCCTATTTCTAGGTCCTATGCTTGTGACTACATGTTGACTTGGACCATCGTGGTAAAATGGTTGTCAAGTATGTGGGTGCCTACACAAAGAAAACCTTGATCAAACAGAATGTGTGGGTGCCCAAGGCTCTTGTGACTAACTCTCAAGGACCCAAATCTTTTTGGGTACCTAAATCTAGAGCATGACTTGTTTTGTAGGACTACTCCTCCGGTGGATCAAGTTGGGTGCTTGATAGTGGATGCACAAATCATATGACCGGAGAGAGAAGCATGTTCAACTCCTTGCAACTAACACATGATCCTCAAGAGATTGTCTTTGGTGATAGTGGCAAGGGTGAAGTTCTAGGTTTTAGTAACATCTCTATCTCAAATGATAAATCCATTTCTAATGTTCAATTGGTTGATTCTTTGAGTTACAATTTGTTATCCGTATCGCAATTTTGTGAGATGGGTTACAATTGTGTCTTTACGGATGTGGGTGCGCAAATCCTTAGGAGGGAGGATTCCTCTATTTCTTTTACGGGTCGTTTGAAGGGCAAGCTTTATCTTGTTGATTTTACAACAACTAAGGTGATGCTCGAGACTTGTTTAGTGGCAAAATCCGATATGGGTTGGCTTTGGCATCGCTGACTAGCCCATGTTGGCATGAGGAACTTGGCCAAACTTCTAAAGGGTGAGCACATCCTAGGACTAACAAATGTTGTTTTTGAGAAAGATAGGGTTTGTGGAGCATGCCAAGCAGGAAAGCAAGTTGGAATACTACATCCCGCAAAGAACATCATGTCAACTACAAGACCATTGGAGTTGCTACACACGGACCTCTTTGGACCCATTACTTACATTAGCATCGGCGGTAACAAATATGGTTTAGTCATTATTGATGATTTTTCTCGCTTCACTTGGGTGTTCTTTTTGCATGATAAGGTTGAGGTATAAGAGACACTCAAGAAATTCATGAGAAGGGCTCAAAATGAGTTTGAACTGAAAATCAAGAAGATAATTAGTGCAACGGTAGAGAATTCAAGAACACCAGAGTTGAAGAATTTCTAGATGAAGAAGCGATCAAGCATGAGTTCTCGGCTCCGTACTCTCCTCAACAAAATGGTGTTGTGGAGAGGAAGAATCGAACACTCATCGACATGGCAAGGACAATGCTTGATGGGTACAAGGTTTTGGACCAATTTTGGGCCGAAGCCGTCAACACCGCATGTCATGCAATCAACCGCCTCTACCTCCACAAGATCATGAAGAAGACCTCCTACGAACTCCTAACCGGTAACAAACCTAATGTGTCTTACTTTAGAGTTTTTGGGAGTAAGTGTTTCATACTTAACAAGAAACCCAAAAGCTCTAAGTTTGCTGCAAAGGTTGATGAAGGTTTTCTATTGGGTTATTGCTCGAATGCTCACGCCTATCGTGTCTTCAACAAAACCACCAGTTGTGTTGAAATAGCGAGAGATGTGACATTTGATGAAACTAACGGCTCTCAAAAGGAGCAACTTGACTCACATGTGCTAGGTGAGGAAGAGCCTCCATGCGAAGCAATCAAGAAACTAACCCTAGGTGAAGTAAAGCCACAAGCAAACGAAGTGCAAGAAAATGGTGAAAATAAAGACGAGCCATCCTTGTCAATAAGAGTGGACCCTCACAAGTCACAAGGTGATCAAGATCAAGAAAGAGCTCTTGGTGACGATCAAGAGCAAAGCCAAGGTCAAGGTCACAATGATGGAGGGCCACATGTTGATCAAGCAAATGATGAGGATGGACCAATTCAACATCATGATCAACGACCACACCCAAGAACCACACCCTAGAGTGCACCAAACTATACAACGGGACCATCCCATTGATAACATCCTTGGGAGTATTCGAAGAGGGGTAATGACTCACTCTCGTCTAGCAACCTTTTGTGAATTTTACTTGTTTGTCTCCTCTTTGGAACCTCTTAAGGTAGAACATGCACCAGAAGATCCGGATTGGGTGTTGGCAATGCAAGAAGAATTGAACAAATTCAAGCAGAATGAAGTCTAGTCCTTGGTGGAAAGACCCAATCAAAACATGATCGGAACCAAATGGGTCTTCTGCAACAAGCAAGATGAGCATGGCGTGGTGACAAGAAACAAAGCACGGTTGGTGGCTCAAGGCTTTACTCACGTGGAAGCTCAGACTTTGGAGACGTATGCACCCATGGCAAGGCTTGAGTTAATTCAGATCCTTATAGCCTTTGCCATGCATCACAACTTCAAGTTGTACCAAATGGATGTCAAGAGTGCCTTCCTCAATGGGCCATTTCAAGAAGAAGTATATGTGGAGCAACCACCAGGGTTTGAAGATCCTAAGTATCATCGCCACGTCTACAAGCTCCATAAGGCGCTCTATGGGCTTAAGCAAGCTCCTAGAGCATGGTATGAATGCCTTAAGGATTTTCTCTTAAAAATGCCTTTGAAATAGGGAAAGCCGATTCTACCATCTTTACTCGTAAATTCAATGATGATTTATTTGTGTGCCAAATATATGTCGATGACATAATATTTGGTAGTACTAATAAAATATTTTGTGATGAGTTTAGTAAGATCATGACCAAGAGGTTTGAGATGTCCATGATGGGTGAGCTCAAATTCTTCCTTGGATTTCAAATCAAGCAACTCAAGGAAGGCACTTTTCTATGTCAAACCAAGTACATACAAGATATGCTCAAAAAATTTGACATGGAGAATGCAAAGCCCGTCAAAGCACCCATGGCATCCAACGGACACCTCAACTTAAATAATGAAGAAGGTAAAAGCATCGACCAAAAGCTCTATAGGTCCATGATAGGTTCTTTGCTCTATTTGTGTGCATCTAGGCCTGATATTATGCTTAGTGTGTGTATTCAAGCTAACCCGAAAGAGTGTCACTTAGTGGCCATTAAAAGAATCTTGAGATACTTAGTTCACACACCAAACCTTGGCTTGTGGTATCCCAAGGTCTCCACTTTCGATCTTCTCGGTTACTCCGATTCAGACTATGCCGGTTGTAAGGTTGATTGAAAGAGTACAACAGGGACTTGCCAATTCCTTGGTCAGTCCTTGGTGTCTTGGAGCTCCAAAAACCAAAATAGTGTTGCACTATCCACCGCCGAGGCTGAGTATGTTGCAGCCGGTGCTTGTTGTGCTCTGAAAGGACCTTCATGTCGCCTAGAGGGGGGTGAATAGGCGTGACTGAAAATTTACACCACTTAAAACAAAATGTCAGCCTCAACACAAGACAGTTCAGTGCTCTATAGCGGACAGTCTGGTAGAACCGGATAGTCCGGTGTCACACAGAGAATAAGCCCTACAAATATAAATAAGCGAGTAAATACTTATTGGGCTATGTGAAGCTGTGTAAAATGTTTCTATAGTAATGTTGAGCTCAGCAACACTTAATCCCTGCACTCACAAAGAGGACTTCCACAAGAGTAAAAATAATAGAGGAAGCAATATTGTAATGCAAGTAAATAAATCAACCACAAGCACAAGGCTTGGGTCTCCCAGCAGGGGCACAACACACACACAACAAGAGATTTTATTCCCGAGGTTTGGGCACACCCGCAAGTGTCCGTACGTCCTCGTTGAGGTGCCCACCAAGAGCGCCTACCGGATAGTCTAGTGACACCTACCGGATAGTCCGATAAAGGCTGACTAGCCATTGGGATTCAAACCCCCTCTACCGAACAGTGCGGTAGAGCTCACCGGATAGTCCTGTGAGGGGTTCCCTGACCAGATGGCTAAGGCACTGAGCCTTGGTCACTAGATAAGAAAGGTGTATGTGTTAACCCTATTAGAGATACACCTAACTAGGAGATAAAAGCACAAGAAAAGGTTTAGAGAGCTCTCACACTAAAGCTTGGGCATTTTCCACAAGGGGTATGCCACACTCAATGCCATATGCACTACAAGAGATGCAATGGCCCGGCACTCTCTGAAACTAGCTATGACCACATGTTGACCAGTGACATCCGAGCTTCGCTTTCCTCTTGATAGTATGGCATACCTATACTCAAGAAAAGATAAGTCTAGATTAAATCCACTTGAGTCTTGACTTGATGAATAATGCCGTCTTGAAATATATCAATAAAGAGGGATAGCCAAGCTGAGCTTTCCTTTGTGAGCAATCCTCTTTGAGCTAAATAGTTGGACTTCAATAGTGAAACCTCTTCAATAGCTAGGTGGAGCACATTTACTCATTATCCATTCAATATACTTGATCTTGATTACAGTTGGCCTTGATATGTAATAGAGTGTATCCATGATCAGCCACTTGTTATATATCAGAGATCCAATTGAAATAGTGACATCCAAATGCAAGAAATGGAATCTAAGTCACTCTTTACAATAAGATAGCCATGAGCCTCAAGGTGTGTCAATAATAGAGAACCAATGATAACCAACACTGAGGCACTGTAATCCACTAGAGATGGCTGCCCTTCACAATGGCCCAATAAGATGATCAACAATATGAGTAACCAAGCCATAGTGAGCGACTAGAACAAATATTATGGTCATTTAGATGATCCATGGGTAGATCCAATTAAGTGAGATGATCCATGACAAATTATCCTTATTTTCCAATAGATATCCAATAATGATCCATCAATTATATCACAAGGACAATTTTCATTGAATATGCTGGACTCTCAACATGTGAGAGTATTCATGCTTGGTCATGAGATATGTATATTAAAGTTCACTCTTTTACACTTTGACATTATAAATTAATCTGTAAGAACCTGTCAATATACTTCACAAAGAAGTTAGATCTTTAATCGCGTTGTCACTCAATACACCAAAACCACTAAGGAGCCTTGTTGCACTTAGAATCTCCCCCTTTTTCGTGTTTGATGACAACCCCGATTAAAGCTTACAAGAGATAAATAAATTAATCGCATGAATACTCAGATATTTGGTATGCTCCCCCTTAATATGTGCTTGAGTTACGAGAACTCGGATTTGAGCCACAAATGCCCAACAACATATATTTGTGCAAGGAGAGCTCCCCATATATCTCAGCACTCCAAAACCACAAAGA
Organism: Paspalum vaginatum; assembly: GCA_030272315.1. Classification (NCBI taxonomy): domain Eukaryota; kingdom Viridiplantae; phylum Streptophyta; class Magnoliopsida; order Poales; family Poaceae; genus Paspalum; species Paspalum vaginatum. The sequence goes on along the minus strand of CM059021.1, from coordinate 30,348,397 downwards.
CAAAAAAGGAAAACACAGAGTAAACCAAATAGGAAGACTTGGTAGTGCATCCACTGCCTGTCACTGGATAGTCCGGCATCCATACACCGGACTGTCCGGTACACCAGACTGTCCGGTACACCGGACTGTCTGGTAGGCTGCATCGGATAGTTTGGTGACTGTAGTCTGCACACACCAAATCAAAATTACAAAGCTACAAAGTTCACAAAGACAAGTACAAAGCTTCTAGCATAAGATTAACACTTAGATAACATCTAGTTGACACAGATCACACAGGAGTTTTGAAAAGTATTACAAAACGACTGTCTAACACATGAAACTAGGAGTTCGATACAGAAGCTCAACACATGAACTAGGGAGTACACCTAAAAAGGAATCGGAAAGCTAAAACATGCTGCAAGCGGCTTCAAGATTTGCTCTGATTTTGCACTAAGCCCGCTGCTGCTGTAGCACATCTCATGATACTCCCCCTGCAACCAACCAAGCACTAAGCTTTAATGCACAAATTCCCCCCCCCCTTTGTCATTAAGCACCAAAAGACAAGGAAAATAGGAGAAAAGTACCTCAAGGGCTCACTAAGTGCCCTGATCCCAGCCTGCACTAGAGCTACCACCCTGAGGTCCCAAGTGGAACTGACTGCCACTCTGAAAGAATGCTCCACTGGAAGAGCCCAGCCCACCCTGACCCATAGGGAAGGGTAGTGATCTTGAGAAGCTCGAGGAGGCCAAGGTGGTGGAGTAGCCTAGGTAGCTGGCTGTCAAGGCGTCACTCATGACGAACAAAGACTGAGCAATGGATTGGGTGACACCTGTCACAGAGTCAGGTGGGGGAGGAGGTGGCTGCTAAAAAACCTAAGGCAGCGGAGGCACTGAGAAACCTCTAGACTAAGCCTGAGCTACGAGATATGCTGCAAAGGGATCCTCTAGCTCCTCTAGCTCGCTATCTGGCTCAACCTCAACTGGTCTATCTGGAGAAGGAGGTGGCTGCACATTAAGAGCTCTCTGAATGCTCTTAAGTCTATTTGCGTTCTCACGTGTCTCTCGTGCTAGCTGCTTCCTTGCTTTGCTTTCCTTGTACTGCTTGGCCTGGAAGCATTTGAAGGCACCCATAATGGCTCTGAAAGCCTGAGCTACTGGAGAGGTGCTCCTCCACTCACCTAAGTGATGTCCTCTGTCTCTCCTCCTCTGAGGTGACTGCCTCTGCTGCTGTGGCACTGGGACCTACTGAGCCTGTGGTGGCTCTGAACCTGGAGGCACAACTGAGGGAGCTGGCACAATGGGATGCTTCACCTTCTTCACATGGAATGGCCGGTGCTCAGTGTCACAGATGTATGCTTTCCCAGTCACTCTGTCAATCATCTCCATAATGAAGGGAGCATATGCACAACTCCTATATGGGTCAAAGGATATGGCCTTAATCTCCTCTCATATGAAGTTGGTCAAGCTGAAAGGCGGTGCATATTCCCTCATCCTAGCAAGCAGATTCTTGGCAAAGTGGGAAATATTGGTAGCATCACCAACACGAGGAGCCAAGGTCTTTCTGAACATTCTATTCAGATGTCCATAAAATGAGTAAAGACCTTGTGAGTGTCCAAAGTTTCCCTGATTGTTTGGAGGATACATGAACTTCATCTCACTATTAGGGAGACACTACTCTAGGTGAATCTTGGGCCTATTCAGATCAGAATTGTTCCTTCCAGGCACCAAGGCAAAGTTAAGATAGGTGATAGAACAAATATCACTCTTTGTCATCCATGCCATACTCCACTTCCTTGGATCTGCATCAGTGTCATCAAAGTACACGGTGGCATAGAACTGAGCAATCATCACTTTGTTCCAATCATGTTTGAAGCCCATGACCTTCTGAATGTGCTGCCTCTCACATGTTGCAATCACCTAATCAAACATGGGATGTTTCTTATCTTTCATGTATTTCTAGTTGATCCATTGATCAAGTGTGACTAGGTGCTCCTTGGAGAGAATCACTGTCTCATAGTAGTCCTCCTGAAACCTAGTGTGAAACCTCCAATCATAAGAGCTCTTAGACTCTTTCCTAAAATCCCTTCTCTTGGTATCTCTGATTTCATTGAGCTTGCCCCTCTTCTTGTAATCCACAACCTTTCCTTTAGGCGGTTTGTTGGCCTTTGACATCTTCCTTGCATAATCAGCTTCGGGAGGTGCTGCCGCTTCTTCTTCTTCTTCAACCTCATCACCAGTGCCATTTCCCCCATCATCATCACTGCTTCTGTTCTGAGCAGGGCCTTTTCCATGAGGCCTTGGTTGGACCACATAGGTCTCATCCTCCACATCATCATCAGAGGAGGTCTCCACTGCTTCTGCCTCATCTGAAATATGCATATCTCCTCGGGGAGTAGGCTGCCATGGTGCCGATTGTCTGTGTCTGAGGGACCTGGCCCCTTGAGAACCACCGGCACCGGTGTCCTCCAAGGGAGAAGAGGTGTCACTGCTAGACTGAGGGCGAGGTTTCCTGGCCTTTCTCTTCATCCTGACATAATGCCTGATGGGTTCTTCACCGACCATCTTTACAGCCCTGAGAAACAGAGATTTGGATTTTCAACCTTAGTTCCAACTCAAGGATGCAAAGAATGGAGATAACTAAAATCCATGATTACTGAAGATATGAAGTGATTTTCTAGCTTAGATATGTCACCAAGACACAAAGGAATATATGAAACAAATTTGAGAGCTCATAAAACAAATCTAGAGCCGAGTGATCGATTTGTGTAGGCTCTCTGGTAGTCACCGGATAGTACGGTGGCCTCCACCGGATAGTCCAGTGAAGCCAAACAGTTTGGTGGCGGCCAGTAAACTAGGGCAAGTCAATCTCCCAAACTAGCCATGGAATCAATTTGATCTTCTAGGGCATGATAGATAAGTATTGCAGGAGTACTTCTACCAAGGGAAACATTGAGCATTGCACTGAGGAGGGAGATCAGGCCAAAAGAGCGCAAAGTACCTTGTAGAGAAGGCCCTAGGGCAAAACTAATGAAGAGGCCAGTGGAATCGGATACTCCGAAGAAGCATCGGCCAAACCCCACCAAAAGGTCCACAAATCCATGGAGGAAAGTGGAAATCGCCCTAGAATCGCCAAGCCGGTGAAAAACAGGGAGGAAACGGCGGTGGAAGTGAACGAGGGCAAAAACACAAAGTGGATACCCCTTGGACTGCGGGTGTGGGTAAAACCCGCGTATACCAGATAGTCCGGTAGCCCTTCCCAGATAGTCCGGTGTGACCGGATTGTCCGGTAGGGCACGCCGGATAGTCCGGTGCAAAGTGATTTTGTAGAGAATTTGAGAACTATGCTATATTCCTTTGATCCACTGACTCCTTTATGTAGCACATTCCTCAGGGAAGATAAAAGAACTTTGAAAACACATTTTTGTCAAAGCTTTTGGTTAAGAGATGATTTAGTTGAAGGAGATGAGCTTTGAGCAAATTCATTTTAGAAAGCAATTTTGAATTTCAGCACAAGGGGAAATCTCAATGTATGTGGTTAGGCACAATCAAGCACAAAGAACAATAACCACATATAAAGAGAGGTTGATCACAAAGATCTCAACAACAAATGTTTTTAAAATCCCATTTTTGCTATACTAGTGGACTACCATGTCTTGTTTAGGGCGATTAGCATGTTTGACTCATACTTAGCTTACCAAGGCATTAAAGGCACTTTTAGCAAGAGTATCAAGAAAACATCTAATGTCATTAAAGCCTCATGAGACAAACTCGTGACAAGACACAATATTTCACTAGCTCAACCTTAGGAAATATACCACAAAGACTGCTAGTGAGATTGAGGGTCTTATCATAGATGTTGGCATATTTAACTCATACCTCCTATACTATTTGAAGCACCAAGATCTCAAGACTAACTTGAAAACTATTTAAGTTTCAGAGGTATCGATCAAATATCCATACTAGAGTTGAATCACTCAATGCACCAATAACCACACATGAGCTAAAAGGCCTAAAAGCACTTATAATGCATCTATTAAACTCATACCTTGGCCTTGATTTATTTGACTTACAAGGATATAAAAATGATATATATACTGTAGTACATGCCTTGATTTTGCCATTTTGGGGCATCATCAGTTTATTTTGCAATAAGCCAAAATCCTTTGATCCAATTACCATCATCTAAAGATCTGCAATCTTAGTCACATAGAGCTTGTTAGTACCACAATGCCTTAGTGTAATTCTACTCCCCCTAAATGCATGCTTATGGTCCTTGAATGACCAATTATGCAAGCTCAAGTTTAGTTACAAACTTGGGAGCTTAGAAGTTACACTTGAGGACAAATATAGAATGAATGAATAAGTACTTCTAAGTATATACTCACAGTCACATAGACTTGATGAATAGAACATGATTACCAATGTCAATCATGGTCACATAGACTTTGGCTGCTGATTTGCCCTTCACCGGATAGTCCGGTGGGGTGACCGCCAGTCCGGTGGATCCAACTGATGGGCTCTGAGAAAATGCATTCAATCTTTTGATGTCTTTCAAATTGTGTTTCCTTTTCTTCTCATGAGTTTCAACCTATGTTCCTACAAATTTTAAAGCACTCGCTCCACAAAGAGAGCCGTCAACGTATCACAAGAACACAAGCATAGGATAGGAGTGGAATTTGAACTTGAATGGTTTGGGCAAGGCTCAACTCACTAAGAGTTGATTTGTTTAAGCCATCAAGGGTCTAGTTAAGCACATGTTACCTATGATGTCATTGAGGACGAAGATATTGTAATAATTCATATCTTGGATTGAGATGGGAAGAATAGATTTTGAGACAATAATATATTTGTATTTAGCTTCTCAAGATTGCCAAGACCCTCAATGCATCCTACTGGTATCTGTAGATCTTCAAGTATGTTTTGGTACCCAAACTTTGTTGGGTCCATTCATGTTAACCAAATAAACCTTGGGTACCCAAATGGCCTTTGGTGCACTAGTCACCTTAGACTCACCATTTTCAACCTTAGGCACACAAGTCATTTTAGCCTTTTTATTGACAAGGTTGGGATGGGTGAAATTACCATGTGGGCAATCCTTATTGAGATGCCCCTTTTGTCGGCAATTGTAGCATATTCTTTGCCTGAAGCCTTTGGGTAGCTCTTCTGCTTTGCTTGAATGGGCTTTAGCTTTTCCAACCTTGTTTTGTGCTGACTAGTCATTGCTTCTTGTCTTGCCTTTGGTGACTTGAGCTGCCACTAGTTTCACCGGATAGTCTGGTGCACTTCTGTTGGACAGTCCGGTATCACGGATAGTCCAGTAGCCTGTGACAGACAGTCCGGTGAGCCAGTGCTGCTCACAATCTTAGACTTGAGATCTAGGCAAACATCTACATAGTGCCCCTGTTCCTTGTTTCTTGCACCAGTGGCATCTTCTCTTTGCCTTACTCTTTTGCCTTTTTGACTTGGCTTGCTCTTGTGCTTTTGTGCTTTCATCATTGTTGTTGGACTTGATGCTTGGTGTCTTGGAGAGTTGTGCCCAGTTTGAACCCTCCTCAAGCTTATTCACCATGTTGTCACAGTTATCTTGAGAAGGTTGCACACAACTCTTTCCCTTAAGCTTAATCAAGTCCCTTTTTAACTTTTCAAGCTCTTGCTTGAGCTCTTCATTTTCTCTTGCAATGGAGTCATCACAAGGCTCTACAACAACATGCTCAACACAAGAGTCACTTGCTTTAAGGCAGCAAGGGTTAGCACAAGCAAATACGGGTTCAATTGAAGAATAGGAGTTGTTTTGCACAAGAGGTTCATAGGATTTTACCGATGTGACAAATACCTCATGTGCTGCCTCACTCAAGGCTAGCTGATCAATGAGCTTCATACTCTCATCTAAGAGCTCATCTTTTTCTTTTTGAAGCTCCAAGCACTTGTCATTGATATTCTTTAGCAATTCTTTTCTTTCTTCACACTTCTTCTCAATCTTCTCAATGTAATAAGTTGCATTGGCAAAGTTATAACTTCTTTGGCCAAATTTTCACACTTGAGATTCAGATTTGTGACCTTAAGCTCAAGCTCTTCCTTTTCTTCTTGAGCTTCCTTGAGATCCTCTATTGATTAGGAGATCTTCTTGTTTCTCAAGGTTGTGTTTTTGTTTAGTGATGACCTTGACAAGCTTCGTTACCCTCAGTTATCTTGCTTGCTTAGATTGCCAAATTCTAGGTCTTCATCGGTGATCTCATCATCTTCTTCTTCTTCATCACTCTCACTCATTTCTTCCTCACTTTCTTCATCTTCCTTGGCCATGAGGCACTGATGTGAGTGTGAAATGGTGGTGTGGCACTTGGGTGAACATGATTCTTCACTTGGTCTATACCGCTACTCTTCATTGGTTAGTGCAGCTTTACTGCCGTCGCCGGATAGTCCGGAGGGAGGTACCGGACAGTCCAGTACACCGGATAGTCCGGTGTCATCCACTGGATAGTCCGGTGTCAGCAGTGACTGCCTCACCAACTGCCTTTCTTCTTCCTCTTTGTCCTCTATGCTTTCACAGAGGCTCATTGTTTCTTCTACTGAGTCCTTCACATGTGTGTAGGCTTGTTCTTGAGCTTTACATGCATACACATTCTTGAGGGTGACCTAAATCTCATGGACGTCCTCAAACCTCTTATACTCATTGAACAACCACCTAGAAGTCTCTGAACTCAAAGTGCTCAACAAATAATTAGCAACTCAAGCATTGAGCTACAAGCGCAGTGTCTCCTCATGAGATAGGTTGTCCCATTCATAGTTAGAAGGCAATATGCTTGCATCGACAATTTGCTCCACAAGTGGACCATTGGTCCTAAGCAAATGAAGTATATGAGCTGACCGCTGAGAATAGTTTGAGCCATCAAGCATCAGTGGCTCACACGTTACCTCACTAGACGTCAACATCATTTCTCACGGCGGTGAAGCTTTTCTGTGAGTCCAAGCTCTGATACCAGTTGAAAGGACCTTGATCTCGCCTAGAGGGGGGTGAATAGCCGTGACTGAAAATTTACACCACTTAAAACAAACTATCAGCCTCAACACCAGATAGTCCGGTGCTCTATAGCAGACAGTCCGGAAGAACCGAATAGTCCGCTGATCCTCACTGGATAGTCCGGTGTCACACAGAGAATAAGCCCTACAAATGTAAATAAGCGAGTAAATACTTATTGGGCTATGTGGAGCCGTGTAAAATGTTTCTATGATAATGTTGAGCTCAGCAACACTTAATCCCTGCACTCACAAAGAGAACTTGCACAAGAGTAATAATAATAGCAGAAGCAATATTGTAATGCAAGTAAATAAATCAACCACAAGCACAAAGCTTGTGTCTCCCAGTAGGGGCACAGCACACACAAGACAAGATATTTTATTCCCAAGGTTTGAGTACACCCGCAAGTGTCCGTAAGTCCTCGTTGAGGCGTCCACCAAGAGCTTGAGTCGTTTTCAACTCACGGTTTCCCATTCACAACCACCAAGGCTATGAAGGTGCTCACTGCAAATGCTTCGAAGAGCGTGGGTAATCACCTACAAGAGAAGTGGCACCCACAAGCCGGGTGCCTTTTGGGTCGCTCTCGCCGTCTAGGAGGAGACCTCCAAGAGTAACAAAAAGCGCTTCACAGAAATGCTTGCCAACTGTGCTCAGAAGCTAGGTGCTCACGATGTAGCTCACACAATCTCACGAATTCTCTCCCAACTCAAGAATCTCACTTGTTTAGCTCAATATCACAAAGAGAGTCTTGGAGAGTGTTTCTTAGGCCTCTGGAATAAGTATGGATGTGGAGGGAAGCAACAACCCCAACCAGAAGTGAGTGGGGGGTATAAATACCCACCCTCACATAACTAGTCATTGGCCTGTGTCAGGCCATCACCGGACAGTCCGATGACACCTACCGGATAGAAGGGTAGAGGCTGACTAGCCATTGGGATTCAAACCCCCTTTACCGGATAGTCCGGTCGAGCTCACCGGATAGTCCGGTGAGGGGTTCCCGGACCAGATGGCTAAGGCACTGAGCTTTGGTCACTAGATAAGAAAGGCGTAGGTGTTATCCCTATTAGAGATACACCTAACTAGGAGATAAAAGCACAAGAAAAGGTTCAGAGAGCTCTCACACTAAAGCTTGGGCATTTTCCACAAGGGGTATGCCACACTCAATGCCATATGCACTACAAGAGATGCAATGGCCCGGCACTCTCTGAAACTAGCAATGAGCACATGTTGACTAGTGACTTCCGAGCTTCGCTTCCCTCTTGATAGTATGGCATACCTATACTCAAGAAAAGATATGTCTAGATGAAATCCACTTGAGTCTTGACTTGATGAATAATGTCGTCTTGAAATACATCAATAGAGAGGGATAGCCAAGCTGAGCTTCTTCCTTTGTGAGCAATCCTCTTTGAGCTGAATAGTTGGACTTCAATAGTGAAACCTCTCCAATAGGTAGATGGAGCACATTTGCTCATTATCCATTCAATATACTTGATCTTGATTATAGTTGGCCTTGATATGTAATAGAGTGTATCCATGATCAGCCACTTGTTATATATGAGAGATTCAATTGAAATAGTGATGTCCAAATGGAAGAAATAGAATCTAAGTCACTGTTTACAATAAGATAGCCATGAGCCTCAAGGTGTGTCAATAATAGAGAACCAATGATAATAAACACTGAGGCACTACAATCCACTAGAGATGGCTGCCCTTCACAATGGCCCAATAAGATGATCAACAATATGAGTAACCAAGCCATAGTGAGCGACTAGAACAAATATTATGGTCATTTAGATGATCCATGGGTAGATCCAATTAAGTGAGATGATCCATGACCAATTATCCTTATTTACCAATAGATATCCAATAATGATCCATCAATTATATCACAAGGACAATTTTCATTGAATATGCTGGACTCTCAACATGTGAGAGTATTCATGCTTGATCATGAGATATGGATATTAAAGTTCACTCTTTTACACTTTGACATTATAAATTAATCTGTAAGAACCTATCAATATACTTCACGAAGAAGCTAGACCTTTAATCGCATTGTCACTCATTGCACCAAAACCAATAAGGAGCCTTGTTGCACTTACATGTTCAACTACTTTGGATGAGGCAAACCTTGAGAGACTTTGGTTGTGAGTTTAGCAAGATCCCTCTCTGGTCTGACAGTGAGAGTGTGATTAAGCTAGCTAATAATCCGGTGCAACACTCACGCACCAAACACATAGACATCCGCCACCACTTCTTCAGAGACCATGAAGCCAAAGGAGATATCGTCATTCACCATGTGAGTACCGGAAATCAACTAGCCGATATCTTCACCAAAACCCTTGATGAGGAAAGGTTTTGTGCTTTAAGGAGTGAACTAAATATTTTAGATTCTCATAACGTGGTTTGATTCCTTGCACACGCACTTGTTTGTTTTATCCTTATAGAATTCTAGTGAATCCATGTTAAATAAACTTAATAAGATGTTGGTTCTTTCGAATCTTTTGATCCTAAGTTTGAGGAACATGACCATGGTTATGTAATGTTAAATGTGGCTAGTCACCTGTACACAAACTCTCCTTATAATTCTTTTGAAAATTAGTTTTGAAAGGCCTTCAAATTTCTCCCTTAAAATGGTTTTTCTACTCATGCTTTCTGTGATCACTAGTCGGACCGGTCAATCCACTGGTCCAACCGATCTAGTGAACCACATACTAGTCTGATGGTTTCTGCTGGTACACCGGTTGGACCGGTCGACCGATTGGTCGGACCGGTGGGTGTCAGTGGGCTAGGAATCTCTTCCTATATCGCGCGTGAGAGAGAGAGAGAGTATGGGAGTCAGGGGGGTTTTGGTCTTACCTATCTCATGAAATCCCCTTTCTCCCTCAAGCTTCTACCTTACTCTTTGACTCTCTCTCTCTTTCTCTCTCCCATCTCTTTCCACCTGAGACCGTCGCCCAAACCTCGCTCCTTGCTCATCTGTCGTCATCCTTGGGGACCAGACCAGTAGGGACCTAGCTCCACCGTGTAGGGGACCTCTCCCTCATTGTGGTCCTCCTCTTCCCTAAGTCGAGCTCCCTTCTCTGTGTGTCAACTTTCAAGTTTGAAGGTATATCACCATTGTTGCTCGATCTACTTTTCTACTCCATACCAATCAAATCCCTTGGGTACAAACTTTCATTGGACACCTGCTACCTTGGATCTAAGAGGTTGTGCAATTTGGATGGTTGTATTTTGAGTTAGTTAATGGAGAAGTGGCAACCTGTCAGCTCACCAATCGGACCGGTCCCTCACTGGTCCGACCGATGGAAGGCTGTTTTGCACCTTTAATCTCTTGATTCAATTCCTATCTATCAATCTCTCTTATCCAATCTTGTTATATCCTTTGTGCAAAATGTTTTTACTTAGCAGCAGTCCTAAATCTAGTATCAAATTCTTTTCATACGGTTTGTTCACTATGCCTTGACGTGGTGAGTATGATTCTAGTGATTCAAGTGGTGAGATTCAAGAAAAGCAACAAACCTCACCACCACGCTGAAATCCTCCTTGCAAATATGTCTCCAAGGGCAAAGAACTAGCTCAATCCTCCACTCACATGCAAAAGAAAAAGGTTGCAAGTAAGAAGAAGAAAAAGAGTCCTTCTTGCAATAGTGGCGATGACATCGAGCCTCCAACACTTGATGCCGAGTTTATCCCTGGACTAAAGATGTCAAAGCCTAAGTACATAGGGGATTATGTACCTCCTTTTGGTGACCAGGCAAAAGGGAAATTGGAGAAAATCAGAACTCTAAGGCACCAAGATCCACTCATATATGAGAAAGACAAGTTCATCACCGATCACCGTTTTCATAACACTTTGCATCTTGCATTATATGAAAATATGTTTTCAAGAACCAACACGGTGATACCTCAGAAGTACATTGATTGGGAGGGCTGTCGCAGAATGAATGATCCCTTTCTCAACAAAGCTCTTACCGCACTTGAAGAGAAAGGCCTTAGGCACATCATGGAGTTTCAATATGACTGGAACAAAGAAGTGATAGCACAATTTTATTCAACTCTTTGGATAACTTTAAGTGATGAAGAGGCGGGATCTCCCAACTATGTGAACTTCCTCATTCAAGGTGTGCCCTATCGGTGCAGCTACAACAGGTTTGCTAAGATTCTTGGCTTTGGTGAGGAAGATTTGGCAAAGAGATATATTCATGATTTTGGCACACCAACAAAGGATCAAGTGGCTGCCTTACACATTGATCCCTCGACCCGCATATGGGAGACTACAAACTTAAAGCCATTTTATCGGTACCTCCACTTACTCATCCGTCAAATGGTGCTTCCAAAAGGAGGTAATGAAATGAATGTGCTTTCTTACAGTCAACATATCCTCATGTTCTTCCATCCTAAGGCAAAGCGTGAATTTAGTATGTTTGATCTCATTTGGAAAGAGATTCTTTATGTCTCTTGGGATACCAAGAAGAGCCTTTCTCATGCACCCTACATTATGAAGATGATAGAAGTGGTGACCAAGATTCGATTTGACAAGAAAGTCAAGCATCAACCCCACAAGCACAAGCCTATTTTAGATGCTCCTCCCACCGCTCCAAGGGCTCATTGTGCTCCTCCATCACCTCAGTCCTCTGGTGAGCCTACTCCATTCCCTCCTCGCCATCAGTCATCCTCTCGTGCTACTACTGCCGCTCGTACGTGTGTCTCCACTCATGATGTGCGGCCAAGGTCTCACGAGGGTGGCTTGTTTCGGAGAATAAATGCTATATTCAAGATTTGCCGTGATAGTCGCAATGATGTCATTGACAATAGCATTTACATTTAGGAGATCAGAGAGCAAATGAAGAGGCAAGCTGCAGGACAGCCTTTAGCTCCTATGTCACCTGCTCGTACCTAGGGGCAGCCGGCTCCTCCTGAAGAAAATGTGGAGGATCAGTATTTTAGGCAGTTTGGTTTTCATCCGAATCACTCACCACCTCCTGCCTCAGCATATCCTAGTGGTTTTTCTCACTTTGGTTTTGACCAGCCTCAGAGCTCCTCTCAGCCTCCTCCTCAGCAGTCTCAGGATGTCTTTGAAGAGGCTAGGTCCAGCATTCATCAGTTTGGTGAGCGCATCTTTGGGCCTTCTATGTATTAAGGCCTCTTTCCTTACCATGGATCCATGCCTCCGCAGCCGCAGCAGCAACCTCAGCAGCCTCCAACTCCTGCAGACACCACTTCGTCCCCTCCTCCTACTACTACCTCAGGTTGGCCCGATTGGAATGCACCGCCTCCATCTTCCCCGGGCCATGGTGGTTAGGAATGAGCTTCGGTGGCTATCCTTCACTTTTGGTGCTTGTTTCCAAAAGGGGGAGGATGTGAGTGTCCGTGTTGCAGCCTTGTGAGAGATGAGAGTGCTTCTCTAGTTATCATGAGTTTGTATCCTTGATGTTGTATTGAACTATGTGTGATGAGTGTGGGAGAACCTAATTTGAACTTATAATAATCCTCTAGTTGGTAATTCTATGTTGCTACCTTTAGTTGTGAACTCGTTTGCTTAATCATTATGGTTGTTTGTTATTGCTTATGGTGTATTGTTGGTTCTCTCTTCTTGAGGTGTATAACATGTCATATGCATCACGGTTATCTTTTAACACTTGTTTGTGCACCCCTCAGGTAAAAGCATATGGTGTGACTTTCACTTCCCTTTGTTTGTGCATGAATTGGCATTGGAGGCCAACTTATTGAATTTGACGCATGCATAAATTTAGGGGGAGCCACATATATACTCTTACTCAAAAGCTTGAGCTTTATTATTTCTATATGCAACACTTTTAATGGTTGTCAACAATCACCAAAAAGGGGGAGATTGTAAGAGCAATCAACCTCTTAGAGGGTTTTAGTGAATGTTGACAACACATTAAAAGTACCTAATGTCTTTACATGAGAATGAACATAGTGACAAATCATGTGAATGTGCTATACTCATACATATCAAGCAAGAGAAAGTGATCTTTAACTCATTATCAAGCAAACAAGTGCTTAGGTGCTTTTGCAAGAAAGGAAAGAGACCCCACATTCATTTGAAGACAATTTGGGGTGGTTCGAGCTCAAGTTCGAAGATCAAATAGATTTGCTAATTTGTCTTTTGAGTATAGGAACCGCCGTACTATCAAGAGGGGTCCAACATGCAATGCTTCTAGACCACAAGGTTCATACCCTTTCACAAAATTCAAATCCCTAGCCACATAATCTTCATGTGTCTTTTCTTAGTGACCATCGGTTGCGGTCTTCCTTGTCTCCAACCGGTCTGCTGTTTTTGATGGTACATCGATTGGAGGACTAGTCCAACCGGTCTGCCTTCTCTCCAACCGGTCTACCCTCTCTTTTTGAATTTGACTTGTCCCATCGGTTCAACCGATGTGTCACTTACCAGCACTGTAACGGTTAGTTGGATGGGTCCGGGTATTTATACCCCCTTACCCCCTCCTTCTCTCTCTTGGCACTCCACCAAACCTAAGACAAAGCTTCCTCCCGCATTCACTCCTCCTCCTCCTCACTCTCCACTCTTTTGAGCTGAAATCCTCCATTGATTGTGAGTGTGAGTTGGTGAGATCTTGAGAGAGCATTCAAGGCTTCATTCTCTTTTTCTCTCTCTTGTTCTTTGTGAGCTTTGGTGACCCTTGAAACAATCTTGGTGGACTTGTTAGTCTTGGAGCTTGGTGCTCCTAGATGGCTAGGTGTCGCCCGTCGAAGCACCCATCTCCTTGTGGTGTGCTCCGGGAAGTTTGTAATCTCCGCTCTTTGAGCCTCATAGTAAGTACCTATCCGTTGGTCTTGGTGATTGGGAGAAGAGGATAAGGTCGCGAGCCTAAACCCTTTGTGGGTTCCTCAACAACGAGGACATAGAGACGCCTTTGTGGTGTGCTCGAACCTCGGGATAAATCCTTGTCTCGTGTGCTTGCTTGTGGTGGTTTGTGTTCTTCATGTTGATCTTGTTCTTGAGCATACTCACCTTGTTTTGGGTAGTTCCGTGTGGATCTGTTTCTTGTATAGGTTTCAAGGCTAACCCCTCTCAGATCTGTAAGAACTAGCCTCAAGGAAGCTCTACAAACTTGTGGTATCAAATTACTTGCATAGATTTAGAGATCAATTCATGTTTATCCGCTTCCCACCAGTTGAACCGGTGAGCATCTGTTCAGCCGGTCCCGACCAGTTGAACCGGTCCACACCAGTTGAACCGGTGTGCCACTGATTTTCGTTCCAAGTTTGTGTAAGTTTGCAGGATTGCCTATTCACCCCCTCTAGGTAACTTTCAAAAATGTTGCAACATTGTTAATTGATATTTTGAACATCGAGAAAATAGTTTACACAACATTAAAATTCAACTTCTACAACAGCGTATTTATTTAACTACCCCATCATGTCATAATGTAGACTATGTGGCAAAAAATATTGATTAACAAAATATAATTGAAGAACAAGGTTGTAGAAATTAAAAATAGAAAAAAAACAGATGGCTGGACCCCGAACGTCCGACACTCCGGACGCCCGGCGTACAATGTTTCCAATATGTATGGTATAAGTCTCTGGACTGTAAATATGCGACGAGTCATTAGAAAAACCGTCGACACATTGTTATACATGGTACATCGACACTATTTTAGGGATTTCAAGCAAGTATCAGGCTCTCTAATATTGCATCATCAATAATGTTAGGGGTTATTGGTTCTTACTAGTTATCATGATGTTCTTTGTTCATGTTTGTTATGCGCAAAATTCAGCACTTATCTGTATCTCTAAGCATATTTTACCTTTATTAGTTCTTCCATGATGCTTGATGTATGCAGTATAAGAGATTAACTCCATAATTAGCTTTGGTCCGTCTAGGATAGCCAAGTCGATTTTTGTAACAATAATAATGACATTCTTCTAGGCGATACCCCTTCCTGAATTATGAAGCATAAAACTCGATCTGATTTCTATTCTAATTGTTGATATAAAAATGTAGTTGAGTTTTGATGCTCGATTATAAGTAGCCTGATGGGACTATATTTAGTGTACGGTTGTATTTACAAAATCTGTGGCTCCAACAGCTGGGCCTGGCTCCTGAACACCATAGCAGTGTACAGAAGTTGTACTATTTACACACGCAGCCACGCAGGTCGTTGCGCAGCGCCAAGGAAACGGAAAAGCCGAGTCCATGCCAAAGCATGGGCATCTCTCTTCTCTGGCGCCGGCGCGACATGCACATGGCCACGGTCAAACTTCCTAATCCTACTTCCTACCAGCACTGGTCCGTCTCCCACCGGCGCACCCGCACGCCGCCACCAACGCGCTGCCGGTCGGACGGCGGGCCGAGCGAGCGGTCGTAGCTCGCCCTGGCGTCCGGGTCCGACAGCGTCTCGTACGCCCGCCTGATCTCCAGGAACGCCGCGGCGGCCCCCCCGGAGCCGGACGCGCGCGAGGTGTCGGGGTGGAGGCGCTTGGCCATGGCGCGGTACGCGGCCTTGATCTCCACGTGCGTCGCGGCGCGCCCCACCCGCAGCGCCTCGTACAGGCTCCCCGCCGCGAGCGGCGGCGGCGCGGCGAGGGGCACGGCTGCCGCCATGGTACGGTACCTCTCCGGCCTACCGCTGCTGCTGCTTGTTCCTTTCGGTTCCTTGGGGCTCCGTCGCCTCTCAGGAAGATGGATTGGAAGGGGAGAGAGAGAGAGAGGGACAGATCTGCCTGAGCTGGGGATGGAGAATTGGAGAGTGATGATTTGGTCTAGGTGGATGGGGTCTATAAATAAATTGCAGCTGCAGAATCGACTGGTGGGAGTGTGGTACTAGGACTGGGACGTCGTTGGATCGGAGTGCGCGCGGCGCTAGCTAGCAGGTAAACAAGGCAGCGTCGGGTCGGGAACTCGGGATGGAGCATCGCTTTCTTCTAGAAGAAATTGATTGATTGGGTCGGCAAGCGGCAATAGCCTATTTGCCTTGATTGGTCAGCACATGTGCCGGCAGCCGCGCGTCGGGGGAGGCGCACTTCAGGCGGGCCCGCATGGATGCCTTGTTTCTTCTAGAAGGTCGTGATGATACCCATGATGCTCCTCACCTGACCAGCTAGTACCATTATCCGCTCTGGCTCTGCTCAAACATTTTAGCTTGGCATGCATAGGCTTTTCGAATTACCTCCACGAGTTTTGTCTGCTGGATTTTATCCAGGGGTATGACTGGGTACCGTGAGTGATTAGCGATGACTAGTGTGTCAATCCCATTTTTTTAAAGAATTTTTGATTTTTTAAAGAAAATTGGTTCATTTTTCTTTTTATTTTCTTTAAATTTTTTGAAAAAATTAGGTTGTCAAACTAACTCTAAGTATCGGTGTTGTGATTTTGTTCGGCGAGTTGCATTTCTCACTTCGCAGTTCAAAACAAAAGATGTGTCCTCAAGCGGGCAGTCGGCAGAAGCGCGCTCATGGTAAGCAAAGAGTCTTGGTGGGATTAATTATATCCGCTTCTCACCTTCATCCATCCATAAGCAGCTTATAACATGCCCTTCCAATCCAAGTCATACTGACTGTAGTACAACGGGCTGTTGAATGGAATAGATTGTCTGGATTGTCTTTTATTTACACCCATCGTCCGTACACCGGACGGACGGCTGCTTGTGACAAGGGGGGAGCAGCTGCGTGGTGCTCGGTATGCGGGAGAAATCGATGTGGCCCCGCATTCTAGAAGAACGAAGGTTGCATTGGCAGATTTGGGTCGCCTTTTGCTTTCGCATCTGTCGCTGTCTTGAGGCAGGTTGTGCATCCGTCCAACCGACGGCGCTTGGATTAAGATGAAGCCAGCGACAGGAAGCTTTGTTTGTGGTAACACTGCCCCACTGCTGTTGATGTGCTTCTTCAGAGCAATAAGCTGAACGGCACGTAGCGGCCGGGCTCTCATTTTCGTTTTGGGTCGGGGCTGTGTCATCCAATCCGAGCGCAAGCGGGCCAGCCTGGAGTCTGTTGGAGCAAGGATCTCAGCTCTGGAGAAAAGAACACACGAACACGATGAACAAGTGACGTACACCAAATCCAGCGGATCGTCTGCATGGTCGTCCAATGATATTAGTTATACTGTAGACATAGTGACATTTGAATATAGACAATGTAATAGAAGATCTGCTGAATTCAGTCTAACCACACAGATAAAAACGAGGGTGGACCGTTCTCAGCTGTGAAACTGTAGCCTTGACCGTCGCATCTAATCTTTTATTCATGCCATCATTACAAAGCTCAACTGACCGGGACCACAAACGGTATGTGTACGACGTAGTTCGTAAATGGTATGGATATTATCCGTCCGTATTCGAGTTCCGATCCGTTTAAAAAGATTAAATTCCGATCCGTATTTGAATCCAGACATTTAGTATTCGATCCATATCCGTATCCGAGTATTCAAAGTTGGATAAATATGATGTCGATAACCATTCAATTCTTATCCGACACATTTGATCAATATCCGTATCCGATCCGAATCCGAAGAAAAAATATGAAAACAAATACGGTATCAATAATATCTGTCCGTATTCGATCCGATTACACCCCTCCCACGACGTGCTCCCTTCGCTGCGCCACAACGCCCATCATCCTAGTCCTAGGGTTTGGTCGTTTTAAGAGTTATGGATGCCTTCCCGGTCCACCAGGTTATAGCACACCGCTCGATCCAGCCATTGGGTGTCCCACACATATGCCATACACATTTTGTTGCCGCTTCCACAACCACAACTTTTGAGGGCCAGTTTGGGACGAATGAATCGAAAACATAGAATATCAAAAAGCACATGAATTTGATTGGAACGCAAAGGCCAAACCAAGGAACAGAAAACATAGGAATCCAGAGAATCAGAGATAGAAAACGTTTGGAACACAGGAATCCATATAGGAACTGATAATATAGACTAGTAAGAAAAAGGTAGAGAACTTAACGATGGATTAACAAAAATACATGATTGCACGTATCCCCTTTCAATGCACCTTTGCTTCTGCTCTGTGTTGGTCCAAGGGCTCAGTCCATCCACTAAAACACCCAACATCTGTACTTAATCTTTTCATTGCCATTTCTCGATGAAGCAACATTGTTCTTTGCTGTGAGAAATAAACCACTTTATTTGATTAGAGAGTGCGCACGAGAGAGCTGAAGGAAATATTTCCATGAGCTCAGAGCTCACTTTTCCATTCCTCCAAAAGTACATGTTTTCTCACATTTTTCTCAAAAAATGTTTGGCTCATTCCTTAGTTCCAAACATTGATACAGTAAAAACTGTATGAATCCAATTTTTCTATTCTTCCTACGTTTTTCTTTGAAACAAGCAGAGCCCTAGTTATGAAATTGTAAACCTCTTCCGTATCTTGGGTCGACAAATTAAAGCTAAGCTACTGCCCCAGAGCTACGTGTAGCCTCTATCGAGTCCATTCCAGCAGAATGGCATGGCCCTAGTTTAATAGTTTTAGGTGGGATTTGGATAGTAGATTAGAAAAGGAAATGGGTATGCGTTGGGTTATGCTAGGCTAGGTAACGGAAAGGGACGTCAAAATTATATCCTTCTTCCTTTTGGTTTCTTGGGTTTGGATTTTGGTTTACATGAGACCTTGGGGGTACAAAAAGAAGCCATCCACATGCCAATGTTCGCCTTGCTTGCTCACTCAAAGTAGTTCTCTTAGCATGTGTTTCGATGTGAGACATTGTGGGATGGGATGGTTCCATCTCTGACTTTTGGGATGAGACTATCCTATCTAGTGTTTGGTCAGTGGGGATGGATTCAACCCTGTTTTTTTTTGTTTGGTTGTAGGGATTAGGGTGGAGGATATGGAATATGGATGTCTCTTTGACACTGTTTAGCACTGTTACAATGGTCCCACCCGTTAGCCTCCACTCCACTCCTCATGCAGTCACCACTGCCACCTCATTGATCCACCAATAACGGCGCCCCTCCACCTCATCCAGCCACCGGCGACGACACCCCTCCATCTCTCCGCCTTGTGGATCCACCGCCGACACCCCTCGACTCGCTGTGCCGAGGTCCGCGCCGGCGCCCCTCCGCCTTGTAGTGCCCAAGTTCGAGCCGACGGCCCTTCGCCTCACCGAGCCGGAGGCCGCACTCTCCCCACCACTGTGTCGCACCCTCGAGCTTTCCCATCTCCTCGCCTCTAGCTCTCCGTTCCACTTCGCCTTACCCTGCGGTTGTCACTGTAGCTCTACCTCGAGCTTGCTTAGTTGGCACCACCTCCCCTTCCACTGGCGCTTCCTCCTACCGCCAGTGCTGCCACCACTCCAAGGGGCTACCTCGTCCACCACGTCATGCAACAACAACGGATGGAGACGATGTCAAAAGGGGACGTCCCCATTTGCCCAAATCGGAGGGACAGGGGTAGCACGCATCAAAGGAGAATATCCCATTGCTCCCTCAATCAAACACTAGCAGAAATGGGACCATCCCATCCCCCTTTATCCCTAAACCAAACACACTATTATCTCCCTGTGAAGGAGATTCTAGAGTTCTCCAAGGCTTTGAGCTTGAGTCAATGTGCTAGGACATGCATGCGACCCCTCTAACGGTACCGCTCTACGCTATGCAGACCACCCACCCACGTGAGGAACCTTAACTAGACGCTAGGGGTGGATCTTCCAATAGAGCAAGAGCAAGGTTAGGAAGTTTCCCTACCTAAATTCACAGCGAGGTTCCTTACCTTAATTAGTCAAAAAACACAGAGCGATAGCGACACAGTGGAAACACATGCAAACATGAAGTAAGGAACTTAGGTTGTGTTCAATGTGGCCATCTGTAAAGAAAATGGGGCCTAAGCGTCATTCTTAGTTCCCTAATATGATATTGGTTGTTGAAGTGACAACATGAACGAGTTGGAACTAATGTGTATGCAAGTATATTTGTTTAAGTTCCAAGGATGCAAGTGATGGACTTGGGGTACAAACACCTCAAAGGAGGGATTAAAGAGCACAAGAGAAGACCCAAGCCATCAACGATCGAAAACATGAAGCGTGACATGGTGGTTCCGCTGGCCGGTCAGCGTGCCTGAATTTTGCATGCATCGGTCGCTCAGATGGTGCACACTAGATGGTTCGGTGAGTAGGCCTCAAATTGAAGATTCAAGACCTGATGTAATTTACACGCACTGAATGGTTTGGTGGTCATACCACTGGACGTTCTAGGTAGGAAGGAGCGACCTCATCCATGCGCTGAACACACGAGACGGTCCGGTGTATACACCAGATGTTCTGGATAGAATACTCAACAATTCAAGACCGCGAGCGATTTGTACATGCCGAACAGCTCGTGGTCACAACGAATGGTTCGATGCTCACATCGGTCAAATTTGAAGTTCCAACGGTCGACTCCAATGGCTAGTTGGGTGGACATACCAAATGGTCCAGTGGTGTACACAATGGACAGTCCAGTGCTACCCCAGACGGTCTGGTGGTTGCAGTCTGCGAGATGCAGTTGCTTCCCCAATGGCTAGTTTCGAGGTTTTGGCTATATATACACCTTGCCCAGCCTCATTGCTATGGTTGGTGACTCTAGACTTCACTCTAGTGTTGAGATACATATTTGAGAGCCCAATCCATCAAGAGAGCTTATGGATCACACTTGGACATAGCTAATACTTGTGAGCAACTTACTTAGGCCTCGCTTAGCGCATAGCTCTTGGTTGCGACCAAGTGTTGTACTAAGTTTTGCGAAATTCTTAAGTAATTCGTGCTTGCGCGCACTAAGACTTGTAAAGGAGCTTGTAAGTCTTGTGAGATCCTCCTAGTTGTGGAGTGGCTGCCACCTTGCTTGTGAGAGGGAGGGAGGCCCTGGCCAAAAACTCACCTAATGGAGCTGGCGGTGAGCATCCGTGAGAGGCCCGCAAAAGACCCCAACTACGGTGTGGGTGTGTACTAGAGATATCTGGAGTTACCCAACCGGGTTGCTTGACCATCTCGCAAGCGCCCTAGCCTTCCTCTATCCTTGCGAGGAAGAGGTCGTAGTCCTTGCGTGGACTACACGAGAGTGGGGCATTGCGTGGGTCACCATGCCATCCCCTTGCGTGGACTACATGAGAGCAAGGCCTTGTGAGGGACTTCATTTGCAAACACTCTACTCATCTCTTTAGCTTCCGCATTTACATTCTTGCAATTGTGTATTTGCATTTCTATACTAGCTTGATAGGTTAGTTTCTGAGTCAATTCTCTCATGCCACCAAAAATTTTTATCGTTCCCTCACTGCCACCGAAATTTTGCAATTTTCTTCACTGCTATCAAAACTTTTTGCAGGTTCCTTCACTGCCACTACTGTCAATTGTGTGTCAAGTTCATCTCACTAATGATTGGGGCCCACAAACTGCCCCTCCTTTATCCCCCTCGGGCCGCCGCGTCCCTCACTCCACGCCGTGAGTGGGCCGACTATTCGCGCCGCGCCTCTCGCCGCCTCCATGCCCCTCGCCGTTGCGCCCCTCACCCCTCGCTGCCACGCCCCTTTCTCTGCAACGTGCGTGGGCCATGTGCCCCTCTGCTTCTGACCAGGGTGTCGTCCCATTGGCGACAGTGCCGAACCCCAGTGACCGACTCCCTGGCGGCCTCCTCTAGCCAAACTTCGATGACTGCGCCTACCTCAGCCAGTACCATGTCGGGCTCTATGGTCGGGCATCGCGGCATGCACTCTCGCCTCACCTCGTCTCCGCCCTCCGCTGGTACGAGTCCCTCCATCGCCTCTGTGCCCTGGGCACCCCCGCGTATGCGCACGCTCTCGAACACCTCCGCACGTCGCCGAACGCCTCCGTCAAAAGCGGCTCTGATCCCTCCGGCGCCCCGTCGTGCAACTACCTGGTGTGGACATCGGACGTGGGGCTCGGCAACCGCATCCTCTCCATCACCTCCGGCTTCCTCTACGCGCTTCTCATCGACCGCGTCCTCCTCCTCAATGGCAACCGAGACGACCTCGACAACCTCTTATGCGAGCCGTTCCCGGGCTCCACGTGGATCTCGCCAGAGACAGGCTTCCCCGTCTGTGAGAAGCTCAGCATCGACACCTACGAGAGCGTCGGCAGCACGTTGGGCCGCGATGAGGCGCTCGCTGCGTTGCTGTGGGCCCACGCACGGCACGTAGCAAGGGGCGCAGCTGCGAGGGGCATGTTGGCCCCAGTGGGGATAATAGAGGGGTGGTTTGTGGGCCCCTATCGTCAGTGAGATGAATTCGACGGATAGTTGACGGCAATGGCAGTAAAGGAACTTACAAAAAATTACGGTGGCAGTGATGGAAATTGCAAAATTTCGATGGCAGTGAGTGAATGGCAAAAAAATGCTGGTAGCAATGAGAAAATTGACTCTTAGTTTCTTGGTGGAACTAAGTTGTAAAACTTAACCTCCGTAGAATTAGCGATACTTAGCGAAACCTTAGTGCGCTTTTTTTTAGTTTGCATAGGTTTTGTTAAGTTGGTTTTAAAGAATCTTAGTTTTTAGAATCCTAATTCACCCTCCACTTGGGACATCAGCTCACAGTTCTCACGGTTTTCACTGTCAAGAGGATCCAAAATATAGAATCTACGATGTAGCAACAATGTATACATAGTGGAGTTTAAATTTAGGGAATGAGTCCGTACTTATTTGGTGGCGAAGTTTATAGAAAACCATGGTTTTTAGAAAACCAAAGTATTTCTGAGAAGCAAATTCATAACTGAATACAAATATTCGATATGACCCAGCGTAATGTTTTTTTTTTCACAAGACCAAAAGCTCAAATGCACATTTAGCAGTGATTGGCGCTGGTGGGCTGGTTGGGGAAGGATGACAAGGCGGAGCGGATGGTGTAAACGGCAGAGCTCATCGTCGACGCATCCTTCGGTGAGCCGGGCGCCGTGGTCATGGCACCAACATGAGGCAGGGCGGCGTGGGTGACAGAGTTGGTGGAGGGAGACGGTTTCGGAATAGGAGGCTGGGCCCCGCCGGCCGGAGGACAGGGCGGCAGAGGGAGTCGGGTCAACCAGCGGTGGAAGGCGGGGCCGGCAGCGGGAGGGGTGACCAGACCTGGGACGCAGGGCGGCGGCCTGAGGTGCGGCAGGAGGCACCAATGGCACAAAACCTGTTTTTAACATGTAAACAATTCTCTTTCTTGTGTTTTTCAATTGAAATCAAAACTGTTTCATACAAAATTGTTGTGTGATTCCTGTAAAATTCATACATTCCAAATTGGTGTGATTTGTGTGAATTTCAAACGTTCCGAATGGATCCTGTAAACATAGAAGAGAGGAAAACCTCTGTAGAGTGCCGTTTTCATGTCCCGTTGAATCATATGTAACGCTCAGTGCCCGTTGATTTGTATCATATCGTACGTCTTATTTTTCATATATTTTCTCCATCAACAGATAAGGAACCAACCATATTGCAGGCAGAAGGTAAGCTTTCAATTTTCACTCTTCTCAACCTTCATGCCGCCAGTCAACCGTTTTCGTATTAGATTCTAGTGCAACAAAAACATCTTTCTCATATCACAGATAAGCCAAAAAATCCATTCTAATTTTCCTCGGCAGATGGATGCTGTTTACTCTCATAGTTGCTGTGAAACTAGTAACTGTTACAACACGACAGCCTCTCTAAATCCAAGGTTCGGGCTTGACAGAGACCCAGACTAAGGAAACCACCACCCAAAGTGAAGAAACATCTGGTTCTGGTAAAGAGGGCACTAACAGGGAAGTATAAATGAACAAGCCTACCAAAATCAAGGCAAGGCATCATGCAACTGTTCCCCTCGGGTATCACCAATTCTTGTTTTTTGTTTACCCTGTCCACATCTCCGCCTATTTACAGCTTCAGTCATTCTTTGCGTGCTCAGAATTCTCATTGTTAGTTGCATATGCAGCAGCACCACGCTGAACCATTTGTAGTTGAATTTGTAACATCTGGCAAGTCAACAAGTATGTTAAGTACGCCACTGTAAACTAGAGTTAAAGTAATACCAACAACCATACATGCACAAATTCCACCACAAGCAGGGCAATCTAGTTACCGAGTGTACACCAGAGAAGCATTAATAACTTGAGCATGGTTTACAGATTCTGTGACCGGCTAGTAATGCTAAAGACTAGCTGTTCCAAGCTCATGAACTTGCAGTCTATATACAGTATGCATCTTGTAGATGTCAATCAAAATGTTGAAAAGGCTAGAAAATGTACTTCGCAAGCTATACTGTTTTGTAGGAATCAATGGTAGCTAGATTGCATGCTCATGGATAGTAGATTTGCATGACACCGATAGTCCATGACAAGCAAACCATTGCACATCAATACTGGTAGCTTACATTAACAATGGCAGAAAGTTTCAAAAACATCACAGATATGAGACATCTAGTGCAGCCAAGTCATCTTCGTTTGCAATCATGCAAACTTTGTGAAAGTCATGCAAATTCAACTGTGCAGAAGCTATCCATCCATCATCGTGAATCTAATCCATCAAACTTATTCAGATTGCAGAGTATGCAGCTTTGCAGGATTGCAACTAAAGATGAGCTTGCAACAGAAATATCTAGATATTGCAACATGCAACTAGCTATTGTAGCTCATATGCAGCACTTGCTGGTCACATCACAAAGTAATAAAATAAGTGTAAGATGAGTGCTTTCAGATCAAGATTCTTTCTTACCTCTATCTGGCTCTTTATAAAGTTTTCTTGTGCCTTCTGCAGTGAGTTTCCAAGATCTCCGGTGCTTGTTCCTGAACCAACAGCACCATATGCATTAAAAGGCAGAGGTGCTAAAGCATCTCCCGTGTTTTGGAACTGCAGTTCTTGGTCTTGTGATTGATTGGAGCTACTTGCTTCAAATTGCGGTGTGCTTGACGTAGACGCAGGAGGACCTGATCTGATGGTTGACAAGCGTCGTTAAGTGGTTAACCACCCATTTTGAAAAGAAGATACGTAACAGAAACCATGGAGAGCTTTGCGTTTAGACTGTTCCAAAAACATCCTACCTCCGTTCACAAATGTTTGTCGCCAGCTAGTTCATTTTTGAACTAAAAAGTGACACAAAAAAGATGGATGGAGTACCTATGTAGTGTGTTCGCTGGAGGATAAGCAAAAGATCTTCCATATAAAGAAGCAGCAGCTGCAGCCGCTTCAAGCTTTGCCTGGCGCCTGCTCATGTTCTCACCTGGCGCTCCTTCTGAGGCTGGAATACCAGTACCTGCAGCTGCTTTTCATCACATCAAATCAGCAATCACAAAGAACAGATTAGGGAGTGCATTACTCACTGATACATAAGGCTAAAATCATATTTCATGGAAAAATGATTTGATCAATAAAATGAAGCTCACCAGGCTGAACTCCAGGTTGAGCTCCATGTTGCCGTGCTGATGCAGCACGTCCATTATCTGGGGGAATGATCGGAGCTCTACATGTGGGGCAAGTGTGTTGGCGCTCTAACCATGACCTCAGACAATGGACATGGAACAGATGCCCACAAAGCAGCTTCTTTGCAGTAGTCATCTCCTCACGGCAAATAATACATGTAGCGTCGCTCCTGAATACAATAAAATGTAAATCACAACAACTTTTATAGAATCAACAGAATCGCACCAATGGAACAATATAAAACTCACGCATTGAGCTCTTCTTCTGTAGCATCTGGAAAGCGCTCATTCATATTGGAAGTGATCTTTCTGTAACGTACATAATCTGCAATGCGAATTCTGAAGTTGCGGAAGGTCTCATATAGCTCACGAATCAAGTGCAGCGGGACACCATAGTTCCTGTTATCAGTACAATGGATCAACAACAAGTCTACAATATATTTTCAGATGGCTATTACCATAATAAGAGAACTTACAGGAAGATAGCTATGAAGAAGAGCATGTATAATGACAAGTGCACAAGGTCACTGACAAGCTCCAAGTAAAATGTATACACTGCCTTACGCTCCCATTGACCTTCCATTAGCATGTCACTGACATAGAATATGTACTTCACAAATGTTGATACTGTGGATGTTGCTAGTATCATATACCTGATGACATATGATTCATAAATGTTAGCACTTTAGTACCTGATGACATCAAGAAATAATTTCTAGGCGTTTAGAAATCAGCAAGATAGAACTTAGAAGTGTAGCTTCTGGCCATAATAAGGTTAGCCAATAGGATTGTTACCTTGCTTGGAAGGCATGTGCCTTGCTTTGGATGCAACAAGCAAAGAAGAAACTCTAGAGTTGGAGTTTCATGCTAAATGGTCCTAATGATTTGCAGTGCTATAACATAGGGTATAGCCCAAACCTAAAACAGGCATAATTGCTAAATGTGCTAGACAAAAATCTTGCAACATAGCAACCAGAACATATATTTATGAACAAATAAGCACGCTTGAGGCACTTGAGGTAGTGGAAGTTTAAGGCTAATATAAATTCAAGGCATCAAGCGATAAAAAGCAACAACTGCAAATACGGCATTATTCATAGGGTTTAGGGCCAGGCTCAATGCAGAGAGGATTGTACACAAATTGGAAACAGGTTTAGTTACTAAAGACCTTTGCAGTAGTCTTGGTACAGTAAAACTACAAAATGAACCCCACATCGTATATGGACCTAACGTTTAGTCCTTGGTTTTGCAATTATTTGTCAATTACCTTGCGAATTGTCATTTCACAGTGTATGTCCATTGTAATATCTACTCTGTAACCCTAATCTAATGTTGCAAAAGAGGACTATATGTCGTGGCGAGTCAGGAAAAGTGTACATGCACAACAGGCACGATGCGAGGAGAAAGAGGCATTTCAGTAAAGTGAATGGTCTTACTCAAATGAGAAGAAGATTGCAACAGATGCCTCCCGCTTCTGTATGAGTGACCTTAGTGAGTTGGACAGGAAGAGGCAGTCGACGATGAGCAAGAACACCATGAAGGAGACGATCCTGATGTGCGAGAGCATGGGCACCGAGGGTGTTGTCTCGATGTACTCAACCCTCTTCTGGGCCAGCCAGTGCAGCGCCTTGACAAGCAGCAGCGCCGCAACCATGGCGAGGAAGGAGACGGAGAAGTCCTGCCGGAAGATGGTGACCGCGAAGAGGATCTCAACGACCTCCCGCCAGGACTGCTCGTTGAGGCGCTCGACCTCGGCCTCCCGGAGCGATCCCAGGAAGATGCGCTTGACGAGCTGCCAGGCGACACACATGGCGACGAGTCCCGTGTTGAGGAGCAGCACGAAGCAGATCTTGGAGGTGGAGAGGTAGACCATGGCCGGGTAGAACTGCTCCCGGCTGCTGAAGGCGTAGTACACCGCCGAAACCGTCGCCAGCAGGCTGAACGCCGCGTACGTCTGAAGACGGATCATCTTCACCGCCGGCGCCGCCGCCCGCCCGCCGGCAGGAAATCCGCAACAAAATTTCTGCTGCAAAACTGCACCACAAGGCACCACGACTGAGTCGGACAACCTAGAGAGCAAAGGCGGGGAAAATTTTCTCCAAAATTAGCCCGCGAATCGGGACCCTAGAGGTGTCCGTCTTAAGCAGGCTGCATCAGATCGGGAACGCGAGTGTGATGTCAGCGCCTTACCCGGAGTGAGGGTACCACGTGATCGACGACGAGAGCGCAGAGGAGCTCTCTCTACGAGTGATTCGATGGGGACTCCATCTCCGGGAGGCTTCGATTCGGGAGGAGGAACAAGGGTTTGGAATTTCTCGTGCCTTCCTTTCTCTCAATTTTTTTAATTTTCTTTTTTGGGGAAACGTTTCGGGGGGGAGAGAGGAAAAAAATGGAGAGACGAAGGCGTCTGGGCGGTGACGATGCACCGTGTGGGCTACTTTCTTCTGCACACCTGGACGGATGACGTGTCTCCAACCAATGAGTGGCCTCCACGTGTGCGGGAAAGACAAGGAAAATGGGAACCAGATCCTGTCAGCCACAGCCCACAGGAGAAGGATGCCACTTCGACAACAAAAACAGGAGAGGGGGACCTGCTTATTGCAAAAAAAAAATGAAGTGGCTAGGCTTTGCGTGCTAACCATTATATGTAGAGAAAATTTTTTATTTGACACTAAGAAAATTACTCGCTTCTTTTTTGCCCTGGAAAGATAAAACTTTCCCTATTTGACACTCGTAATAATTTTGTTCATCACCAATATGACGCTCCAGTGTTAAATGGCAATTTACGGTGTTAAGTAGCATGACAAAAGACTGTTTTGCCCCTGCACTTTAAGGTGAATCTACATGAATTATTTTAGTAAAAAATTGGTATGACCTTTTTTATGTCTGTGGTTAATTTTCAACAACATATATTGAGTTAACAAATCAACATATAAAATTTTAAATAAATTTTCAGCATGACTTCTCTTGGATTTGCGACAAATTTGCATCAACAAGATAGTTCATGTCCACACAGAAATGATCGCAATCACAAATTCATGCCATAAGAACATAAGATCAAGTCCACATAGGAATGGCACCACCGGCCTAGGTCACCACCCTGGCCAATCTGTCCGCTACCGGCATGGATCTATGGGGCCACGCTGGAGTATGCCGCCTCTAGTCTGGGCCGCATGCGGGGAGGAAGCCGGTGCCGGCTTGGGCGCGCGGGGGAGGGAGCCGCCATCGAGATGGGGCGAGCGCAGGGAGGGCGCCGCCAGGTTGAGCATGAGACTTTCCCTCTTTTTGTCACGAGAAGGGTAGAAAAAGTGTGTTTTGGTCCAAGCATGTTAAAGAAGACGGAAGGAATGGATTTTAACGGTATAATCTAACAGAATGTCATATTGGGGATGAACGAAATTGTGGATGTCAAATAGAGAAGTTTTATCTTTCTAGGGCCAAGAAAGGAACAAATAACTTCCCAGTGTCAAATAAGGAATTTTGTCTTATATATGCATTTGAGGTGTTGGTAGCTTTCAGTGCTGGGCCCAACTGCTGTGCAATTAGCTATATGATGCACTCCTGCAATCAACAGTTATAGACCGGACGATATGCATTGTAAGCTCCCTGCTAATTTTGCACATAACCCCTTCCATTTGCCGCCCTCAGTCCATGCACAAATATCTAGTTTTACGGATAGTGTCTCTCAGTTTACCACTTTTGTGTGGGACACAACGTGTTTGCCACGGTCTTTCGAACAAGTCCTGATATTTTGTCACTTTATCCGATGTGGCATGACACATCAGCCTGCCACGCTGGCCATAGCGATTATGTGGATCCACTGTGTCTGTTACGCCGTCTGCGAGCCGCTCTAGCAGGCTCCTGCCTCCGCGCGGCGCACACAGGCATGAGAGGTCAAGCCTCACAATATGAGTGTGAGTGTCAAGTTGAGAAGTGCATTGACCTCATTAGTGTGATGAGAGCACTGTCGGGTTGGTGTGGAGCTTTGCCGTGTTGGCTTCTTCAGAGTGTGTGCTTAAGAGTTTTAGCTAACAGGAGTGTTGGGTTGGTGTGTGTTGTGTCGTGTTGAGTTGGCGTGCATATCACGGTTTGTGCTTTTGTTTGTGTCTGTGACGTGCAGGTAAAGTCCTCCTAAGTATGACCTGGAGGCGGTGCCCAAGTGGTACCGGGTGTGGCAAAGTCCTTCGAGTGTGACTGAAGGCAAAAGCCACCTAAGTGTGACCTGGTGGCAACGTCCAAGTGGTACCGGACATGATGAAGTCCTTCGAGTGTGACTGAAGGCAAAAGCCCACCTAAGTGTGACCTGGTGGCGGCGCCCAAGTGTTATCGTGGTGTGACAAAATCCCTGCCAAGTGAAATGGCAGGTGGCTCAGGCTGAGGTCTGAGTTAGGGTCGGCCCATAAGTGTGACATTGGGTCCAGACGGTGTCGTGAGCCATAAGATCACTCAAGTGGAGAGGTCTAGCTATCGTTTGCCAGTTCGAGCGTCAAAACCGGAGCCCATAGATCATTTACCGGTTCTATCGTCAAAACCAGAGCTACCATAGGTGGTGGGCCCCAGAAGCCCACGAACCGGAGGACCTTCTGCCGCGGAAAACCGGCAGGCGAGAGCCCCACGGTGAGGACACACCCGGAGCCAGGGATCGCGCTGCTGCTACACTCGTCTCCCTGTCATGCGTCTCCGATCGGCTCCGAGCAAAGCCGATCTAGGTGGCGGTGGTAATGCGTGCGTGTCACCTAGCTTGACCTCACAGCCAGGAAGATTGGGTGGACGCGGTGGTTGGCTCTGGTTCTCCCTGTAAAGTGTACACAGTAGATTTTAAACGTTTAATTCTTGTCTGATCGCTCGGATCGGCACCATGTGAGATCTTGAACTTCAGTCGGCATACATGTAGATGCTCGACGGTCAATGAAGCATGATGTATTATAATAACCACAACCACATCCACAAAGAGAATAAATATAAACCCTATTATTTTAAACGTTTAATTATTGCCTGATCGCTCGGATCGGCACCATGAAAGGTCTTGAACTTCAGTCGGCATACATGTAGATGCTCGACGGTCAATGAAGCATGATGTATTATAATAACCACAACCACATCCACAAAGAGAATAAATATAAACCATATTTAAAAGCACAATATAAGAAATATGCATAGCCAGATCGGCTTCCAACTAATAAGACCTCCAAAGAAGTCCATCTAGATAAACAGATACAGATTAAGACATATACAGATAGGGTGCTCGAGATACGTTGATCTATTGGCATGTCGCATGCACGTGCTAGAGCAGCACATCGTGGATTGTGACAAACGACTAGGTAACGTAAAACGAGCTACATGAAGATTGATCCCCGACATGAAGCGTAGAAAACATAAACAGATTGATAAGCATGAGAGGTAAACTATGCATCTCATGTCAAACGAGACTTGACATGAGATTCATCGAGGTAACTGATGGATCTCACGCCGAGCAAGATTGACACGAGGTTCATCTGGATAACTGGTGATTCTCGCGTTAAACAAAGCTTAACGTGAGATTCACCGGGATAACTAGCAAACCGTGCTATTAAAAACACTTCAGTACACGGTTCACCATGTGGCTCACGCCCTAATGCCCTAATGAATCTAAGAAACATTAGAGTAGCATGACGATTACCTTGAAAACCATAATTGCTCATGGGTGGCAATGCGCAGAGAGAGATTGGAGACAACCACTGCTAGGAAACGTATGTCTTCAACTTTATTACGTAGGTACGGATACACATTTATAGTCCGAAAACTTAGACGTCAAGTCCGACTCGAGCTGGAACAAAAACCTAATCTAAACTGGGCTAGTCTCACATAAACTTTTACATCGGCTGTTTCTCCCTTGAACAACCTTGTTTGCCCACTAGCCGATCCAACCCATCAGTAGATCGGCTATATTCTAGCAATAACAGGACCTCAAGTAGGCGGACACATGGCACCATCGCGATGCTTGCGTCGATTCGAAGCAAAGTCATCAAGACAGGGTGGCCGTTCGATGCGAGGAAGGCTAAGTTGGACGGTTGTGCACCTGCGGTGCTTTGGGTGTGTGTGCTTCATGTAAGCGCATTTTGATCAAAAGCCAAAGGCCTGTATAAGTAGATGTGGGCTGTTGTAGACAGCCATCTTTCTCCTGAGAGCCAATGGACCGGCTCCATTGCCTCTGGAGTGATGAGTGATTGTCAACAGTAGCAAGACCCAGAAGGACTTGGGCACAAGACCTCCGATGGACAGGAGGCCCTCCGATGGACTGGAGGTAGAGGGAAGTCCTCCGAAGGACTGGAGGCACACTCGGCGTCTGCCGGCCATGGGAGTTCGGTATACGGAGGAGCGGCACGACGACGGCAGGAGTAAGTCCTCCGAAGGACTGCGAGGCTACCCCGATGGACAAGGGATGCCGGGCGCCACCGCGGTGCTCCAACCCGAATGCGTGGCGCGAAGGCGTGCGAGGGAGGCTTTGGCGGCTTCGGCTCAAAACCGTCAACCAAGCTACCCAAGCCTTGGTGAGTTGGGCCACGACTCGCCAAGATAGAGAAGATGGGCCAAATCCGGCCCAGGCGGAGACTTCCTAAAGTTTCCCGGTTTCTGACTTCAAAACCGGGGGCGGATCGCGGATTGGACTACTGGCCACGTGGAGGACATCCGAGGATTGCGTGGAACTTACGAAGATCAAGATTCCATCGTGGTCGTCCGTCCCGAAATATCCTGTAATCTTTCGTTTGAGTCCTTAGGGTTTGTCTAGCTATAGGGACCTAAGTGCAAAACTGTCTAAATAGCACTCGGGTATAAATAGGTTAAGTGGAGGTCATTAGAATGACTCTTGGCTGCTAGGATTAGTTGTCTCTTGGTGATTTTCGTCCTTAAGCTTTGAGCTCCATTGTTAGAGAGGTTAGAGTAGGATTTAGCCTCCTAATCTTGAGGGAAGGTGAGGGTGGTTGCTTGGGACGAATTTCTGCTTGTATGCTGAATCTTTAGACCCATCTTGGGCACTTAATCGAAGCAAATTCGTGCAGCAACCTTGTGTTCTTCTCCTCCCCTCTCACTTTGGTTTTTGGGTTCAATCCTTGCCTTTTTGGGTGTTTTTGTTGGGCAAGCTTGAATCCCTTTCTTTGCTGATGTTCTGTACTTGCTAGGACGTGGAGATCATGACTTAGTTCATCTCAATCCCGCTGGATTGCCATGAGCAAGCCTCTTTGGTGTTTTTCCCTTTCTTGTCCAAGAATGGAGGTTTCACAAGATCTGAAATTCCCGCTGTTTCCGTGGTTACCTTGAGTTGATCTGTTGGGAATGACTTTGAAACAGGGTCCAGATAACCTGTGCTAAATTTCGCGAAGTTTGGACAAGGTTTGATCAGGTTTGGATTTGAAATCATCTTTTCTGCGACCCTACCGAACCATCCGGCAGAGGCCACCGGACAGTCCGGTTCCACCGGATAGTCCGGCAGCGCCCACCGGACAGTCCGGCGTGAGGTGTTGTCCGGGCAGTGCCACCGGACAGTCCGGCGTCAGGCACCGGATAGTCCGGTTCCATCGGACAATCCGGTGTTGGCCACCGGACAGTCCGATCCTGTCAGGGAACTGCTGTGTTACTCCCAGGTTGGTTTTTCCGCTGTGTTTTTGCTGTGGATTTTCGCATTCCTCCCTCAAGACCATTCTCTTTGCTTACTGAAAGTCAGTGGGACACACCTAGGTGTGGTGAGTGTCTTGTAGCGGATATTGCAAAATCCGTTGCTTCGCTGTTACTCTTGTTCGGATCTTGAGTTTTTCTCGCATTGGTGCGTATCCTCACAGTGGACGGCACCCTTGCGCTACTAGGCACATATCTGTTCAGTGGACAGTGCTTAGTTTCTGGTTTCACTTGGGGGTTGTGATTTTGTGATTTCAAGTGCTCCTATTCACCCCCCTCTAGTCGCACGTCTCGGTCCTACATCTCCACCCCTTTGAGTTGGCTCCTCTCATTTGTTCTTGTGAGAGTTAGGCTAGGGTTTGGGAGGAAGAGAGGGAGTGGCTCTTGTTCTTGAGCTTCTTGCCATCCATGTTTTGCTTGCTGCATGGAGTGGCTTGTAACCTGACCTCTTGATGAAATCAAAGAAGTAATTTCGTCCTCTTGTTGGTCTCTCCTTCCTTTTGTTTTGGTTTTGCCCTGTTTGCATTGGTTCTTGGATTTTGGGGATTTTTGGGTTCAAGTGTTCAAGAGTTGTTGTGTTGTTGATGTTTTGGGCTTGCTTTGACGTTGTCGAATACATATAGCCTAGTGCTAAACACCCAGCAACTGTGAGCAGCCTCAGATTTGGATTTCTTGTGGTCTTTGACTTTCCCCTCCCCTTCTCCAATTTTGGATGATTGCTCATGAATCCCAAATATTTTGGAGTGGATCTTGTGGGAATATGTTCATCATAGTTTGGTGATCCTTTCCCCCAAGTTTCATTAGGTTTGGAGGTCGTTTGGTCGATATTCCCCTTTTGAAGCCAAGTTCATCGTGCTGATCCTGAGTGCGCCGGATAGTCCGGTGACATTAAACTTGTCCAAATGAGCTGATTTTTAAGTATGTTGTTCCCCGTGTTTTTTTGAACCCATGGTTAAAATTTTTATGATTTTTAGAGTCCGTTTGATTAGGTTTTGGTAATTTTCTTTTCAGCCCAGTTTGCCTGAAAACGGGCTGTTGGACTATCCGATAGTCCGACATGGGGTGTCAGACAGTCCGGTGTTGATTGTGTCTTTGCCCTCGGTTTTGGCTTAAGTTGTTCCAAAGGATTGTGGCTTGTTAGGGTGGTTTTGGGGTGTCCATGAGCTTTTCTAAGGTCTTTAGGCTGAACCTAACCGTTTCCCTAATTTTCATCCATTATCACTGTTCCAACTACCCTTTCCTCTGTCTATGTCTACAGTGCAGAACAGTAGGGCTACAGTGCCAGAACAGTGTATAGGGGATCCATATAGGAGATCTGTTAGGTTTAGCCTTAGCACCTCATTTGCTAAGAGATCTTCGCGTCCAGTCGGCTACCTCTTTTTGTGTTGTTTAGGGTTTTCAGGTTTTCATACCGGATAAGCCGATGCGTGGGATCGGACAAATCGGTATGTGGGAGTGCCAAGCTGCCCACTAAACACTCTGTCATCGGTCACCGGACAATCCGATCCTACTGGACTATTTGCCGTGCTGGGTTGCTGCGGGCTTAGCTGCTCCTTCGGCTCTTTTTCGTGTGTTCTCATAGACGCCGTTGCTAGTTTTTTCAGTGTTTTTCTCCTCGTGTTCTAGGGTTAGTAGCAAACTAATTGCTACTGCTATGTGATCCGGAGAAGAGAAGGTTCTGAACGTGAAAGTTTGCGTCGAACCTATTCATTCCGCCTCGCCTTCTCGGTCCTACAAGGAAGCAGAGCGGGGCTCCCGCGCGCGCTCTCGCGCCGCCGCCCAGGAACTGCTGTGTCAGCCGTGCACCTCGCATCCCCTGCCTGCGCAGCCGCCAACGCCAGGAGCCCCCGCGCCATCTCGCCTGCCGCCCTGAGGAACTACGCTGCGCCCTGCTCTCGAACACCAGGTGGCTGAAGCAGATCTTGAGTTCCTGACTCAGAACCCATCGCAGGAGAACTTGGTAACCTGCAGAGCTCGAATTCTCATTCTACGCACGATCTCTCCACTCGGATCTAGCAATCAAGCGTGCGCCCCTTCCTAGTTGCGATCAGACATGGGGATCGATAGGTGATCGGTCAAACTTGGGCCATGAGGACGAGGTCCTCAAGCTTCTCCTCTGAGGGAGGGCACGGAGGAGCTCCTCCTTGGGGATGAGCAGCGAGTGCTTGAGGTAGTCCACGTCCGCGAACGTGCAGGTTGGCCGCGCTGCTAGAGCGTGCTCCCGACGATGCAGCGGAGCTAGTAGACGGGATGGGCTTGGCGGTGGATAAGGGAGTGAAGGCAGGTGTCGGAGAGTCCGCCGTCTTTGTCGCGTGGGCACTGGTGGCCATGGTGTTGTGCCAGGACCGGGCGTCCGACGCCCAAGCAGGTCCAGTGGGCCGGGTCGCTAGGTGATGGAGCGCTTCGAGGAGCTGGTGGCGGCGTGCCGGGCGCGATTGAGGAGGTCGGCGGCACGGCGAACGGTATCAAGGAGCTTGGAGAGGAAGGGGAGAGACGGGCAAGCGTGGCGGGCTGACGTGTCGCACCACATCGGACAAGGACATAATCAAAAGACGGTGGCAAAAATGTTATCTGCCACGCAAAAGTGAAAGACAGAGATGCGACGTAAAAATAGCGATAGTTCAATATCGCAATATCCAATGACCCCCTCCCTTGGTCCGTTCTATCTTCTTGGTCGATTCTTCCCTCCCTCACCTGCAGATAGCCACTGGCGCGCCGCCGCCCTCAGGCTCCTTTCACATCCGATTTCCGCTGCCGCCCAGGGTCTCATGGGCATGTCACAGCCTCACCGCGCTAGGTCCTCGTTAACATGGTAACGCCCTGCCGCCCAAGCTCTCAACGCCCAACCGTACCCAGCTGACCTGGTCCCCGGCGCCGCTGCAGCTCTTCTGCAGGGCATGCCGTCGCCACAGGTCTCCTGCTAGGCACTCCTGTTTTTGGAGAGCGCAAGAATCAGTGGTTGGAAATTAGCTAAATTTCAATCGTTGAACATCTTGCAACTGATTAGCTGAACACTTATTCTGGAACATCCTGCGGTGCGACAACGAAGGGTTGATGTGGAACTTCGATTTTGGAACTTTTGATGGTCATAGGCTCATAGCAGTGCCAAGCCGAGCACTCCTATGCTAGCTGCACTACATTGCCATTCAATTTTCTTATGCTAGTTTCAGTTTTTTATGAAAAAAATTACAAACTTTGATAAATAAGAAGAATTCACTACATGGTTGAGGCCAACAATTGAATGAAATTATGTAATGTTGATAGCTGCTATAAGGCATAAAATTGAGCAGCATGTTTCATAATTATAATATTGAAGAAATAATAAGGAGCATGTGAGCAACCAGAGGAAAGCCTGACTCCATGACTCGCATAGCAATTCACTCGGCCAAATTCAGCTCAAGTGTAAATTTATCTAGCCAAACACTTCCAACTCCAAAAACTTTAGATCCACGAAATTCGTGGATCCAGAAGATAGATTCATAGATTTCATGGAACCCTCTTAAAGGGTACTCACGAAATTCACGAATCCATGAGGTAGATCCATGAAATTGAATTTGCAAGTCAAACACCCTCCTTTCTAGCTCCAACTTTACGGTGGAGCCACTCTATAGTGGAGTTGATGGAGTGAATCTACATTTGGCGGAATGAATTGTTGCCAAACAGACTCTAAATAACAAAAAAGTTATGTATTTTGCATAATGGAGGGCGGCAAACTGAAGTTAAGCATTTTTTATTGATAACTGCAAGTACAGCGTGTCTACCAAGCGCAGTGTACAGTCGTATGCAGAAACGTTTGGTTAGCTGACACACCGATGAATCCAAATCTGAAGGACTTTTGCACTCTGAAACAGAGCCTTCATATGGCTTGCACAAGTGGGTAGTGATCGAATGATGCCCCGATTAATAAATCCAGCTGCTACATGTAAACTGAATTGCGGCGGGGACGCCCTCCAGTTGCGGCCGGTGTGTCGACGGCGCAGATGACTGCGTCTGGGGCGACGGGATGACGACCTACACAGTGGCGGATCCACCACCGGATCGGCCGGAGCTCGAACCCCAACTACCACGGTGTTGATAATTGCGCTCCATCTATGTTTTCTCTAAAATTCATAAACGTGAATATGAAAGAGAAAGGAAAATAGAGGTAGAAGAAAAAGTAGTGTAATCAGTCCCACTTACGTATTGATCTTAAATCCGCCAATGGACTATAGCTGCAGGTGTTGGAGCGGCGTCGAACGCTTTTAGCGACGGTCGACAGCCCGGAAGTACGTGAACGACGGCGGCATCAAAGGGACGGAGATGCAAACGAGCACGGCCTATGGAGGGGGACATTGCATTTTGTCATTTGAACTGGGGGCGACGTGAGAGGGCCTAGTTTAAAAAATACTAGCAGCCAACGTCGGATGCCCAATTGTCCACCCAGCAATACCGGTTACCTGATTGCCTGATTGCATCAAAGCAGTGATAAGACTGACGTCACTGTGTATACCAAGCCGTAAACTCTTTAGATATAGTAAAGTTTGAACTAAAAAAGTTGGATAGAAGGTAGAATAGAATCCAGCCTTCTATCACACCTTCTATCGCAAACCCCACTCAATATATAGTATGGTATGGCTATAATGGTTTGCACATCTTTTACACTTCCTGATGCAATAGCCTAAGGCTGTCTTTGAAACCTAGGATTCTCAAAATATAATAATAGAAAACAAACATAGGATTAGAATGCCCATGCAATTAAAATTCTATAAAAATTTATAACACAAAAAGTCACAAAACATGTGTTTAGATTATGCACAGAAAAAACACAGTGATATAATATACAAAGGAAAGAAAACATAGGATTAGACTCATGCTTATTTTTCTCAACAATTGTTATGAAGTATGACGGGCTTGTTTGGTTTGAGACCGAAGTTAGCTATGCCAAATTTTGGCCATGTTTAACCACGTCTGAATTTGGAGGAATATTTAACTAAATATAAAGGCTACTAACAAGAAATTTGTTATTTGATCAAATATTTTTCTAGATTCAAACATGGTCAAATATGGTCAAAATTTAGCCTGGCTAACTTTGGCCTTAAACCAATCAGACCCGACATTCCATACGAATTTTCAATAAATTGGTAAGATTTAATCCTTTGTTCCAAAGGCTCCTATAAGAAAATTTTCCATAGAAATTGAATTTTCCAAAATTCTTTTGCTTTTCTTCCATTCCAAAGGAGGCATAAACCAAATGATAGTAGATGTTTTTTTAATGCCAAGTTTTTGGCCATGAACCAAATGTACCAAGTTAGAGCGAACTGATCAATCCATCTATATTTCAATCGGTCATCTCCAAAAGAGGACATAAGAGGTATTGTAGTGCGCAATTCATATCAGACGTGCACATCGCAACGATGTCGCTAGTCGCTCCTAACTCATGTGGTCTGATGCTTACTAGGCCCACCGATGCTGGCACGCACAATCGTTCTATAAGACCTTCAATCGTAGACTTGTAGTGCGTAATATATAGACCCTAGGTATTCAAAGAGGCTGTGCGTAATATATAGACCCTAGGTATTCAAAAAGGCTGGATCAAGCCGCCCACAAACATAAAGACTCAACATGAACTCTTAAGTAGATATTGTGCAATACTCTCTCCGCCCTAAATTATCTCTTTGTCCTCTAAATTATACGAGCTCATGGAATTTTGAATATCATGTTTGACAATTCATCTTATTCGAAACAATCATGTAAATATTACTTATTTTGGTATGTTGAATTATCATCTTGATATTCTTAGAAGCACAATCACCTTTTGAGGGTTTAGTGATAGATTGGCGAGCACTTAAAAGGCTCTATTGATTTATTCAAGCTTTTAAATAGAATGAACATCACGAAAAGTGATCATTTCAGTCTGTCACCCCAAAAAGGTTTTATCCAAAACCAAATCAAATCAACTCTAAAAATTATGAAATTTTTACTGGAAGTTCACAAGAGGCCAATGAACAACTCCATAAATTTTAAGCTCATTTGGAGAAGAAATCAAATTCCAACACACACTAGAACATCGGATGATGTCAACGTCGGATTGTCCGATGTGAACCAACTAACTGACCTTGCCCAGAGAAAAATTACCAAAACTAGGTCAGAACACATTTTTATGGGATATTTATGATACATAGGAGAATTAAATTCGATGGTTTAGCCATCGGACCATCCAGTGCTTGAGGCCAGATAGAAACTGCATAAAACTAGACAGCTGAAGAACTCATACAAAATCCAATAAAATCAAGTCAAACCAAGTCCAAAATTAGCCACCTGCTAAGTCCAATCAAGTCAAATCAAAACAAATGTGCTGTATTTTTACGTGAACACTAGACGGTTCAGTGAGGGCATCAGCGAATGGTTCAGTGCGCACAACTATTTGAATGCTTCCCCTGGCGCCAACTAGCCATTAGATGCATTGGACGGTCTGGTGCGCGCTTTTTGATCAAAGACAGGACAAAGGCATTGCTCAGTCTATAACGCCTAGTGTGTCCAGTGTGTACAATCAAGCACAGGGACGCCATAGACACAAGCTTGTCCTACTTCGTCTGGTGAATGCACCGGATGATCCTGTGCATGATCTTTGAACAACGTAGGGACTTAGCAGGCACCAATGCATTTGTACACTCAGATGATTCGTTGTGTATAAAAACTTAGGTTTTTCGTTGTTTTCAAATCGGATTGAGACATTTTTTAGGTGGTTTCTTTAGATTGAAGTGTTTGTGTTTTAGCACCTTTAAGTTGATGAACTTTAGGAAGTGTGACTCGAAATTGAGTACGACAATGAACGGGAGGCCTTTCAAGCTACTTACCCCGACCCCCTTGATAGTGGTGGTTGTCTACGAACTACTCCCTCCGTCCCAAATTGTAAGGAGTTCTGGACCTCAACTAGATTAATTTATTTCTCTATGTATGAGTGTTTAATATGTATCTATGTTCATTAACATCCATATGAATATGGACAAATAAAAAGAGAGCTACAACCGCTTACAATTTGGAGCAGAGGGAGCGGTAAAAAAAATCCTAAGTGCCTTTCTTACTTCTTTTACGATACTTAAAGCTAGCAATTCTTATTCTTCTCGCTAGATGATTCAAACCAAGATATCGATGAAATTGAAGATTAGGGGTCTACTTTCGTCAACCAATAATGAGCGTGTTCATAATACATGTTAGTCATGTCATGCACTCATTAGTAATACAATTAACATTGTCATTAATCACTGAAAACCATACCGAGGCTAAGTTTCTCATAGGCCTCAATGTTTCATCAAGCAGCGGCAGTGATAGGAGATCCAAGGGGATTAGGATCTGTACACACGAAGTGCAGTAGGTTTCACAAAATTATAATGGAAGGGGGGCTCTTCAATTACCGTTGGATGAGGAAAGCAAAGGTTTGGATGCCCTGATTGCAGGATTGCACATGAGCAGTGATTGCCCTGTAGTCTGCGCCTCCTTATAACACTTCCCCGAACAAAATAAAGTGGGGTGGGAGGCCCTATCACTGAACCAACACCATTTCCGCCCAATTATTTACACAGCCTAGGACACAAAGAATAGTGTATAACCTCTTTGAAAGGGCCAAATCTGTATAAATCCTCGTTTCACACTATCATCCAGAATGAGATCAGCATAGATGATGCAATAGGTGAAAAGGACGAAGGTCTAAGCATAGCTCGAAAGTGGAGAATAAAGGATTACTCTCGTACTTTTAACACAATAGTGTAGAGGTACATGCAACATCCGCGTGATGAATCTAAAACGTCAAAAAAAAAAAAGAATGGCAGGCAATCAAGGAAGGAGAAAAGGCAAGGAAAGTAAAGAATTAAATAAGGAGACCTACATGATTGATGTCTTTCTTTTTTTCATTAATTTTAAGACATGGAAACTATCTGGTAGGTATAGTACAAAATGATGTGAGAAAATAAAAGACCAAAGGACGGAAACTTTTTCTTTCTACCAATTTTAGGCCCTTCCTGCCGTTTCCAATCCTTTCGAAGGGGTCAATGTGAAGGATATAGATGTTTTTGTTAGGTGAAAAATGACACTGCGAAAACTCATTTCTTTATAGTGTAGATTTTAAACATCAAAGATCTCGAATGTTCAAAACTAGGATGTATATCCACCTGTTTGTCCCAAAGAGAACAAAGTTAGGTATTAGTATGAATATAGGTCTATTTTGACATCATTCGTACTCGAATTCACTCTGAGAACAAAAATTATAAGTATATGTGTGTGTGGGGGGGTGTCACGTATATACCACTACAGATAGTTTAGTTTTATCACATATTTCATGTACATACCTTTCGTTTGACTAGATACCCTCAAAATCATAAGATACATAGATGAGTGTAGCTACATGCGCATGTAGAAAGGAATTTTATCTACACTCGCTTGTAGATACACTCACCTTTAATAAATTAACGTATGTATGTCCGCATACTCCTTTATTGATTTGAGTACGTTTACATACTTATTTTAATATACCTCAAATAGTGACATGTGAAAAGATTATGAAACAACCCCTGTTTTTAATTTATTATGATAATACATTTATATTAGTACATATAAATAAGTATGTCCATATACCTCATGTATACTCGCATACCTCATGCGCGTACCATAAATATGGTCCAATATGATTACATACTCCATCTACGTACCTTTCATTTGGTCAGAGACGCCCTCAATCATTAGATACGTAGGTGAGTGTAGCTACGTGCTCATGTAGATAGGAATTTTCCGGAAGAGTTTTATCTATATGCACGTGTAGCTACCCTCACCTTCAGTAAACCAACAACAAGAGTATGTTCATATACTCATTTATCAATTTGAGTACGTTCACGTACTTATTTTAACATACCTCAAATGTCACCACGCGAAGAAATTACAAAACAGCCCTCGATTTTAATTTATTATGATAATACCTTTATATATTAGTACATATTATGAGGTATATCCACATACCTTAGGTATACTCGCATACCTCACGTATATACCACCACAGATGGTCTAGTTCTATCATATATTTTATGTACGTACTTTTCGTTCGACCAGATGATATCAAAATCATGAGATACATAGATAAATGTAGCTACATGCGCATGTAGAAAAGAATTTTCCTATACACACACTATTCATTTCATGGTCATGGTTGTCAAAAGGGGGTATTATTGGTTCAAAGTCCTAATTAACTGAGAAAGAAAGACGTGCCGCTAAGTTCTCTTCGTGGGACACTGCGGCGCGGTGCGGGACACCCTCCGTCGTTATTTTGGGCAGACAAGCTTGCAAGTTTTATTGATGTACAGTAAAAACTAGAGTTATGTAGAACAGGGAAAATCTTATCTACTCGTATTTCACTTAGTAACAGGACAAACTGTGTTCAGTATCCACCAACATAAACAAAGAAAAACACAATCCTATAATCAACAATTCAACATTAGTACAATTATGAGAAGCTTTGATGAAGGTCTTCAAGACCAAATCAAGCAGCAGCTTTTGCCTTCTTAGGAGGCGGATTCCCTCCAGCAAGGAGAACGTAGGAGTAGAAGCAGATCATCGCAGCACTGGTGAAATAAGAGATTTTCAGAAGGGCAGTGGAGGATGATTTGAGATCTTGAGATAAGGTAGACAAAGCATGGCGGAGTGCATTTCCAAAAATAGAAAAAAAGGCATAACAGGGAGGAGGGGTACCTGAGGGCAGCATAGAAGCCCCAGGGAAGCAGCTTCTTTGTCTGTCGAAACAGTAGCTCAGAAAGACAGAAAACAAATCAAAGTGGTTGTTGATAACCAAATTAAAGTCTCACTTACAGTCGTGTACACCTGGCAATGCTTCCATGCTACTGCAGCAGCAATGCCTGCAAACAATAAGCATTGCTTGTTACTAATTATCATAGGTTTCTGCATGTGGAACTTCAATTTGGCTTATGAAGCAGGACTAAATATTCACAGAAAATATAATGTTGCCTGCCCCAAATGCATCTGAGATCTATCAGATATATTATCAGAATGTCAACTTGTATGAAGCTCCTCCCTGAGTCAATGAAACCTGCTAAGATGTTATACTGGGGAAAATAAACTACCTGCTTGTGCTAGTATGAACGGCAAGCTGGATTGTCCACTCCTCCAGACCTTAAGGCTAAGCACGCCAAGGGCTAATATAGCAAGGCCAGGCGCAACACCAAAAGTAAGACTGACAGGACTCCTCCAAAATAGAAATCCAACAAGGCCCATGAAAAATAGAAATCCACCTGAATGAGGAAAATTACTTGTTAGTACTCCTGATTTTTTTTGAGACAATAATTAACAAAGAATGATAGCATAGTATTAAAAAAATAAAAAAACTCAAAAAAATGTTGAGATAACAAATATTTACCAACTAGATCTAATGACAAACTGTCCAGAAGTTCCCTACAATCCTTATTTCAAGATTTGTTAAGGAGCATGGAAAGATAGGAATA
The DNA here is from genome assembly GCA_030272315.1 of Paspalum vaginatum. Taxonomy (NCBI): domain Eukaryota; kingdom Viridiplantae; phylum Streptophyta; class Magnoliopsida; order Poales; family Poaceae; genus Paspalum; species Paspalum vaginatum. The sequence continues at coordinate 30,304,915 of CM059021.1, read as the reverse complement.
GTAAAAGACATCATACACACAAGTAAAAGAAAAAACCATGCTACTATATCAGTGATACTTTAGTAACTTCTGGTTAAAGGCATTCACACAAACATTTGCTAGAAACAAAGCTGAAATCATACCAAAAGGGATCCCTAGGCAAAAGTCATGTATCTTTGCACACTTCTGTTGAGGAGCAACCTCCTGCTCTGTGTTTCTCTGTTCATCAGCAGGTGCCAGAATGGCTTGCTCCTCAATTTCACCACCTGTTTGCGCAGTACTGGTGACAGAATCAACAGGAGTGGTATAGTCTGCCTTCATGCACATTGTAGCCACCAGCTGCACGGTGAAACAGCAATGCCATCAGAGGACATACTAACCGCATAGATTAGGAGCACAAGAGGGAGTCCTTAAAGAAGAGTAGGTATATACTGGAGCCTTTTTAATAGAAAGATGTACTTAGGGGCTGTTTGGATTTGTGCCTAAGGTGCCCCTAACTACTCAAAAAAAGAAGGATACAAAACTATTTGCATAGAAGATACTGCACATATTCATGATCACATACAATTATTGATGGGGTTCAACAAATATTGTTTTCATAAGAAATATGCACTTTATTATGATGATGGAACGATACTGGCACATCAAAAATTGACAAAACATTCTAGGCATGAAGGTTATGAGATCTAATATTTACTTTATCTTTGAAGTCTTAATCACTAAGCACGAAGGTTGGAGCCTAAAAATCTGATATTCAAAGTAATTTTGGTAATGAGGCGAAAGCAGAGGTCTGCAAAGAGAATGTTTGGGTAGAAGGAGTATCTGATAGCATGATCACAAATATATTGCAGCATATGCTTCAAGCAAAAACATGAAGTTTTCAAAGTTATGAAGACCACTCATGAGAACAACAATTGAAAAACTCAGATTCGAAACCTAACTCAATTAATGTAAAACACACCAGGAAATATACTAAGCTCTACAGCACTGTAGGCATATGTTCTTTTTAAAAAAGCAGAGAAGAAATGGTAGAGGCCATAATGATATATAAATAGTGGTACTTCAACTTAGTCTACGAAATAAACATATCTGTTGTTTTAGGCTTTTAACCTTTGGAATCTAGTTCCAGATTTAGAATTGAATACTCCTACTGCAGCACGGATAAACTGATTAAATAAAGAGAACACTTGTACATGAGATTGATTAGCTTCTATAGGATTCAAGAAAAACACATGCACCTATCTAATCAAGGGCTACTAACGCATATTGAACAACAAATCATGTAACAGTTTTTGTTTTATAAAAAGAATCATGTATTGATTTCTACTGCTAAGTTACACAGCAGTAACGTAATGTGGAAACAATCTTTAGTACTCCATTTCAGTTTCAAGTTACAAACTTCAGATTTAAAGAACACAGACAAGAAAAAACTGTACATGAATACAACTAGCTTTGAACCAACAAAACATAAACATTCGGTAACTAAACCCACAAACATTACTGACTGATCCTAGTGATATCATTTTAACCATGAAACGAGGACACCATGCAGCAACAGTTCTTATAGCAGTGCAGTTAATAGTATTAGGGCAGGAAAGAAAAGTTCTGACAATTCAACAAGTTGAACCCGTAGACTCACTATGAGCTGATGTTTGTTCTATAATATCCACAACAAGTTGAAAGGTTTCTCACTCTTATAGGTGGATACATATACAAATAAATAAGACAAAAATTTGACATGGAAAATTAGGATAAATCAAGGCTGAGCGACCACTCCCACAAAAGGCAAAGAAGGCATCCCCTGGGAACTTCCAGTGACAATAGTGGCCATGCTCCACAGCATTGGCCTCATGGCTTCCACAATAGCCTCCCTCGGCAACAATGGTAGTGATAGTGCCGCAGTGTGGCAACGATGAGTGATCATGTTGGCCCCATCGAACCAAATAAAAATAGCCGCATCCTAAATTCCTAATGAGAATGGGGGGGGGGGGGGGGGGGTACTACAATTCAACAATTATTTGTTCATTTGCCAGGGAGCGTTAAATAAAATTTTGGTCCTTGGTAGGAAGTTCAAATTTTATTGTTCTTATATCTGAAATTCATGTAACGCCACGTAGCGTTATTCCCTTCACCTTTCAATGCCAATTGTCAACAACCCCTTCCGCGCATTCTCCGGCAGTAGATCTTCCTACCATCTAAACCATTTTGGAGTAGCATTTCAAAATTTTCCTAAACTGTTCTCCTATACTCACTCGATGCACCACGCAAAAACCAAGTTCAATGCATCCGTCCTCATTCTAGCAGTCCAACACAAGCACTGCAGCACGGATATCTCTACAATCAAGATCCAAGTAGGGGAGATAGCCTAAAAAAAGGAAGCAGGAACATCACCTTGGACGCGGCACCAGCGGCAAGGCCGCCGAACGCTGCCCGGCGAAGCGACGAAGGGACGGTAGACGGCGCCAGCGGCGCGAAGCGGAGGAGCCGCGCTCTGGACGGGGCCGGCCACCGCCTCGCCGTCGCCGGGACCGCGGCTGCGGACCCGCGGATCTGCGCCACCGCCATCGCTACGTCGCTGCGTGGCTCGCTCGCGCTTAATATGATGCCAGAGAGCGGGTTTGCTCGGAACTCGCAGCGCGGATTTTGCGGAATCGAGTCGCTGGTTCCTGCTCGGAATGGAGGCGGTCAGAGGACAGAGGGAGGTACGGGAGTCGTAAGTTGCCTTGTTGGTTGGCCGATGCTACGCTGCTATTTCCTTGTTCGGCGGCGACCGGAGAACGTGGGAAATGGGAAGCGGGCGAGGCTGGGTCATCCCGCCCCGCCTTGTGCGCGTGTGTGGGGGTGAGGTCCGGCTGCTTCCATGTGAGCTGGGCCGGATGCCCTTTCTCAGCGTGCAGTCCTTACCAGGCCGCTGGTGGACTGCATGCCGTATTTTCTAGAAGCGTTTTTATTATCTCCCCGTCAGTAGCATCCGAGCCTTTGGCCAATTTTTGGAATTGGTCGGAAGCTTTCGTGTCGTGGAAAGACGCGTAAGCGCATCCGTAGGATGTAGCCCCCGAGCCCTCGGGCGTTTTTGAAAAAACTCCCTGGGGCTATGTTGCTTTGATATGCGTTTCTTGGCGCTTGGATTGGCTAGCTTTTTGCTCTTCTGCTAATCTTCGGCGAAGCCCCCGGGCGTCATGCTCGGGGAAGAGTGGGGCTTTGCGCGCAGTCCCCCCTCGGAAGGTCCTTCCACCTTTTGAGGGTTGGGCCACCCATAGCCGACCATGGTGGTGCGGCAGATGGAGGCCGTCGAGCTTATTGCGAGTTGTCCAAATGAGATCCGACGGTCCCTCCGGTCGGGACGGTCGCGGCGAGAGGTCCCACCGGGGGCTCGACCCTCTTGAGGGCATCTCATTAAAAAGCCTTTCCTTATTTGACCTTGTCTCAGCCCTTTGGTCTGGTGTCCGTTCCAAAGGGGGGCCGTGTGGCCACCCCATCAGCTGGGTTGCCGCAAGGGAATTTGAGGTATGGCCTTGGACACGGTCGGGGCAAATGGGTCGTATGCCGTCCACTTGGTTTGCAACTCGCTGAGAGCTTTCCCACTGACCGTCCCTCACTCTTGCGCGCTGGTTTGTTCAGGCCATAAACGGGCCCTCGGCCCATGGAGCTTTATCCGAGGTGAGGAGCTGTCTAGTCGTGGGAGAGGGAATCCCTTGGTCTTCTTACGCGTGTCAGGCGGCGTGATGATTGCACTTTTCGTGGGGCAGCGAAATGCCGCGCCCTACTCCGGGTTCGTTGCTCGAGGGAAAAACGGGCGGATTCGTGCCCACGTCTCCCGAGGTTGGCGGTCACTAGGCGAGTCGTGCGTCATTGTGGGCCCGTCTCTGATCGCGCCGTTTCGCCTGGCCTTCTCCGGCTCGCCCTCCTTCCCCTGTATAAAAGCCGGTGGATGGGGATTCGCGTCTTCGTGCTTACCTAACGTGCTCCTTCCATCTCGTCTTCTTGCCGCCAGAGTTCGACATCGTTGCGCGTCCCGAGTCCCCCCTCGCCTTTCCTGTGCCGGCCTTCCTCATCTCGCGTTCATGGCGCCCTTCCCCAGATGCACCACCTCACGGGGCCGCGTGCTTTCCCTGGAGAAGAAGAGCTTCATTCCCCCTCAGGCGGAGTCGGGGTGGAGGCTGAGGACATCGGTCGAGCACCAGATCCTCATGGTGACGAGGTGGTGGTGCTCGCGCCATTTTATGAGTGCGGGTTCGGGCTTCCCCTGCATCCGTTCATGCGGGGGCTGCTCTTCTACTACGGGTTGGAGATTCAGCACCTGAATCCCAACGCCATCCTTCACATGGCGTGCTTCATCACGCTGTGTGAGGCCTTCCTCGAAATCGCGCCGCATTTCAAGCTGTGGTGCTACCTGTCCCGGCCACAACTGTCGCTGGGACAGGGCGGACAGTCTCTCGTCGGCGGCGTGTCGGTTCAGCTGCGCAACAGCCACAGGCAGGACTATCTCCAGATCCCAGTTCCCTCGTCCTCCCATGGGTACGCAGGGGAGTGGTTGTGGCGGAACCGCCGATTTAATCCGGGCTAAGCACACCTGCCACCTCTGGCTTGCAGTGCGATTAGACCGAACTAAACCCGGTCGTCCGTCGAGAGTCATTCGACTCCCGATATTACCTTTTCCCAGAGGAACCGACATCATACACATCCGACTCACGATGGAGCCACAACAGAAACATCATCACAGGCAGTTAAATAGCATAAAAGTAGATTTATTTACAAACCAGTTTTTACATAAAATACCAGTCCAACATAATATTATACGGTAGCAAGTTTGAAAGTTTCTCGCAGCGGAAAATATAAGTTTAGGTCACCATGTTATCACCAAAAGTTTTGCATTGGAGGTACAACATCGAGCCCACCGATGTTGTCCTCGTGCCACTTAGTCACTTCATCCTACATGAGGGCATGCCCCGCCTCCAACACAGGTGCACACCATGAATTCCATACCTGCGCTCAAAAGGTGGGGGCAAACCCTGAGTACTAATTACTCAGTAGGTCTTAATGGACTTGGCTTACGGCTGACGCGAAGCAGCTTACTAGCAAGTTGATCCTTAGCCTTTAGTTTTTAACAGCTACTTAATTAACTTAAACAACAAGTTTCATTGTCTGCATGATTACCAACGTAAAAGTAAGTCTTTGCAAGATAACAACTCAGCTCAAACATGTAGTATTCCAAAAACCATAAGTATTAAGGTACCGAGAGTTTAAGTAATTACTACGTTGTCCGACAGTGATATAGGCATTCCCACACCTGGTGGGCATCAGCGATTCGAATCGATTTTTAATTCCCGGGAATAACTATCATGCCAGGGGTATATGCTTACTAGCCATCGCGTTCCCACATATAGCCCCCATCTCCACCTGCCTTGTCCCAAGATTCAAAGCGCCCTCACCTAACCCCCGGGTTGTGCCCCCTCAAGAGCGATACCACGGCCGCACCAGGTCAGCCCTCCCTTAGGAGCGATACCATGGTCGCACCGGGTCAGCCCTCCCTCGAGTACAAGCGCCCCCGGGCCCATCGGCCTCCAGCAAGTGGATGAGCGGAGCCTCGAAAACTTCGGACAAACCCAGGTAAGACTTCACCGGTCCCATTTCCCGGTTAAGCACTCTAGCAATGTTATGCCGATCAGCAGACGAACAGCGGACGGGCCTTAAACGACTCGGGCGGAGTCCGGGTGCGACATCATGAAAACGTAAATACTGAAATAAATCTCCGCCCAGTCTCCATTTAATTTCATGAGCAATAATAATAAATGGTATGACTGTAAGCTTTTGTAACTTTGAAAACACCTACGTGACGAGTACACACACTCGTGTCTACTCGTACCTAGAAATTTCTAGGCATACTCGCCCTACGAACTCTATGTATAGGTGCTAGGGCCAGGGCGGCCAGGAAGTCTAATGCAATTGGTTCCAAAACAACTCCTAATGCATATGCGTAATCATCGAGTATAATTTATTTGCTGGGTAGAGTATGATCCTGCCTACCTTCTTCACTAGGGTCAATAGCTTCCTCCGGAGCGTAGTCGGGTTCCTGCTGCTGGTCCTCTGGCTCTGGGTGCAGTTCCTCTTCTGGCTCCGTCACGATCGGTTGGTCCAGTGGTGGTTCTTCGTTCGCGGAATCTATATGCATGTCATGATGCAAAAGGAGTATGTATTACTGTAATGCTTGTTCACGATGCAGATGTAGATGCGATGCGGTGAATCATGATGTATGGAATAGAGTTATGCATATTGAGGCGAAAGTTGTTTCGCACTAAGAAATCGTACAAGCCATCACCTGCGATAGCTTAGCTTGTCACATAAAACAACGTGGGGTGTGTGTGGCGAGGTAGTATCGCTTCCTGTGAAGCGACCGAACCTTGCATAACTATGCATTATTTCTACCAGTTTCTAATTAGAATCAAAACTTTACATACATCATCTCCAATTCTAACATGTTATTCCATAACTATAGCTCATAACAACCTTAAAGTCATATTTGAAACATTATTCAACAAATTAACCTTTTTCTTAAGATTAATATGTGCTTAGAGCAAGACAAGGGCAAAATAGTAATTTATCAGTAAGTGATAAGGTCAACAAAATTTATACAGAACCTATACATAATAATAAGGCCTCTACCCAAATTTCACAATTTTTGAAGTTCATTTTACCCATATTTCCTATTTATCAAGGTTTTTCATGCTTGCTCAAAAACAGGGGCAAAACTGTCTTTTTCTACTCAACCATCATATCCATTCTGTAGATCTATTTATAAGGAGCACAATGCAACTGATTTGGTATTTTTCTGATTTTTATTGAATTTTCTAGGATTTTTCAAAGATTTCTGTCGAAATAAACAATTTAAAATGAAATTCAACAGAACCAGGGGCTAGATTGTGATTATTTCAAAACCTCAGGGACTAGTACGCAAGATCTACAAGACTCAGCGTATAGCGCGGTGGACTGATTCGCAAATAATGGAAAACGCAGGGGCCGGATCTGAAATTTGCCCGGCCCCCTTCTTCTTCCTCGCGTCGGCCGCGGCCGCGCGGGAGGGCGCGTGCGCGCCGGCGAGCCGGGGCTCGCCACGGCCGCGACACGAGTTGGGGAAGGTGTTCCCCGTACGGGGCTTCTACCTTGGGGAGGCGGTGACGGCGGAGACGGCGTGGACGAGGCGGGCGGCGGAGGTGAACCGAGGGTGAACCGGCGCGGCGCGACGTCGAGGCGAGGTCGAACCTCGGCGTCCGGGCGGGGAACGGCGACGAGGACTAGGGCGCGAGGTGCGCGGGAGTGAGGCGAAGGTCGCGGGGTAGGTGGGGAGGCACGGGAAGCGACGGAGGGGGCGGAGCGAGCTCGAGCTCGAAGCACGCCGTCAATGGCGGACGGCGGGGACGAGGCGGGCAGGGGCTGAGCGGAAGGGCGGCCGCGCGAATGGAGTTGGGGGAAAAGGTCGGGGCCTCGCCCTCGCCTTGGTGGCACGCCGCGCGCGCGTTGTCCGCGCGCGGCAGGGGCGCGTGGCCGCGGCGGCCGGGAAGGCCGGCGTGTGGCCACGGCCGCTCGGCGCGCAGCGCCGCGTGGGCGCGCGCGGGCGGCGAGAGAGGAGGGAGGCGCGTGGGTGAACCCGGTCTATGGACCCCCGTGGCTGACAGGTGGGGCCATTCCCGGGAACAGAGAGTACGGCGTATGGACTCGGTGCATCGAGCGAGGAAGCGGGGAAAAGCCGTCGGTGCGCTGGCGCGGCGGGTCTGACAGGTGGGTCCCCCCTGTCATAGAGACTAGAAAATAAAAGAAAAACGAAAAAGATAAATCCCCTTTGACCAGCTGAACAGGTTTCTAAATTTCGTAAATTTGACCAATTTAGGAGCCGAATTTGAAAAAGACCCAATTGAATGAAATGTTTTACTTTTTGAAATATACAACTTTGTCAAAAGGACCTATACCAGATTCCAAATATAAAATGATTTAAATTTGAAATTAACTTGCTGACTCCTGTTTGACCATTTGAAAGCCCCAACTTGGAAATTATAAAAGTCCATTTTAGGTGCATTTTCATGAAAGGTGAAATATACCAAAGTTGCATAGAATCTTATGATCTACAACTTTGTTATTCATGACATGGCAAGATTTTGAATTTTGTTTCACAAAATTTTGAATTTACCAAACAGGGCTGAATTTGGCAAAAGTCAGATTTTCACATAAAATGACCCAAAACTAGATTTCAACATTCATGCACGCCAAAACACAAAATACCAAAGCCATTCCTTATAGGATTACCTACAAGTTTGGTATGTAAGGTTTTATGAAAAACACAATTGACTTAAAGTTATATCCGCAATACAAACACAGTTTTTCTGAAAACTAGGTTTAGTTTGCTCAATTGACCTAGTTTATGCATGCTTTTCAAGATAAAAGGCCTCTGAAAAGATATCATTATGCTAATGTTTTTAGTGCAATGCATTTGAGATGCCTAGGGCATCACAACCCACCCCCCTTAAAGAAATCTCGTCCCGAGATTTTTGAAGTGTCGTGGGTGGTTAAACTGGTTGTAGTTAGTGTTGGGTGTACGTATTGAGTTTAGACCCAGAAGCTAAGCTGCTGTAACGTACCGAGTTGAGGTGGATGGCAGAAAACCAGGGTACTTAGTGTGTAGGTATTCTTCTTGCTCCCATGTGGCTTCTTCTTCGGAATGATTACTCCATTGTACTTTGTAAAAGTTGATTGTTTTCCGACGGGTCGATCTTTGCTTTTGATCGAGGATTTTTATGGGACGTTCTTCGTATGTGAGATCTGGTTCAATGAATTTGAGAGGTATCTACCACTTTCTCCGGTACTCTTAAGCACTTCTTTAGTTGTGAGACATGAAACACATTGTGAATCGCAGCTAGATGTGGTGGTAGCTCTAACCGGTAAGCGACGGCTCCGCACTTTTCAAGGATCTTGAATGGACCGACGTACCTTGGTGCTAACTTTCCTTTCACCCCAAACCGTTGTATCCCTTTCATCGGAGATACTTTGAGATACACCTGATCCCCCTCATCAAAGACTAGTGGCCTCCTCCTTTTATCCGAGTAACTTTTCTGTCTGGATTGTGCTCTTTTGAGATGGTGGTGTATGAGTTTCACTTGTTCTTCGGCTTCTACCACTAAATCAGGGCCAAAGGTAACACGCTCTCCTGGTTCAGACCAGTTTAGTGGTGTTCTGCATCTCCTACCATAAAGAGCCTCGAAAGGAGCCATTTCCAAGCTCTTTTGATAGCTATTGTTATAAGCGAACTCTGCCAGGGGAAGGCATTCATCCCACTTGGTGGAATATGTTAGTGCACAAGCCCTTAACATATCCTCTAGAATTTGATTCACTCTTTCTACTTGACCACTGGTTTGAGGGTGATATGCTGAACTTCGAATCACAGTGGTTCCGAGAGCAGATTGCAAATGTTCCCAAAAGCGGGACACAAATATCGAACCTCGATCAGAAGTGATGGTCTTGGGCACCCCATGTAGGGAAATAACCCATGCAATATATAGCTCTGCATAGGTGGCGGCAGTATAATGAGTCTTGACGGGTAAGAAGTGTGCCGACTTGGTGAGCCGATCGACAATTACCCATATAGAATCATATCCCTTTTGGGTACGCGGCAAACCCACAATGAAATCCATGTGTATATCCTCCCATTTCCACGTTGGAACCTCCAGTGGTTGAAGCATTCCAGCGGCCTTTAAGTGATCAGCTTTTACTTTCTTACACACGTCGCACTCCGATACGTATCTGGCGATCTCTCGTTTCATGCGGGTCCACCAAAACTTTTGCTTCAAGTCTTGGTACATCTTATTGCTGCCGGGATGTATCGTGAGTATTGAAGTGTGCGCTTCGTCCAATATTCTCTTTCTTAACTCCATGTCCTTGGGTACCACTAGACGATTCTTGAACCACAAGACGCCTTGGTCGTCAGGTGTGAAACACGCCTTTCTCTCTTCACTAATACCTTCACGGATATGTGCCATACCCTTATCTTGCTTCTGAGCATCTATGATTTGTGCCTTGATTGTGGGCTCAATGATGATATTATAGAGTTCTGCATGCCGTCTTGGAGGTGTTTCTATGTCACTTATTTCACAGCAGATTACTCTTGCTGTAGGTCGGACTTCTATCACATTGCAATGGGCTTTTCGGCTTAGTGCATCTGCTACCACATTGGCCTTGCCTGGGTGGTAGTGTATCTCCAGATCATAATCTTTTATCAGCTCTAACCATCGCCTCTGCCTCATATTGATTTCGGGTTGAGTGAAAATATATTTGAGACTCTTGTGATCAGTGTAGACGTGACATGTATTGCCTAACAGATAGTGTCTCCAAATTTTTAGTGCATGAACGACTGCAGCTAACTCAAGGTCATGTGTTGGATAGTTGGCTTCATGTTTTCTCAATTGACGGGAGGCATACGCGATTACTCTTCCTTCTTGCATCAAGACACAACCAAGCCCATTACCGGAGGCATCACAGTACACCTCAAAAGGCTTGGCAATATCTGGTTGAGCTAGCACTGGGGCTGAGGTTAACAATTTCTTCAAGGTTTGGAAAGCTTCTTCACAATTCGGATTCCAAATGAACTTGGCATTTTTCTTGGTCAATGAGGTCATGGGTTTTGCAATTTTGGAGAAATCCTTGATAAAGCGGCGGTAGTAGCCCGCTAAACCAAGAAAACTCCGGATTTCAGTCACAGTCTCTGGTTGCTTCCAATTTAGTACATCTTCTACTTTGTTAGGGTCAACTGCGACTCCCTTTTCAGATAGCACATGTCCCAAGAAACTCACTTCTTTCAGCCAGAAAGCACACTTGCTAAACTTGGCATAAAGCTTATGCTCTCTGAGCCGAGTAAGCACGATCCTCAAGTGTTCTTCATGTTCTTTTTCATTTTTGGAGTAAATTAGTATGTCATCTATGAATACCACCACGAACTTATCGAGTTCATTCATAAACACCGAGTTCATCATATACATGAAGAAAGCCGGTGCGTTGGTTAGTCCAAATGACATGACCAAGTACTCATACAAACCGTATCTGGTAGAGAATGCTGTCTTGGGTACGTCCTCTTCTCTAATCTTTATCTGATAGTAGCCAGACCTTAGGTCAATTTTAGAAAAGACCTTAGCCCCAGCTAACTGCTCAAATAGAATGTCGATGTGTGGCAGTGGGTATTTGTTTTTGACGGTCACTGCATTCAGTGGCCGATAGTCAACGCACAATCTTTTCCCACCATGATCCTTTTTCTCAACAAAGAGAGCTGGACAACCCCACGGTGATGAACTAGGCCTAATGAACCCTTTGTCTAATTGTTCTTGTAGCTGGGTTTTCAATTCCTTCAAATCATCAGGTGGCATCCTGTATGGTCTTTTTGACACAGGTGCCGTACCTGGAACGAGCTCAATGGCAAATTCTACATCCCGTTTTGGTGGTAGTCCCGGAAGTTCTTCCGGAAACACATCCGGGAATTCACACACTACCGGTATCTTTTTAACCTCTTGTAGTTCAGTCGCATTGACCGTGGGGGTCATGTGTTTTTGATTTGGCATGTGTATTCGTAGAATCTTGCCGCTGACTCTAGACCTTAACTGCACTGTCCTGCTGCCAATATCCAGGACTGCATTGTTTTCTGTCATCCAATTCATCCCTAAGATGATATCAATCCCCCGGTGTGGCAGCACCACAGGATTGATTATGAAATCTTCCTTTCCTATACTCAGCCTTAACCCTTTTACTATCAGATTTGTATTTATCGGGTTCCCAGGCGCGGTGATTTGATATTTCTCTTTTATACGTGAAGTCCCTACCCCGTGCTTAGATGTATATGACTGACTAATGAAAGTATGAGTAGCTCCTGAATCAAATAACACGACGGTCAGCTGACCGTTGACCATGAACGTACCGGCGAGAACAGGCTCTCCTGCAGGGATCTGCTCCATGTGCACATAGTGCACTCGACCTGTCTTGGGTACGAATCCCTTCGGCTTGCTCTGTTGGTTTCCACCCGCAGGAACAGGACCTTGGATCCTGCGAGGCGCTCTGCAGTCCTTAATGAAATGGCCGATCTTGCCGCAGTTGTAACAAGGAGCGCCCGGCCCCGGAACAATGGGAGCACGGGGAGTTGGCAACTGTGCGGGTGCTCGATAAATGGGGTACTGTTGCTGCGGTGCCGCCCGATGAATCCACCTTGGTTGGTTGGGTCGGACCACATAGTGAGACTGCTGATAATTTTGCTGTTGAGGTCTGTACGCGGTCTTCTGCTTCTGTGAAGGGCCCGTCGCTGATGTGTTGGCTATCCTTTTGCGCTTCTGATCCTCGTTAGCAGCACGGAGACGATTCTCCATGTCGAGAGCAGTGTCTACCAGCTCAGTGAAGCTCTGGTAACGCCGTGCCAAGTGAGTCCGGAGGGTAGGGTCAAGGCCCTCTAGGAGTCTTTCGGCCCGTTCCGGCTCAGTAGCAACATCGCTTGGAGCATACTGTGAGAGGTGGATAAAGATCTGCACATATTGCATCACGGTCCGGTTGCCCTGCTTGAGGTCTCGGAACTCGCGACGCTTTTGTTCCATCAAACTTGCCGGAATGTAGTGGGCCCGGAAAGCTTGACGGAACTCCTCCCATGTGGGCTCATGGCCCTCTTCCTGCATGGCGAGGAAAGTGGCGTACCACGCTCCCGCAGGCCCATGAAGAAGCTGAGCAGCAAATCGAGCCTTCTCTTGCTCATTGATCCCTGGCAGAAGGGTAAACTTGGACTGGACAGTGCGAAGCCAGTCATCTGCCGCCAGTGGCTCTGGGCAGTTGGTGAAAACCGGGGGTCGCAGCCCCTCGAAGTCCTGGTAAGTAATGCCACGTGGCCTGTACTCCCGCGGCTGTTGTTGCCCACGGGCTTGACGGTCTTCTGCTAATAACCGAATCAGCTCAGCTTGTTGGACCACCAAAGTGGCCAGCTCCGGCGGGGGTGGAGCGCCTTGCGCTGACTGCCCTGATGACTGCCCCGTGCGAGTGTTCACCATCTGCAAAATGGAATCATATGGGTTCAGCCCAATAGCCCATGTGCAGAAATACGGTGACAGCAAGATCACAGGACTATAGGCAATTTGTGAGCACAGGTAAACTTGTAACAAAACAGTTAGACTTTATCTTTCAAGGCCAAGCTCAGCGACATCGCATCATTCACATTGCCCATGCGCATTCAACAGTTACTGCAACCATACTTATAGAGTCTTAATAAACTAAAGGTTTACTAGTACACACATGGGCCATCTCATCCATCACACCGGAACACTAACTTAAGGTTCTACATTAGGTTACATGACGTACATAAGTGAGTTTTCTCGACCTCACCACTGTTTAGTACAGTCATGGTAAACTGCACGGAGCGATATAGTACAAAACATCGCTCACAACGTGCACCATCTACAAAAAGCTTCACCACACAAAGCCATTGTCAAACTCTCTAACGCCCGTTACGCGCATCAGACACCATGCTGCCCTCATCCTCCACCACAGGGGCAACTGAAGGATCCGGCTCGTACTGCGCCAGGCACTGCTGTGCCTCAGCCAACTCTGCCTCCAGCTCCTCAATACGGTCCTGTGCATACATGTGCTGGTCACGGTAGTGGGCGACACGATCCTCAGCACGGAGGTACATCCCGTGCACGCTATGAGCAAACTGCATGATCGCAGCATAGGGCCTGGTGTCAATCCGCTCCTCCAGCATGTTGTGACGACGGAGCCACTCGTCATCGTAACCGTCGGTGGGGAGGTAGCGCAGCACCGACATCCCTGCTGCACCCGAAGAACTGAGTGAGGTGATGGCTGCTAGGGTGACCTTGTCGTAAGCGTCCTCCTCATTGGCCCCGTAGACGGTGATCGTCTGCCGGACCGCGGTGTGGCTCGAAGGAAGGATGACACTGGCCATGCAGTGTCCCTCCGCGTGCACTGTCTGCACTGAGAAGAAAGGGCACGGCCTGCGCCTCGTCTCACGCAGAGCCCGACAAAGGATCTGCGCAAGGCCGTTCTCCTCACGGCAACGGGTGTGAACCATCCCATTCTCAAGCTGAGGAGGGGTGTGGGTCACTGGTGGGAGGGGAGCAGCCCTTCCCTCCTGTATGCGAAGTCCCCTCGCACTGGTGGCTTTGCGGGCGGTTTGCTTGGTCCTGGCCATCTGTTTTTAAATAAGAGACCTTAATCAGTGATAAGCATAGGTTGCATATAAGTTTAACGGTTAAGTGGGTGATGGGTGCGGAAAACATCATTGGACTTTCATTTTACTTATTTGTCTTTTAGCGATAAACCCCCAAGTATGAACAAATAAGAATAAACATGATGCATGACTCGTCCTATTCGATCTCACATCACACACCTTAAGCATAATTTATATATCTAGCGAGTATCCGGTGACATATATGCACGGCACTCTCTAATGCAACTAGTCGTTCTCTACTCGTTCTTAATTTCGCACGTGGTTAGTGTACCTGCAGAAAAATGCATGCTCATATCATCATCATTACCATGACCAATCATTACCACTCTAACTCTAGAAGTGGCACCCACGAATTTCTTTAAGCTACGTCTGGTGGACGACGTAGTGGCACCATTTCTCCCAACACACCCAGTCTTCCTCCAGTACTGGGGAATTGCTGGGGAGAGAAACGGTGGCCAACAAGATCTAGCTATAATTTTTGGTTGAAGGAAAGGTGGTCACAAAACACTCCAATAGCGAGACCACCCCCCTTTAAGAGTTCTGCCCTATCAGCATGAATGCAGGGTTCACAACAGTCCGCAAATCCCAATAGCGCTCCGCCAGTACTGGGGATAGCTATGGCCGAAATGTTGCTTCCCAAAGCACCGAATATGCATATGAATTCTATCTAGGTCAGAATGTTAGCGATGCCACCTGGTATTTCACTAACATCCTTAATATGGGCATATCGATACTCTCATTTTCCAAATACTTCAAAAAGGGTTTTCGAAAATAGGTTTGCAAATCAAAACTGGATGATATGTCTGTTGTCTGTGTATGATCGGCTCTGATACCAGCTGTGGCGGAACCGCCGATTTAATCCGGGCTAAGCACACCTGCCACCTCTGGCTTGCAGTGCGATTAGACCGAACTAAACCCGGTCGTCCGTCGAGAGTCATTCGACTCCCGATATTACCTTTTCCTAGAGGAACCGACATCATACACATCCGACTCACGATGGAGCCACAACAGAAACATCATCACAGGCAGTTAAATAGCATAAAAGTAGATTTATTTACAAACCAGTTTTTACATAAAATACCAGTCCAACATAATATTATACGGTAGCAAGTTTGAAAGTTTCTCGCAGCGGAAAATATAAGTTTAGGTCACCATGTTATCACCAAAAGTTTTGCATTGGAGGTACAACATCGAGCCCACCGATGTTGTCCTCGTGCCACTTAGTCACTTCATCCTACATGAGGGCATGCCCCGCCTCCAACACAGGTGCACACCATGAATTCCATACCTGCGCTCAAAAGGTGGGGGCAAACCCTGAGTACTAATTACTCAGTAGGTCTTAATGGACTTGGCTTACGGCTGACGCGAAGCAGCTTACTAGCAAGTTGATCCTTAGCCTTTAGTTTTTAACAGCTACTTAATTAACTTAAACAACAAGTTTCATTGTCTGCATGATTACCAACGTAAAAGTAAGTCTTTGCAAGATAACAACTCAGCTCAAACATGTAGTATTCCAAAAACCATAAGTATTAAGGTACCGAGAGTTTAAGTAATTACTACGTTGTCCGACAGTGATATAGGCATTCCCACACCTGGTGGGCATCAGCGATTCGAATCGATTTTTAATTCCCGGGAATAACTATCATGCTAGGGGTATATGCTTACTAGCCATCGCGTTCCCACATATAGCCCCCATCTCCACCTGCCTTGTCCCAAGATTCAAAGCGCCCTCACCTAACCCTCGGGTTGTGCCCCCTCAGGAGCGATACCACGGCCGCACCAGGTCAGCCCTCCCTTAGGAGCGATACCATGGTCGCACCGGGTCAGCCCTCCCTCGAGTACAAGCGCCCCCGGGCCCATCGGCCTCCAGCAAGTGGATGAGCGGAGCCTCGAAAACTTCGGACAAACCCAGGTAAGACTTCACCGGTCCCATTTCCCGGTTAAGCACTCTAGCAATGTTATGCCGATCAGCAGACGAACAGCGGACGGGCCTTAAACGACTCGGGCGGAGTCCGGGTGCGACATCATGAAAACGTAAATACTGAAATAAATCTCCGCCCAGTCTCCATTTAATTTCATGAGCAATAATAATAAATGGTATGACTGTAAGCTTTTGTAACTTTGAAAACACCTACGTGACGAGTACACACACTCGTGTCTACTCGTACCTAGAAATTTCTAGGCATACTCGCCCTACGAACTATATGTATAGGTGCTAGGGCCAGGGCGGCCAGGAAGTCTAATGCAATTGGTTCCAAAACAACTCCTAATGCATATGCGTAATCATCAAGTATAATTTATTTGCTGGGTAGAGTATGATCCTGCCTACCTTCTTCACTAGGGTCAGTAGCTTCCTCCGGAGCGTAGTCGGGTTCCTGCTGCTGGTCCTCTGGCTCTGGGTGCAGTTCCTCTTCTGGCTCCGTCACGATCGGTTGGTCCAGTGGTGGTTCTTCGTTCGCGGAATCTATATGCATGTCATGATGCAAAAGGAGTATGTATTACTGTAATGCTTGTTCACGATGCAGATGTAAATGCGATGCGGTGAATCATGATGTATGGAATAGAGTTATGCATATTGAGGCGAAAGTTGTTTCGCACTAAGAAATCGTACAAGCCATCACCTGCGATAGCTTAGCTTGTCACATAAAACAACGTGGGGTGTGTGTGGCGAGGTAGTATCGCTTCCTGTGAAGCGACCGAACCTTGCATAACTATGCATTATTTCTACCAGTTTCTAATTAGAATCAAAACTTTACATACATCATCTCCAATTCTAACATGTTATTCCATAACTATAGCTCATAACAACCTTAAAGTCATATTTGAAACATTATTCAACAAATTAACCTTTTTCTTAAGATTAATATGTGCTTAGAGCAAGACAAGGGCAAAATAGTAATTTATCAGTAAGTGATAAGGTCAACAAAATTTATACAGAACCTATACATAATAATAAGGCCTCTACCCAAATTTCACAATTTTTGAAGTTCATTTTACCCATATTTCCTATTTATCAAGGTTTTTCATGCTTGCTCAAAAACAGGGGCAAAACTGTCTTTTTCTACTCAACCATCATATCCATTCTGTAGATCTATTTATAAGGAGCACAATGCAACTGATTTGGTATTTTTCTGATTTTTATTGAATTTTCTAGGATTTTTCAAAGATTTCTGTCGAAATAAACAATTTAAAATGAAATTCAACAGAACCAGGGGCTAGATTGTGATTATTTCAAAACCCCAGGGACTAGTACGCAAGATCTACAAGACTCAGCGTACAGCGCGGTGGACTGATTCGCAAATAATGGAAAACGCAGGGGCCGGATCTGAAATTTGCCCGGCCCCCTTCTTCTTCCTCGCGTCGGCCGCGGCCGCGCGAGAGGGCGCGCGCGCGCCGGCGAGCCGGGGCTCGCCGCGGCCGCGACACGAGTTGGGGAAGGTGTTCCCCGTACGGGGCTTCTACCTTGGGGAGGCGGTGACGGCGGAGACGGCGTGGACGAGGCGGGCGGCGGAGGTGAACCGAGGGTGAACCGGCGCGGCGCGACGTCGAGGCGAGGTCGAACCTCGGCGTCCGGGCGGGGAACGGCGACGAGGTCTAGGGCGCGAGGTGCGCGGGAGTGAGGCGAAGGTCGCGGGGTAGGTGGGGAGGCACGGGAAGCGACGGAGGGGGCGGAGCGAGCTCGAGCTCGAAGCACGCCGTCAGTGGCGGACGGCGGGGACGAGGCGGGCAGGGGCTGAGCGGAAGGGCGGCCGCGCGAATGGAGTTGGGGGAAAAGGTCGGGGCCTCGCCCTCGCCTTGGTGGCACGCCGCGCGCGCGCTGTCCTCGCGCGGCAGGGGCGCGTGGCCGCGGCGGCCGGGAAGGCCGGCGCGTGGCCACGGCCGCTCGGCGCGCAGCGCCGCGTGGGCGCGCGCGGGCGGCGAGAGAGGAGGGAGGCGCGTGGGTGAACCCGGTCTATGGACCCCCGTGGCTGACAGGTGGGGCCATTCCCGGGAACAGAGAGTACGGCGTATGGACTCGGTGCATCGAGCGAGGAAGCGGGGAAAAGCCGTCGGTGCGCTGGCGCGGCGGGTCTGACAGGTGGGTCCCCCCTGTCATAGAGACTAGAAAATAAAAGAAAAACGAAAAAGATAAATCCCCTTTGACCAGCTGAGCAGGTTTCTGAATTTCGTAAATTTGACCAATTTAGGAGCCGAATTTGAAAAAGACCCAATTGAATGAAATGTTGTACTTTTTGAAATCTACAACTTTGTCAAAAGTACCTATACCAGATTCCAAATATAAAATGATTTAAATTTGAAATTAACTTGCTGACTCCTGTTTGACCATTTGAAAGCCCCAACTTGGAAATTATAAAAGTCCATTTTAGGTGCATTTTCATGAAAGGTGAAATATACCAAAGTTGCATAGAATCTCATGATCTACAACTTTGGTATTCATGACATGGCAAGATTTTGAATTTTGTTTCACAAAATTTTGAATTTACCAAACAGGGCTGAATTTGGCAAAAGTCACATTTTCACATAAAATGACCCAAAACTAGATTTCAACATTCATGCACGCCAAAACACAAAATACCAAAGCCATTCCTTATAGGATTACCTACAAGTTTGGTATGTAAGGTTTTATGAAAAACACAATTGACTTAAAGTTATATCCGCAATACAAACACAGTTTTTCTGAAAACTAGGTTTAGTTTGCTCAATTGACCTAGTTTATGCATGCTTTTCAAGATAAAAGGCCTCTGAAAAGATATCATTATGCTAATGTTTTTAGTGCAATGCATTTGAGATGCCTAGGGCATCACAACCCTACACGTGGAACCTCGGCGACCCTTCCTTGGTGGACGGAGTCGTGCCGCCACCAGGTTACGTCGGGAGGGCTCCAGTTTTTACTAGCGGCGCCCCCTCGAAAAGAGCTGAATGGGAATGGGGTCGGGACGAGAGGTACGCGAACCAAGTGGAGCTTCTTCTGGGGAAGATCGACACCCTTCGCCACCGTGGGCTGACCGGCACCAAGCTGGTCCACACCTTCCAGCATAGGAGGGTGCAGCCTCTGCAGTTTCGCCAGCACGGCATGTGGGGGTACATTGGCATAGGCGACCCGTACTGGAGCTCGACTGATGAACTCTCCTCGGATGAGGTTCGGTCTCAATTGGTCGCCATCACCGAAGGGACATCATCCGCGCCCTTTGCCGGTGGCCCTCTGGCCCTCAATCGTTCGATTAAGAGTGACCTGGTGAGATTCTTTCTTCGCGGTCGTTCTTCCATCGATTCTGTTTGTACTAAATTTTTGCTTCTTTGTCGCTCAGGGGCTCGGTACCCTCAAGCCTTCCATTGCCCCTCTCCCGGAGGATGCCACCGTCAAAGCCGACCGAAAGCGGAAGAGGGACGCGGACGCGTGTGCGGAAGAGGAGCACGAGAAATGCCACCAGCGCGTTCGCCAACAAAAGCTGGCGGAGTGTGCGCGGAGGACGAAAGAACGCGGTGATTTGCCTATGCCTCCCACTGACCCATCCAACGAGGAGTGGTCTTCGGACGCAATGTCCGAGGCGGTCCCGCTCGCGGAGAGCTCTCATCCGGACGTCCTCCAGGAAGCTCTTCTGGTGATGGATTCTCCGAGAGCGCAGGCGGGGCCACCGCCGCCTAGGGCCGACGTTTCCGGGACGTCGTCGAGCGACGTTCGGGGCGCGACGTCATCGCCGGGGATGGCGTCGACGCCGGGCCAAACGGCGTCGGCGACAGAAGGGGATGAGGTCGTGGCAGGAACAACTGCGGCGGGGTCGCCGAACGTGGCGGGGCTTGTGGCGTCGCCGCTCCCTAGCACGGTCGTGCCTGCGACGTCGCCGGGAGGAGACGCGTCGCAGCCGTCCCCAAGAAGCGGACCTATGGCATTCGCGGGTTCGGGCGTTCCTCCATCGGCGCAAGCGTCCTCTCCGAGTGGCGAAAGCGGGCAGAGGGCGGCGCTTACCGGCGGGCCGGTCTCGTTAGCGAGTGCCGCTCGTGCCGTGGTTCCCCCCTACGCTAAGGCGGCCTTTTTCCGCGCCGCGGTCTTCTCGGTATGTGGTCTTGACATTGCTCTATCGTGATTGGGTTTCGTGATCATGAGTTTTGACTCTCTCTTCTCCAGGATGCATATGCCCCACAAGTCGTTGTCGGAGGCCGTGAGGATTGCACACGAACAGGCGCTATCGGCTGTGCCGTCTTCCTTCGCAGGGGCTCAGGTGGCACCTCGAGGCGATGTGGGGGCGCATCGTGCCGTCGATCCAGCGCCAGTCCCCTCGGATGTTCATGGAGGTTCCCGCGGGGACCCCATTGCGGTGCAGCTGTCGGGGGGCGCCGCATTGGTCAGGCTGCCGCTCCCTCTTCCCGGACCTCCTTCGCCAGACGCTGTGCGTTTATTTGTGCCCTCCCGGCCGCTTCGGTTCGAGCGGGGAGGATCGTCTGACCCTTCTACTGGGCAGGAGGCGACGGGGTGGGGAATCATGGAGGAGGCCTCTACAAGGGCCGCCACAGAGGTTGGTTCGCTCCTGATTTCCCTCCGGGAGGCCTTGGGGGCGGCCGATCGTGTCTAGGAGGCAATCACGGGGTGCATTCTTCCGCACGGAACGGTACGTTTTCTCCCTATTGTACATGTTTCGGTCGGTCCCTTTTCCTGAGTGAGCGTTCTTATTGAAGGCTCTCATGTCGTGCGCGGCCAAGCATAATTCTGCTCTAGCGGCCGCGTGTGATGATACGGAGCAGATGCGCGCGGAGGCCACTCGCCTAGAGGGCCTGTGGGTCGCGGCGGTGCGGCAGTCGAGCGCGTTGTCCATGCGTTTGGACAGTGCGTTCGCTGAATCGGTGTTGCTCTGCTCGGAGGTGGGGGACCTCCGTCGGGAGGTGGAGCGGCTCCGCGGGGAGCGTGACACCGCCGATGAGAGTGCGCGGGGTCTGTGCCAGGAGCTTGCCGCCTCGTCGCGATGTACTGCCGACGCGGAATCGGCCCTGCGTCTGTCGACGGAATCGCTTGAGCGGGTGAACGGCGAGCTTGCCGCTCAGGGCGTTACGATCAACGGTGAGTGTTTCTTCTCCTGCCATAACCCTTGTTTTTGACCGAGGTTTGGTCGTAATCTTTTACGCATGGTTTCTCAGAACTCCGGGTGGAGCTTCAAGCTCTTCGGGATGCAGCTAGCGCGGTGTGCGCTTGGCTGATGCCGCCCTCGCTTCTTCTGCTTTCAGAGTGTTTGGGCACGCTACCCGGCCATGTCGATCGTGTCATGTGGCATGCCGCCTTCTTTGGGAGCAGCATGGCGCTCGCCCAAGCGGTTTCCCATTTCGATGAGCTTCGCCCGGTGCTTGGCCCAATAGCCAAGGGCTTCGTCGGCGGCTTGGGTGATGAGGAGGTGGAAAGGCTTGAGGAAGAGGTTCAGCCTCATACCATGACGATCTCCAGCCGCGTCGAGCCTACCTCTCTTCTGCGAAGGGCGGAAGCGGAATGACCTTGTATCTTTGTCTTTTTATGTCTTATTGTATGGCTTGTTGGACACCGTATCTCCCTTGATGACTCGGGCTTCGTTCTCCTTTTATTTGAAATTTCCCTGCTCACAGGGTGTGTGCCGTTCCATCTAGCCCCCGAGTTAGACGTAGCGACCGTAGGGTCGGTCCGTCTAACTTATCTAAAAGCGCGATAGTTGCGATCAGGGGTAGAACTTCCTTAGATTCTCGATATTCCATGCGTTGGCGAGGATGTTGCCGTCGGAGTCTTTTAGTTTATATGACCCGAGGCGCAAGACTTGGGCGACGATGTATGGTCCTTCCCAAGGTGGGGAAAGTTTGTGTCTGTCTTTGGTGATCGTGACCTTTCTCAAAACTAGGTCGCCCACGTTGAAGGACCTAATGCGGATCTGCTGATCGTGGTATCTCCTTAAGTCTTGCTGGTATTTGGCGGAGGTGATGACGATCGCGTCTCGAGCTTCATCGAGAAGGTCGGTCATGAGCTGAGCGTCCGTTGTGTTCATCTCGCCGTCGTAAGCTTGGACCCTTGGGGATCCGTATGTTGGCTCGGTGGGGAGCATTGCCTCGGCGCCATATGCCAAGAAGAAGGGTGTACATCTGGTGGCTCTGGACGTCGTCGTGCGCAAACTCCATAAAACCGCTGGTAGCTCGGTGGCCCATCGAGACCCAAACTTTTCTAGTCTGTCGAAAAATTCGAGGCTTAAGGCCTTGCAGGATCATGCCGTTGGCACGTTCGACTTGGCCGTTAGTTCGTGGATGCGCGATGGCGGCCCAGTCGTCCTTGATGTTGAATTCATCATAGAATTCTAGAAAACCGCGACCGGTGAACTGGACGCCATTATCGGTTACGATGGAGTTTGGCACCCCGAACCAATAGACGATGTCGCGAAAAAAGGAGGCCGCATCTGCGGCCTTAAGTGTTGCGATGGGCTTGGCCTCGATCCATTTGGTAAACTTGTCGACGGTGACGAGCAAGTGGGTGAAGCCCCCGGGCGCCTTTTTGAGAGGTCCAACCATGTCCAAACCCCAGACCGCGAACGGCCATGTTATGGGGATGGTCTGTAGCGCTTGTGCTGGCATGTGTGTCTGTTTAGCGAAGAATTGGCAGCCCTCGCAGGTTCGTACCACTTGCTCGGCGTCCGACATGGCAGTGGGCCAATAGAAAGCTTGTCTGAATGCCTTTCCCACCAAGGCCCTAGGTGCGGCGTGATGACCGCACGTGCCGCCTTGGATGTCAGTGATGAGTTGCCTTCCTTCGCTAGACAGGATGCATTTCTAGTTTATCCCGGAGGTGCTTTTTCTATAGAGTTCACCGTTGATGAGAACGAAGGACTTCGCTTTGCGGGCCAAGCGCCTGGCTTCGGTCGCGTCAGTGGGGAGGTCACCGGTAGTGAGCCTTTTGACGATGGGGGAACGCCAGTCGAGGCTGTCGGTTGTAGCGACCATCTCCCAAGTGCGTGACTCTGGCTCAGTTGGTGCTGGTGGAAGTGGCGGCGTCTTTTCTTTTGGCTGTTCGATCTTGACAGATGGCTCATATAGGTTGGAAGAGAAGTCTCCCTCTGGGACAGGTTCTCGCCTGGAAGCAATGGTCGAGAGTCGATCTGCCTCCTCATTGAAGCGTCTGTAGTTGTGCTCCAGCTCAAAGCCTTTGAACTTCTCCTCAAGTTTGTGCACTTCTCTGTAGTAGGCGCACATTCTTGGATCGCGGGGCTCAGCGGCTTTCATGACTTGGTCGACGACGAGCTTTGAATCGCCTCGTACGAGGAGGCGTCTTGCTCCTGCTTCCGCCGCTATACGGAGCCCGTTGACGAGCACCTCGTATTCCGCCACGTTGTTCGTGGACGGGAAGTAGAGACGTATGGCGCAACGTAAGGTGTGTTCTTGCGGGGAGATGAGAATGACTCTGGCCCCACTACCTGTCTTGAGGTATGACCCATCGAAGTACATGATCCAGTACTCGGGATCTTTGATTGGTGGTGGCGCTTGTGCCTTTGTCCATTCGGCGACGAAATCGACCAGAGCTTGTGACTTGATCGCGATTCTCGGCACATAGGTGATGTCGAGCCCATTGAGCTCAAGCACCTATTTTGCTATGCGACCCATTGCTTCGTGATTGTGGATGATTTCTCCGAGAGGCGCAGTGGAGATGACTACCAGAGGGTGGCAGTCGAAGTAGTGTATGAGCTTCCTTTTTGCAATGAGCACGGCGTAAAGGAGCTTTTGAATATGTGGGTATCGAGCCTTGGACTCGAACAATACTTCGCTGATGAAGTACACCGGCCTTTGTACTTTGAGGGCATGACCCTCCTCTTGCCACTCCACAACGAGCACCGCACGGACCACTTGTGCGGTGGCGGCAACGTACAAAAGTAGTGTCTCACCTAGTTAGGGCGCCGCCAGTACTGGAGGCGTCGTCAGAAAGGTCTTGATTCGATCTAGTGCTTCCTGGGCCTCTGGGGTCCAGGAGAAGCGATCCCCTTTTTTGAGGAGCCTGTAGAGCGGCATGCTACGTTCTCCTAACCTAGACACAAATCGACTAAGTGCGGCTAGGCACTCGACCAGACGCTGGACCCCTTTTATGTTCCGGATGGGGCCCATCTTTTGGATGGCATCAGTTTTCTCCTGGTTGGCTTCGATGCCTCGCTCTGAGACCATGAACCCCTGGAGCTTGCCCTTGGGGTACCCTAAAAACACATTTCTTGAGGTTGAGTCTGATGTGGATTCTCCGTAGGTTTCCGAAGGTCTCCTCGAGGTCGGCTATGAGATCGCCAGACTTTCTAGTCTTTACGACTATATCGTCGATGTATACTTCGATGTTGCGTCCTACTTGGTCGACGAAACACGTGAGCATACACCGATGGTACGTCGCCCCGGCGTTTTTCAGCCCGAAGGGCATGGACACAAAGCAGAAAGAACCAAAAGGGGTGATAAAGGATGTGGTGAGCTAGTCGCTTTCCTTCATCGCGATTTGGTAATAGCCGGAGTATGCGTCTAGGAAAGAGAGTAATTCGCATCCTGCGGTGGGGTCGACCACCTGATCGATGCGGGGAAGAGGAAAAAGGTCTTTTGGACACACCTTGTTCAGGCTCGTGTAGTCGACACACATCCGCCATTTTCCATTCTTCTTCTTAACTAGTACAGGATTGGCGATCCACTCTGGGAGGTATACTTCTTTTATAAATCCTGCAGCTAAAAGCTTCGTGACCTCCTCCCCTATGAGTCTATGCTTCTCCTCGTCGAAGCGGCGGAGACGCTGGGTGATCGGTCTTGCAGACGGCCGGATGTTCAAGGAGTGCTCGGTGACCCCCTAGGGGATGCCTGGCATGTCGGATGGCTTCCATGCAAAGACATCCCGGTTGGCTCGGAGGAAGTCGACGAGCGCGCTTTCCTATTTTTTAGGAAGCGCTGTCCCGATCCGGATCTTCTTGGTCTGGTCGGAGAGGTTTAGAGATATCTCCTTTGTGTCCTCCGTAGCCTTGAAGGCGTTGCCTTCCGGCCTGGAGTTCTCTAGGGCCCCGCGGTCGGCGGCTTCTGATGTCTTGGGGGCACTTTGTGTTGCATCCTTCTTTAGGTCGGCGAGCTCCCTGGACGCCATGAGGGATGCCGCGAGCTCGCAATTGGCGCGCTCGCATTGGTAAGCCGCCTTGAAGGAGGTGCCCACCGTTATGACCCCGTGCGGACCAGGCATCTTGAGCTTGAGTAGGTATAATTGGGGATGGCCATGAATTTGGTGTAGCATGGTCGCCCAAAATGGCGTGGTAAGAGCCTGCGAAGTCGACCACCTCGAATTGCAAACGCTCTGTGCGGAAGTTCGAGGGATCGCCGAAGGTAACGGGCAGTGTGATTTGCCCGAGCGGGTAAGCCTGCTGTCCTGGAATGATCCCATGAAAGGGCACGCTGCTGTCCTTGGGACTCCCAGCGCGTCGAGAGTTTCGACGTACATGATGTTGAGGCCGCTGCCTCCGTCGATGAGCACCCTAGTGAGGTGCTTGGAACCAATGATCAGATCCAAGAAGAGCGGGTATGTCCCCAAGTGCAGGACTTTGTCGGGATGGTCCCTCCGGTCGAAGGTGATGGGTGCCTCCGACCATCGGAGGTATGATGGGACGGCGGGGTCCGCTGCGTGCACCTCGTGGCTTGCTTGCTTGAGCCGGCGCTTGTCACCGTGCACCTCCAGGCCTTCGAAAATCATGAGGCATCCCGAAGGCTCGGGGAAAGTGTTGGCGGCGCCGTCCTTTGTCTTCGCCACCTGGGCGGCTTCCTCTATTTTTGTCCTCTTTTGCGAGGGGTTGCCGGTGAAGCGTTTGAGTAGCTTGCACTCCTTGAGCTTGGGCGGTCGGTCGGTGGCCGCGACCTCGTTTCTCCCGTGTCTCGGGCGATCGTCCCGATGTCGCTTGTCGCGGCGATCACGTCGGTCTTTCTTGGCGCCGCTTGTGCCCTCGCCGTCGTCGCGGGAGGCTTTCCTCTTGTGGAAAATCACCCCGACAGCGTCCTCGCCGTCGGCCAATTTCGTCGCGATGTCGAGGAGGTCGGAGGTGGTCTTTGGTTGACCGTGGCTGAGCTCGTGAACGAGCGCCTCATTGGTCATCCCGTAGGTGAACGCGCTTACGACGTCGGCGTCGGTGACATCCGGCAGCTCGTTTCTCTTCTGAGAAAATCTCCGAATGTAATCTCGGAGGCTTTCCATGGGCCTTTGCGTGCAGCCCTTGAGGTCCCATGAACGTCCGGGTCGTTTGTACATCCCCTGGAAGTTTCCAACAAAGACCTTCTTTAGGTCTTCCCAGTCGTGGATGGTGTCCTCGGGCAAATGCTCGAGCCAGGCTCGGGGTGCGTCCCCGAGATGGATGGGGAGGTATTGTATGATTAAAGAATCGTCCTTGATTCCCACCCGTCGGCATGCGAGGCGATAGTCCTCGAGCCATATGCCCGGGTTTGTGGTCCCGTTGTACTTGGTGAGATTTGTGGGGGCGCAAACCCGATCCAAGAACTGCGCCTCGCGGATCACTGGCCCGAACACCTTTGGTCCTGGCCCAGACGAGCCGCGCTTATGTTCGTTTCTCGCGTCGGGGACGCGTGAGTGGCCGGGGTTGCCCTGCTCTCTTCGGCGAGCGTCAAGGATGTTTCGTGCGTCGCGCACATCGCCTAGGCGATCCCTGAGGGACGCCCGTGGTCTCGCAAAAGGCCGCACCTCGCCAGACGTATCTCCCAACGTACGACTGGTGGTATTAGTCGACAGCTGGGATGCTAGCTCGGCCTGTTGCACCGTAGCCCTGTGCACGAGGTTGCAGAGGTTCTGGAGCGTGACCCTGTCGGCGGGCTCGGTTGGCTCTGGGATAGCTTGGAGCATCATCGTGGCAGCGGCAACGTTCTGATCGGGGCGGGGGAAGTACGGCGTCCCGTCGCTCCCTTGGAGGAGCTAGTTGTAGACCTCACGACCGCGAGGTCCCTCGCCCTTGTCCTGGTGCCGTTCCACCTCGTTGTGGAGCTCATCGAGCCTTTGCTGAAGGTCGCCGATTTCTTTCTCCTTTTGGCGAGGCTCTTCCTCTCGCGCCGCAGTGTGCGCGAGCCATTCGCGCTGGTATTCCAACTCCTGGCTGGGCATTCCCTGCTCCCCAGTGTTCCCCAGGGGAGGGGTTGCGACAAGGCACGCCCTCCCAACCGTCACAGGGACTCCACTGTCCGGGTCGGAGGTGGATCCGTTGCTGGAGACGCCTTCCAGCAGGTCGAGGACAGAGGTCGGAAGATGACTTGCCATAGCCACGAGTGCCGATGGACGTGGTGCCTCCTCTTGGGGAGTAGTGGCATGCGCGTGGTGGCGCTGCCTGGCCGCGGCAGTGTGCCTCTTGCGGCGTTGCTTCCGCGCCTTGGTTTTGGCTGGCGTCGGCTTCGGTGGACTGGCCACCTTTGTTGCAGGGAGCGAGCGCGGGGTGTCACCTCGGTGCTCTGCCATGGATGGTAGTGGGGGGTTCCCATGCAGTTGGGTCACTATGTTGGTGAATGCGTAGAGCACTTGATCGCGATCCTCGCGGGTGGTGGACGCATGGAGGAGCGCGCCCACGCAGTCGGCGAGTGTCTCAATGTCAGGGTTGGCAGGCGCAGGGTATCCTGCTTCCGCCATCACGACGTCACGGGAAGGTTCCGCGAGTCGGAGGCCACCCATGCCCTGAGTGAGGGCGTCGATGGGTGAGGCAGGGCCGACGAGGCGCAGCTCACAGGTGGCGGTGGCGACGAAGTCGAGGGAGCCAAAGGAGATGCGGCACCCGGACTCTAGGGCCTCGCCGCCGGTGAAGGTGTATGAAGGTGCCATCGGAGCACTGATGTCGCTTGGCGCGCTGTATCTCCCCTACCTGGCGCGCCAACTATCGTGGTTCTGGGAACCGGGGAGACACAAACAGTAGATTTATTGTTCGGTAGGAGAACATCATGGACTGGCTCCGAATGGAGAGCCGGGAGACTCAAAAGATTTATACTGGTTTGGGAGTGAAAATCCCTACGTCTAGTGAGTGCGAATGGTTATATTGCTGGAGGTCTTTCGACCCGTAGTGGTGTTACACAACGTGCAAGTGAAGACTGTCTGGTTCTATATCCTCTACAGTAGGCGCTTCCCTCCTTTTTATAGGCATATGGGGGAGCTTACAGTGCTTCGGGATATGGCAGGAAAAAGAAGGAAGAGAAGCAAAAAGAAGGCAAAGTGACCTACGAGACCCTCTTGGTAGGAGCCCTTCAGCTGACCAGATCATCCTTGGCACGTCCCCCGCATGCGCGGTGTGGTCGTCCTTCAAAGTCCTGTAGCTATGCCGCACCAGGCGTTGAGGGCACGGCTCGGTCGTCCCTGCTGATCCTCCGGCCACATCGTGTCAGTCGTACCAGGCACGGAACCCCCTCCTTCTCTTGGGGTCAACTGTAGTACAGGGACGTCCCGTTCCGTCCGCCCTGATGGGCTGACACCATCTCCGCGCGTGCCATGCTGGCAGGTGGACGTGAGGGTTGGGTGAGGAGGTTTCGCATTGCGACTGGCGTAGGCCATGATGTCTTCCCTCGTTTTCCTATGCCGTAGGTACAAGCGGGCGCGTTTAGCAGACGTGGGGAGCGACGTGTGGTCCTTTCAACTAGGCCCACAATCGGTTCGGCTCCTGACGAGGCTCTATCCGCTCTGCCCCGCGCGACTGTACGGGGCGAAGCTCAGTCGCTCCATCTCGCATGATCGTACGGGATGAGGCTCGGCCGATCTGCTCCGCCCCGCACGACCATACGGGGGGAAGCTCAATCGCACAGTCTCACATGATCGTACGAGACGAGGCTCGGCCGACCCGCTCTGCCCCGCGCGACAGTACGGGGCGAAGCTCGGTCACTCCATCTCACATGATCGTACAGGACGAGGATCGGCCGTTCCGCTCCGTCCCGCGCGACCGTACGGGGTGAAGCTCGGCCGTTCCGCCTCGCCCGACCGTTGGGGGCGAGGCTCGGTCATCCCGCCTTGTGCAACTGTGTGGGGCGAGGCCCGGCTGCTTCCGCGTGAGTTGGGCCGGATGGCCTCCCTCAGCATGGTAGCCCTTACAAGGCCGCTAGTGGGCCGCGGGCCGTCTTTCCTAGAGGCGCCTTTATTGCCTCCCCATCACTTGCGTTTCGTGCGCTACTTGCCGTGGCTTGCCCATATCGTCTAAGAGCATATACACTAAGGTGTTTAGATGAGATATTTAGAAAAAAAAGGTTTATCTTCACCGTGCTATTGGCACCTGGTGCTTAAAAGGTAGCTAAGGTGTTTAAGCTAGCATCATTGCTTAATGTGTACTAATAAAGTGGTTATGTCTATCTAAGCACATGTCTAAATTGTATAAGTTAGCTTTTGTATCAATGCTTAGAATTGCAATGTTATAAGCATCTGTACCTAAGCACTTTGCATGGTACATGCCATAATTCGTCATCCTAGACATTGTTGTCTTGGTCTGTTTGACATCCGCCAGATGTTATTTGTTTGACATAGGTGATAATTCACTATATAAAGCATGCTATAGTAAGACAACATGTATACCCACACAACTCAATATTACAATAATTAATGATAACATGTGTGGACTAACAATTTCTTTGAGAAGATTAATTATATAGGTTGGTCCATATAAAGAAGAGCTAAATCGGGAGATTTGAAAGCTAGAGTTGTTTCTTGATGATGGATAGAGGCAAAGGTATATTATAGTTTTTTGTTTTGACCGGTCAAGTGGTGTTTAGAGAAGAAAATTGACCGGATTAATAGGCTAGATAGTCGTACTATCAAGAGGGGTCAATGTCTTTTACTTGACGGTCTTATAGTGCCTCATTGCTCATATAGTTGATAACATTGCATGAGGGCTAACTACGCTTCGATTTGCGAAACAAAAATTCAATTCAAAAGCTGTTTTTGAATGGGCTGAATTTAAGAGTGGCGGACAGTCCAGGGTTGTATTGCGGGCTGTCCGCAGTTGAGAAGCAAAATTCCCATCAGAAACGGTTTTCTTCCTACTGGTTTTTGTGCTTCTACTGCGGATTGTTCGGTCTCGAGGGGCGGACTGTCCTACTAACTAGGGTTTGGGTCAAGGAGCTGGAGGATTCTGCGGGAGGTTTTCTTATGAACTGCGGACTGTCCGGGCGTCCTCGGGTGGATTGTCCTCAGGTCTTCTGTCTCGGCTCTTCCAGAGCAGCAGAGTCCCTGGTGTTTGTAGTGCATGAACGACGAACTATCCGAGCCCTGTGTGGCGGATGGTCCGTAGTTCATTTTTGTGCGACTCTGATAAGCATTTAATGCAAAACTAGTCGTTGGATTTCAAGTGCGGACTGTCCGAGTTTTAAACTGTGGACTGTCCGTGAGATCCCTGTTTTCATGAGTTTTGAACATAATGGCTAGTTGAGGAGTGTGGGGCTATATATAGAAGGTGGCTGGCGCTTGGCTACCTCTCTTGGCCATTCGGAACACTTGTTGAGCACTCTTGCGCTTTCTTTCTCCTGTCTCTCACCCATATTGCTTGGGATTGCATTCTAGTGAGATTGAAAGCATCCTAGTGCTTTGCATCAATTGTGTGAGCTTTGAGGCACTGGGAGTCCATCAAGCAAGCGTCATTGGCTTGTTAGTCTTGGAGGTTGCCGCCTCCTAGACCACTTGGTGGAGGTTCCCCGTTGAGCTCTTCAAGGAAGATTGTGAAAGAGCCATGGTGGTGATTATGAGAGGCTTTGTGCTTGCCTCACAGAGTGGTGAAAAGCAACTATAGTGGAATCGAGGTTTGAGAGGTTCATTGACCAATCTGGCTCAAAGATCAGGCGGAGTCCTGATAGACGAGCGGTTGGATGCTTTGAATCCACCTCAACATGGATTAGGGGTGACCGGCAAGTCATAGATACCATGGGAAAAAATTGGTCTCTTGTGTGGTGATTTTTTGCTCACTTTACTTTCGTGTATTTGCTTTGAGCATTTACTTTACTAGAGATTGAATTGCTATCTTGTCACCCTAGGTTGCAAACCCACTTAGCTCAACATAGGCTAGAAAAATTATTTCTCTTGTGGTTCTAATTAAATTTGTCTAGTGTTTTTTATTTTAGTTAAAACCGTCTATTCACCCCCCTCTAGCCGGTAATCTCGATCCGACAAGGAGAAGAACAAGAACTCTCCAAAATTGAAGGCATCGCTAGTTTACACCAAGTCCACCCACAAGGCAAGGCAAAAGAGCAACCGCTGCATACTAGAGAGGAAAAAATGGTAAGGTGGTGGCTCATACCATGGGGTGGAGAAACCAATGATTAAATTGGCCTATTTGGGTGCCAAAGGAAATAATTCAAACCATGGATGACTCCCAAAAGGTTTGGATCCCAAAGACTTAGAAGATGAAAAGAGGCATCGGGGAATTTGGAGACTTGGCAAATGTTGGGGTGCATAAGTAGGGCCGCACCATACAATTGGATTGGAGCCAAGTATGGGATCGAAAATTAGAGACCCAAATTCTCCTCCCCTACATATGAGGTAAAGAGCAAGGTAAAACAATTGCATGCATCATTGTAGCTCAAAGCCTCTCTAGGATTGCATGAGCATGTTTATTTATTGCAATTGGTATCTAGCTTGTACTTTCCTAGTACTATATATGGTTTGTTGCTTGTGATAACTGTCTATTTTTAAAGTAACTTACATGATCTTAACTTGTGGTGTGTGGAATACACCATTTCGACCATGGCACATGCTTTGCAATAGCAGAAGGGATACAAGTGGTATCATTTTCTCATTTTTGGTATCCTTTCATTTGGTGTCATGTGTTTCAAGTTGTAGATGTTGATCCCCATGTTGTGAATTACAAGTGCATATACTTGGTTATATGATTCAAACACTATTGCACACATGTAGTGGGAGCAACTCTATAACTTGTGTTAGTGTGACTAGTATGCTTTCAAGTGCTATTTGTCGTAGTCATCGGGCTCTACCTCCAATGAGATTCATTTGCAAGTGGTAGCATCTACAATTAGTGTCCATCCTTTATAATTATGCCACAAACTCAAGCCAACAAGGGCATGACAAAGGGAGAGAGATGGCCACTACAAGTGATATGTCCTTTGCTACAATCAATTAAGGAGGGGAGCAATAAAAGGGTAAAATGGCCTCAGCAGTAAAATTCTCTTACTACTAATGCTTTTCTTTGCTAGTGGTTGTGTTCAGGTCTTTTAGGTGCTTGATGACAAAGGAGGAGAGATATCACAAGCAAGCATTGCACATCAAAAAGAGGGAGAGACAAATCCCATGCAAACAAGGGAGAGAAGTCCCAAGCAAGCAATGCATATCTTAAGGGGGAGAGAAGACCATTAGCAAGGGGAAGATGTGGTGAAAAGCAAAGAAGGCAAGGAGTTAGGGGGAGGTACCTAGTTCAACTATGGGGGAGAATTGCTAGCTCAGTGATCCTATGAACTAGAGTACCAAACACAATGCTCAATTTGTGCTTGAATCCCTCATGTGGATATAAAAGTCGAAAGCAATATTTGGATCATATCCTTGTGGCAAATGATGTTGAGCATTGAAAAATGCGTCCAAGCAAGCTAAGTTAATTCTAACTCATGCACTTTTACATTTTGTATCATTTCTTGCATTTATCTTGCTTGCTTTGGTTGTGTTGTCATCAATCACCAAAAAGGGGAGGATTGTAAGAAAAATGGCTTAGTGTGCCGTATTTCCATGGTTGTATTTTGGTAATTGATTGACAACCAACACTTGGACTAATGAACTTGTCTAGGTCCACATTCTTAGGTGTTCAGGTCCAAGGGATGATGAAGAAGAAAAACCAAAGGCAAAACTTTGTGAGGACCAGACAGTCCGTTCTGTGGGACCGGACATACCTCTGGACCATGCTTCCCGAAGGGGTGAAGAAACTGGAGGCTAGGCAAATTGTGAAGACTGAACAGTCTAAAGTCAGAAAGAATTAATAGACCAAACAATTCCATTAGAGAGCAGTTGAAGCGACCAAGAAAACAACAGACTGGATAGTATATTCTAGAAGACCAGACAAAGGTTCGGACAAAGATGGCTGAGGCTATGAAGAGTGAAGCCGCGGAGGAATACAACAGACATGATTGTCTGCTCTACAAGACCAGACAACACATAGGACAAAGAAACCCAAAGCTATGAAGTTTGAGCAGTTGAGGAGTTACATGGACCGGACAGTACGATCAGTGAGACTGGACAAACCTCTGGACATTACAACGGCTAGTTCAATGGCTAGTCCAATGGCTAGTTGGCAAGTACAACGGACCGGATAGTCCGAAGTATACCAAAGTGAACAGACCAGACTGTCCGATCTATGCACTTTCTAGCAGCCGTTTGGCCAATGGCTAGTTTGCGTTTGGGGGCTATATAAGCCACCCACCTAGCCATTTTGAGGGTGTTGAAGCCACTGAATACTAGAGCAAGTGTAGAGGAGTATTCCAAGCATATCTCTCACTCCAACCACCATATGAGAGCTTAGTGCATGATCAAAGCTAGTTAGAGCTTAGAGAGAGTGAGCTTGCGAGCCCTTCTTGAGTGTAGCTCCTGTGTGAGCTTGAGGAAAAGACTTGGTTGTGGTCAAGCCACTTGTACTCATTGCTAGACCCTCCTTGCATGATCCAAGCTAGTTAGAGCTTAGAGAGAGTGAGTTTGCGAGCTCTTCTTGAGTGTAGCTGTTGCGTGAGCTAGAGGAAAAGACTTGGTTGTGGTCAAGCCACTTGTACTCATTGCTACACCCTCCTTCTTGGAGTAGAGAGGAAGCGACAACTTGTGCGGGGACAAGGAGACCCTTCAAACTCTATAGTGAAGTATCTGGTGCCTTGTGACTGAGATAGACGATGGCGGTGGCTAATCCTTGGTGGTTTGGTGGCACTTAGCCTTTGCTTGGCGTGAGCCTTTGGTGGCGAGCGCAAGACGGTGATCGAGAGAGTCTTTGTGCTCAGCTTAGATTTTGCCTTTGGTGGCCAGTGTTGGCAGTCGTTATTCCCTGATTTCGACCACCAATTCCTCAGTGAATAAATGGGTTATAGATAAAGTTCTATGCATTATTTACCTTGAACTAATGAATTCCACGAGTTTTGGTGGTTTTCGATGTATCACAAGGAGATGCTCAAATCCCATGCAAAAGAACATCATTTGGAGCAAGAACAGAGGGGGCACAAAAGGGCTTGAGATTGGATTACAAATAACATGATTATGAAGTATCTCAAATGCCCTCAAGAACCAAACCATTGCAAATAACTTGTCGGAATAATCGAAATGGAGTTTTAGTTCACTCAATTTGGAGTCAGAATGTGGAAGTTACGACCATTGCAAGTTCAACAACCCTCATCGTGAGGACAGTGGCTGGGTGGCCATCACTTAGGCTAGGCAGCCTAAGGAGAGGCTGGCCAGCCAAACACTCCCTCCAAATGCCTCAACCTTCATTGGAATCAACCAAGTAACTCACTAAGGACCCATATACACCTAAGGGATCAAGCCCAAGTGAAGATAAAGGTTGGAAGTCCAACATATGGACCATGAAATGACTAAGTGCAGGAGAGGCTGGCTGCCTAGCCTAGTACTTTGGCTGCTTGACCTAGTACTTTGGCCGCCCGGCCTAGTACTTTGGCCGCCCGACCTCCCTCTCGGTCAGCCGGCCTTCCTACAACACATGCATGCAAAGAAGCACAACTTAGGAACAAATCAACCGTTGATCGAAGAACCAAAGGTGTGCATGATGGATGGATCCATGAGACACACTCTGCAACCAATGAGGAACATCCATGTGGCAACCAGAGGCTAAGTCCTTGGCTGCTCGGCCAAGTAATCTGGCCACTTGGCCGGTGACTTAGGCCTTCCGGCACATGCTTTAACTGAAACAACCGCCACCGCCTAGAAAATGGAAGATCTAGCCATGCAAAGCAAGGTCGGTGCATCGAAGGGCTGGAAGGCCACAAGACTAGGCCACCCGGCCTCCTAATTGGCCACCCAAAAACTTGAGAGCTTAAATGTGATACAAATGTTAGTCCCAAGGTTCTAGCAACACATTTATTTCAGATAGCATAAAGTCAAACTTAATGATTACAAACCATTACATGATAATTGCAAGAAAAGTAAGATACAATGGAAGCAATCCTTCAGGGCCCAATGCCATAGGGTAGTTGGGAAGTAGGATCATGACCTAGCCGAAGAGTGCCTCGAACAGTTCGTCGTAACTATCTGAAAAAGTATCAATAAAGCAAGGGTGAGTACTTACGTACTCCGTAAGCCCACTTCCTCCTGTTGAGTTGGGAAGGTACCTATCTCTAGATGCAAGGCTATATTTGGAGCTTACATTTGCAGAGAAACAATGCACGGTTCGTTTTAGTGGTCCAATTATTAATTTATGAAAACAAATTTTAGTATGAAGGGGGTGCCACTGGACTTGTCGGTCCGAGCGACCCAAACTTATCTCATCCACAACCTTGGTCCACCCAATCACCCTGATCCACTTTCTTTCAAACCATCCATTTTATATTCAAGAAAACATACTAGATGAAAAAACAAACTGTAACCCATCCATACCAGTGAGCACAAAGTATTCGAATAGATTTTACTGATCAAAGGTTGTACTAATTCCCACAAGTTGGACTCAGCGACGCTTACGGCCAAATAAGTGCCCGAATTCCAAACTAAGCCTTTTGCCTTTGTTTCATCACCTAGCAGAACTTTAGAGGTTCAGGCAACCGAGTCACTCCAGTACCCCGCGGTACTTCCATTGACACCCACCCTTTCTCTAGCCCCTTGGGCACCAACACAGAAGCTACTAGGCTATCCACTCTAGCTTGGGCCCAGCCACTGCCTCATACAGAGCGAGTGGTTGTACCAGAAGAGTTAGGCAAGATGAAAATCATAGCGGTCCTTACGGAGAGCTCGGGTTGAACCCACCACCGTACCACTTTCTTTTACTCGTCACCGCGATCATCCACATACCCAGTCTTCCCCATGAATCCCGAAACATGGGTAACTGTAGGTAGCTAAGTTACCCGTCCAACCCTGCTCTTATGGCTGTTTTGGCTCGAAGCTGTATTCCGACCAAGTCGGTTGCCGGGGTTCTTCCCCCCACTTTATTTCGAAAATCAACCCCACGACCTCAACCTCAACCCATCGCAACCCACGTCCATTGCCTCTTACAAACTTTTAGTTCATTTAGTTGAATGAGCGATCCCTCCTATGCGCACTAACTCTAGTTAGGTTTTGATGGCTATCCTACCAGGGTTTTTCCTTAGCAAGCAAAATATGCAGGTTTTTAATTTGGTTGCACTGGCCAAGATATTTGTTTTGCAAATCTAGGTATTTCATGCATCAAGGAAGGGTTCTACTGGACTTGCCATCGTCTAGGTCCTCGTTGCAGTGGAGGTCGATACTAGGGTCGTCGACCTCGTGGTCCGCAACGGTCGGCTCCGGTTCTTGGAGTTCTTCTGGTTCGACGTCTAGCATACACAAACAATAAACACTCAATAATTGCAATCATTCATGCTCAAAATACTTTTAAAATAGGTGGGTTGGGTAATGGGGAATTTTAGAAGAATTTGGGCGCGAGGATCACCTACAACGGAGTTGGCTTGGAAAAGATATGGATTTTTATTAAAAAGAAAGGATTAAATAATTGAACAAGGAATTTAGAGCCTTGTGGGCCGAATCTTGGGGCACGGCCAATGATCCCAGGTGGGCGCGGCCTACCTACGGCCCACGTGCAGCACGGTACGGCGAACGGGCCGGCCCAATACGCCAGCGCGTGCGCGGGGGAGGGGCTTAATGGCACTTAGAGCCGGGTGTGCGTGTCACGGGTTTATGGCTGATGGCGTGGGCGGTGGGTGGACGGTGGTCCGGTTCAATTTGGCCGTGCGCAAGCTAGTTGAGGTGGGGGAGGGGGACGGCGGCTCGCCGGTGTTCCCCGCCGGCGAGGCGGTTCCGGCGGCAAGGCAGGCGGCGCGAGGTGGGGGCGGCTATGGCAATCCTGGTGGTGGGCGAGGCGAGGGGAATGGGGGGTGCTTTTGCCCCGGTGATGAGCGCCGCCCAAGGGCATTACGCAGCGGTGGTGCTGCTCCTGCCGGGACTGCCACCGCGGGTAGGAAACGGCACGAGGAGGGGGGAAGGGAGTAGGGGGAAGCGTGGGGTCTTTACCGAGTGGGGGTGCTCACCTTACGTAGGGGCGGAGGGCTAGGCAGTGAGCTTAGGGAGCTCAGCGGCAGCGAGTGAGGTGGGGACGGTGTGTCACCGCGCCGGGGTTTCTCCCAGGGCGGATGTTCAGGCCGGGGGCGGTGGTCGTGGTCCGGCGAGGCGAAGGGCGGGCGGGGGGGGGGGGGGTCTATAGGCGGCGACGCGGCACGGGGCTGCGGCACGCCGAAGTAGGGGCCGGGGGCAGGGCCGGGAGCGATGTGCGTCGATGGCGAGGTGCGCACCGGGGTCAGGGCGGGGCCGGGGGCAGGGCCGGGAGCGATGTGCGTCGATGGCGCGGTGCGCACCGGGGTCAGAGCGGGGCCGGGAGCGGGCGCGTGTGGCGCGACTCCGAGGTAGGGGTCGGGCGCGGCGCGAGGTAAGGGACGGCCCTAACGGGTGGGGTCCGCCTGGCGGGGGAGATAGAGAGGGAGGGCGGTGGCCGTTGCAGGCAGGGGGGGTGGCCCAAGCGGCCTAGGTGGGAGGGGGAGGTTGAGCGGGGCGAAAGGAGGGGGGACTGGCGGGCTGGGCCGAGGGGGTGAGGGTTAGGGCTTTTTCTTTTATCCTTTTTCAGAAATTTATTTGGAATTTAGAGAATTTCTGAATGGAATTTTGTGGAAATTGTGGGGACTTTTGTGAAAGTATTGGTTGGGTAGATGGTGAGGGATATTTTTTGAGGGGTTGAGCTCCTATATTGAGTAAGTGCATGATTTTTTTGAATTTGATTTTGAGCTAATGGTGAATTTAGGGGAAGAGTTTTCGGATTCTAAATTTTAGGGTGTTACACGTTGCTCTGTGAGGTGATGGTTAATCTAGTCTATTTACTTGCGGGTTCCTTGTTCACACTATTAGTTAAGTCGTAGCAGTTGTGATGCTTCCACTTGTTTCTAGCCAAGTGGAAGAAGTGAATAACTAGAGTTTACTCTGAAAGTTCGCCTTGGTTTGCAACCAGCCCCATGCAGCTCAGGGTGCCTCGTGTGTACCATACATATTTCACACACAGGCTTTACGTAGCCACTATTGGTGACAGTATTAGGGCGTCTCAGTATTCCACCCCCATCGTCCGGGATGGCGCCAGGTTGTGTTCCAACATGTATATAGACGCATAGTCAGGCTTCCTAGAACCCGTCTTTCTCGGCTGGGTAATCAACACTCTGGTGCCTAGCAGTGGTTCTATAGCCGCGATGTCCGATGCAGGAAATATGTCTAGACTAAACCATAACCCCAGTCGTGTCACGACTTTAGTAGAGTGACAGTTGGAGCTAGCTTTGTCTTCTGGCTCGATCTTAGTAAAGGAAGATCTCATCAGGAACCAGAGCTATCTCATTGTCCTCCTAGCTTCTTGTTGAACTATGTATCCGTGTGGAGTGTGTTAGTGTGCCATTATCCTTTCTTTTACCGTTTAGGATGAAAGAGTAAAATAACAAGATGTTTGATAAGTTAATATCTTTATCTCAATGCTTCCCTATGGATAAATACGATACCTTAGAATACTCTCGGGTGAAAGCTACAGCGGTCTTCGTACGCTTGCGAAGTAAAATCTATTAGGCTAAGAACTACCAACAGCGAGCCCATGGACGTAACCCTTAGTGGTGAACCACGTTAAATCCTTGTGTCTTCTCAGGAGTTTGCATCCCCTTGCCCTTACCTCTTTACTTACCGCATTTATGTTTCTGCATTTATTTACTTGTGTGCCTTTACCTTCCCTGGTTAGTTCGATAAGGGTTGGCTCCAGGTTGCAAGTATTTTTAGTAAGTTAGAGAGCGCATAGATAAACCTTAGACTCAACTAGCATGTGTAGGACGAAAAAGGGTTATCTTATGCAGTAGAAAGCCCTACGTTTTAGAAGAGTGATTAGCAACCCAATTCACCCCCTTCCTCTATTGGTTCGGATACCTCGGCATGTTCCTTTCAGTATCCCCAGCCTATCAGATCTCCTCGAGCGCTGCCAAAAGTTTGTGGAGGACTTAGTCAGAGTCT
Source organism: Paspalum vaginatum (assembly GCA_030272315.1). Lineage (NCBI taxonomy): Eukaryota > Viridiplantae > Streptophyta > Magnoliopsida > Poales > Poaceae > Paspalum > Paspalum vaginatum. The sequence continues at coordinate 30,265,544 of CM059021.1, read as the reverse complement.
TCTATGCTACATTATACATCGGCATAAATCGCTCCTTCATACAGTTTATGTTCCATGGACAGCCAATCAAACTCTACAAGCAGACAGTGGCCACCCTCCTTGAGCTGCAGCTTTCAGAGTGTTGCCTTCACACCAATGTCTATGGTACCTCGGATGCCCCTCGCTACTCCAAGAGTGGAGGGAAGGCGCTTACTTACCAGGAGGTGGTCGTGTGCTTCAGAGAGGGATTTCATGAGAGGTCCCCAGCTGCTCTGACTCCAGCAACAAACATGATCCACTGAATGATCAAGAAGAGCCTGCTACCTAGAGAGGGATACTGTGAGGGGATCACTGTTAAGGAACGTAATCTCACGAAATCTACCGTCAATTATCCACCAAATGAAGCAAAGCATGTGAATAAAATGGACTAACCCCTACTACTAATGAGTTCCACAAGATGTACATGAATATTTGGATACAGGTACCAAAATACACATAAAGCAGCTGAAAACGTGTCAAGGATCAAAGATGGGCACTGCAGGCAAAAGTGGCCTGGTCGGCCGACCATGGGTCTTGGTCGACCGACCACCTGCTGGTTCGCCTGACCCAGTGGCAAGGTCGGCCGACCCTGCCCCTGGCCGCCCAACCTCCCCATGGAACCCAAATGCCATATCATTGACCCAAATCTGCAAGGAAACACAAAGGCAGTCTAATCCAATCGTCAAACCAAGCATCCAATGTATCCAAGGGCCAAAAGACAACCAAACCACGGATCGGTGACGTCAATCATCGAGGAGAGGAGCCATGCAACCAGTCGGAGCAGGACAAGTGGTCGCCCGACCTCATGCATGGTCGGCCGACCATGCAAGGCCCTCATTTTACACGTGCACCAACCATTTCAACTGCCAACCGACGTGAGGAAGCAGGATCAAGCTGTTGGATGGCCAAGTCGATAGATCGGGTGGTCGCCCGACCATGGGGCTAGGTCGGCTGAACCCCTACATGGTCAGCCGACCACCGCCTTACCCCCCAAACTGACCCAAGCTACCTATAAATACCCTCCTCACTTACTGGACTATAAATAGGCCCCGAGAGCTCATTTGTAAGGGTGTGGAGAAGTTGAGAGCTTCAGTCTACCTTAGAGAGTGCCATTTCCACATCTTAGTAGTTAGGATAGCCCTGGGAGTTAGAGTGAGTCGAGCTTTGCCTCGGAGTTCTCGGAGATATCTCTGAGTCTGCAGTAAAGTTCTTGTATCTGTGTACTCTTATCTTCAGTATAATATATTTATGCTTTACTCTATTTCTATCTCTTGCAAGTGTGGTGTACATTTCTCTGCATACTTGCTAGGCTTAGGCTGTGGTTATCTTGGTTAGTCAAGTCCTGTTATTCTTGCCGGTGCTATAATCCAACCTGTACGCCAGGCTCTGGTTAGGTCCTCTCCTCTGATCAAGGACGATCTATTGTTACTCAAGCTTTCCTTGAGTACGTTTATAGCATGCCATCCTCTCCATGCAGATTTGCTTGGTAGCCCCACTCGGTGACAGCATGTGGTGTGCCTCTGTAGTCTAGGCCCATTCGTTCGGGAGGCCCGTAGGTGATAGCTGGGTTCTCTTTCGATGGTCAACTATCTACCCCTGACCCCTCGAGGGCGCAGGAATTTCGCTCGACGCGAGACCCTGACTTGTTACTTGGGTTTCCTTAGTTAACCACGACATAGTCTTTACAACCGAATAGAATAGAGTTTGTGAACTTTATCTCACTCGTTGTCCTCACAAGCAACTATACCTCTCTACATGTATCTTCGGTAGTCTATTTACTTCTTCACCATACACCTATCTTTACCAAACTTACCCATGCCTAGATACTAGTTGGTACATTTATTAAAGTACGATGACTTTGATATTGAGTTTATCCAATTATATTCTCTCGCCTGCCGCTTCCCTATGGATAAATACGATACTAGGAATACTGTGGGTGAAAGGCTACAGCGGTCTCCGTGCGCTTGCGGAGTAAAACCTGTTAAGGCTAAGAGACGCCAACAAGCTTTTCTGGCGCCGTTGCCGGGGAAGCAATAGGCAGATATATAATTGATAATCTCTTTTCGAACCCCGTGTCTTTATAAAAATACCAACTAGTCTTTAGCAGGCTCACTTGTCTATGTTGTTTTTGTTATGGATGCAATAGAAGGGTGTATGACCGGTTACGACCTACTGGTAAACTTCCACAATAATCCAGAGGCCTTGCTCAGAAGAGTCCGTCCAAAGACTATTCACGGGCAGAGACCTGTATTGACGGAACTTGAATCATTTGCATCAACGAGTCACACTCCGTTCACCAATGTCATGGCTGAAAAGACCATCCGTGAGTTCTCCATTCCCTCCAGCAACAACGTTCCCATGGGACCAGAAGTGCAAGCGGGAGAGAACTTTGAGCTCAAACCCGGAGTCATTCACATGGTTCAAGCTATCCCATTCTGTGGACTAGCAACGGAAGATGCCAACAATCATCTGCAGCAATTTTTGGAAATCTACAGCACGTTCACAATGAAAGGTGCATCCCCCAACGCTGTCAAGTTACGCCTCTTCCCATTTTCTCTTGTCGGAAAGGCGAAGCAATGGTTCTACCTCAACCGTGCAACATTCAATACATGGGATGCATGCTCCAACGCATTACTTGCCAAGTATTTCCCATTGGGAAAGACCAATGCATTGAGGCACAATATCTCGAGCTTTCAACAGCTCACAGATGAAACAGTGGCAGAGGCTTAGGAACGATTACAAGAGTACATCGCGGCATGCCCCCACCATGGAATGGAACAATGGCTTATCATCTAGAGCTTCTTTCATGGATTGAACCGCTCAGCACAAGAGCACTTGGATGCAGCCACCGGGGGATCCTTCTTATCCCAGAGTGTGAGAGCCACCAAGGATCTCATTGAAAAGATAGCCACGAATCAGGGATGGAAAGAAGAGAGGTCCAGTACCCAATCTCGTGGAGTCCATCACATCGACAGCACCGACATGCTCGCCGCCAAGATGGACATGCTCTTAAAGAAGCTAGAAGATAGTCCTAAGACCGCTCCAATCCAAGCCTTCGACGCTCGCATGACTTGTGAAGTCTGCGGGAATACAGGGCACTCGAGGAACAGCTGCCCCGAAACTCAACCGGAGGATGCCAATTTCATCGGTAATTCTAGCAACCTCAACAACGGGAGTCGTCCTCAACCAGGCTGGAATTCGAGATCGTACATTCGTTTCTCCGGACAAGGTAACTCCTTAGGCAATTCACAGCAATTTAATAAGCGTAGCTCGTTTGATCAAAGAGCTGTGAATGATAGCATTAGTAAGAAATTTCATGCTAATGATAGGCTTTTTGAGTCTATCTCTCTAAAAATGGAGACTCTTAATAGTGCTATGAAGAATCAACTGAGCTTTAACAAAATGTTAGAAACACAAATAGCTCAGTTAGCTGCCTCTTTACCTAATGCTAATGCGGGTAAGCTTCCGGGACAACCGGAACCTCCCCCCAAAGAGCATATCAATGCAGTCACCACTAAGGGTGGTAAGTCCACTCAGGACCCTCCACACCCTAGTAGTGCGCCGCACACTCACAATGTAGGTGAAGAACAGGAAAAGGCCACTAGCACAGAGGAGAAAGATGATCATGAGACCAGACCTGAAAGAGCGGAGGACAAGGCACCACCGAAATCACGTTCACACGAATTCTATGACACAACGGTGCTACCTTTCCCCCAGCGCAACAAGAAGGCTACCGCTGACGAACAATACAGTAAGTTCGTTGAGGTCATTAAGAAAGTATATGTCAATATACCATTGCTAGATGCTATGCAGGTACCGACATAAGCCAAGTTCTTAAAAGATATCCTCAACAACAAGAAGCCTTTACCATCAGCGAAAATTGTCCACATGAGAGAAGAGTGTAGCGCAGCTATACTCAATCAACCTCCACAGAAGAAAAAGGACCCTGGAAGTCCTACCATTCCATGCTCAATTGGGAACCAAGTCTTAAATCAAGCCTTATGTGACCTCGGAGAAAGCGTTAGTGTTATGCCCAAAGTCATCTTCGACAAACTCAACCATGCTGCACTCGTTCCTACCGCCATGTGCCTGCAGTTGGCAGACCAATCCATACGTCATCCCGCAGAGATCGCCGAGGACATTCCGGTGAAGATCCAGAATTTCCTCATCCCAGTGGACTTCGTGGTGTTGGATATGGAAATTGATGCAAAGACACCGCTCATTCTTGGGCGGCCATTTCTGAGTACTATAGAGGCAAGCATTGATGTTGGAGCTGGAGAAGTCCACCTCAACATCAACGGAATGAGGGAGACATTCTCTTTCAAACCAAAGGTGGAGCAATGCAGCCAAGTGAAGGTATTTAAGTGCCAGAAATATATACTGAAGCCACCAGTCATCAACGCCTCCGGGAAGGAGATGGACAGTCTCGTATCATTCATGAAACGGAAGTTAACCAACGAGGCTGCCATCCAACAATAGGAAAACAGGAACGGGAGAACGCAAAAGCAACCAAGGCTAGTCCCAAAACCCAGGAAACAGGAGGCAAAGCTCCTGTGCAGAAGGTTGGCGCCCATGATTCAACCACACCATTCACTCAAGGGAGCAGCACAGATCAACATACCCATGATGCAACCAAGACAAATGATCTGGGGCATATTGGAAATGAGCGTGCCAAAGCTTCGTCCACGTCAAATCCAAAGTGGTGCACGAAAATACAAGTCACCATCCAGAACGTACGCCCATGCGATATCCCGAAGGATGGTAAATGGTGCACCCTCGCTAAAAGGTAAATTTGGCATTATCTCTCAACGGCATGTTTATTTTTCCGCTAATTTAATTTTTCGATTTCCATGGCATGTTTAAATTCTTGCACTGCACAAATTTAATTTTCTATGCATTCACTTTATCTATTTCAAAAAAAGGGGGGAGGTCGGTCGCCTGCCATCATGGCCGGCCGACTAGCTCCCCCCCTCTTTCTCTTTCTTCTTCCCTTTTCCTTTTCCTTTTACTTTCTCTTTTTCTTTGCTTTTCTTTCTCCAACTTTGCAAAAAAAAAAAAGAGAAGGTCGGCCGACCGCCATCATGGCCGGCCGCCTACGCCATGGACCGGCCGACCAGCCCCTTCTCTCTCTCTATCTCTTGCTTTCATCGCATGCACCCGAACACGATCACTCAAGTGCCCATGAGCACAATGAGTGGCCTCCCGACCACTTTCACTCACGTCTCCGGTGCATGCAGCCGTTTTTACTCTTTTTCCCGCACACAAGCCATGCATCACGCACCATCATGGCCTCCTAGCACCTGCACAAGGCCGGCTGACCGGCCATCATGGCCGCCCGACCAGCCCCCAGGTCGGCCGACCCTAGGCCATGGTCGCCCAACGTTCCTGTCTGCTGCCCCTTGTCTATAAATTCAGCCCTGAACCTCCGTGCTCGATGCACCAAGCAGCAGCACACTTCTCCCCCTCAAATCCCTCTTATTTAGTATTTAATTAAGCCCTAGTGCTTAGTTAAATAAGTCCCAAATAAAATCATGATAGCCAAATAAATTTCAGCTTCTAAATAACCATCTCTCTCTTGGCAAGCACAAGACTGGGATTGTGGTGGTGTCACACCCCACAAGGACGACTAACGACTAATGTTAATATTTTTTCTGTCGTCTTGTAGTTGTTGTGTTCATTTTTGTGCAAGATGAGACGCGCATTAAAGAGGACTAGGAATGCAATCAGCAGGGCGGCACATCATCTCACGTCCTCCGATTCGCAAGGACATAGCTCCCGAACGGCGTCCGACAGAGGCTCCTCAAGTGTTGGACCGCCAGAGAAAGAAGCAACCTCGTCAAATGCTAGGTCGGTACTGCTGCTGGACTCCCACATCCAGATACAGAACCAAGACGAAGCCGACCTGCTGAGGCGACTCCACACAAAGCCCATCAACCTCACAAAATGCTTCGATGAAATGCTCATGATAAGCACAGGTATGTCCGATGAATTCGAAAAATTTTCAGTACAGTGGGCTGGGAAAAATTTGCTAACATCTGTGAAGGAGGCATAGTGCTCCTTACAAGGAGTTTCTAATGACCCTCTGAGCAGAAACACTGCAGCCCAACACATCTGTGCACTTCAGACTCTTTAACACTGAGCATGAACTGACACTTCGTCAGTTCAGCAATGCTCTCGGGTTCTCACCGCGCTGCTCTTTAGTAGCCGAACCCGCAGGTTTTAATTCACAAGAGTTCTGGAGAGAGTTAGCTGGACCTGACTATAAGGGGGAAAAGAGTATCACACACATTAAGCACCCCACCATGTGTTTCATGGCCCGTTGGATTACCATGATAGTCCTCCCCCGTGATGACACATGCCGTGTGACCGTAGAGGACCTAAAAATCCTCTACGCCATGTGGCGTAAGCAGAAGTATGCACCGGTGCTAGGCATGCTCACTCACTGGATGAAACTAGCTCGGGAGGGAAGCTCCATAACAATCACGTCCTTTGTGACGAGGATTGCAGCCGAGCTAAGGGTATTAGCAAATGCCTAGGTGGAATTTTTACCCCACAGACACACCGAACCTAGTCATAGAGAGCCATTTTATCTGGGGACACTTCTTGCGCTAAGAACCTAATACGGAGGCCTATGTCATGATCTACAAGGGGTACGACTTTGAAGTGCCTCTGCCTGCACCACGCTATAAACTCTACTCCGTAGACACTCTCTCTATGCCAATAGAGGGACCCTCTATACCTTTAGAGGAACCACGACACAGTGTTGCAGGAGTCATGACTAGGGCACAGAGGAGAGCAGCAGAGAAACGCATGCGAGAGCATGCACAGGAGGCACAAGCCACCGGGACGGGATCAACATGGTTCCATACCGCAATAGACGCATCCTGGCAAACTCAAGAAGGAGACCACACCTAGCAACCCCAAGGAGGATCTGCACACACATAATGGGGATACAATTCTAGTGCTGCACATTCTCAGCAGTTTAGTGGAGGAGGAACCTACTATGGATCTGGGTCAGGGCCATACGGAGCAGGACCATCTGCGTCAGCATGCTTTGCAGAGGATCCTTTGGCCGCCATTTTGGGGACCCTGACCGTCCAAGACCAACACACTGTTGGGATGGCGCAGCAACTTAACTAGGTCGATGAGCGTACTCAAGTTATCCAGCAGACCCAGAATGAGCACTACAATCGCCACCTAGAAATAGAAGTGACAGCCCAGCGCACCTTCGACGAGTCCCAGCGTTTCTTCCGGTACCACGGGTACTACCCCCAGTAGCTTCATTGAAGCTTTGGGGGGAACCCAATCGACAGCCGGGTATGTCAATCCCCTTGCTCACTGCACCACCCATGTATATGCCTCGAGAGAGATCACTAGTAATAATTAGTTTGTTTCATTTCAGTTATATTTATGCTTTACTAAAAAAACTCCCATGCTCGAATGATAGATTCACATGCAAGCTTCATTTTGGAAATGATGAATAGTTGCTCTATCAAATGAATGATTTAATTCTTGCATGTGATTTATGCTTAGCTTAGTTTAGAGTTGTGAATAAAAGAAGTAAACCCAAAGTTCTACTTTGTGGATGCCATTTGTGATAACAAGCCTAAGTTGTTGCGAGATGATGATATGACTTAAATGTGGGATGATTCTTCCATGTTCCTAGTAGGATGAACTTCTCAGGTTCTTTATCTTTGAAAATGACAAAATATAGCTCCCCTCGGTCATGAATGCCTACCAGAGCCAATAGTACTTCAAATAGTTGAAACCGCTACGAAGAGCTACTTAGAGATGTTTTGAGCTTTGTCAAATTTTGAGTCTCTTTGAGTAGAAATATCACCTTGTTTTGATAGCTGGAGTACAAAAGCATAAAATGCAAGTGATCCATCCTGGACTTTGCATCCACCAAAAAGTCTCCAAATACTTCTCATAATCCCTGAGCCTTCAAATCTAAAGGAGTAAGGGTATGGAGCTAAAAGAAAAGCATGCAAAAGCATGGCAAAATGAAAAGAAAAATGCGTGCAAATGCACGGCAAAATGAAAAGCATGCAAGTTCAAGCATGGCAAAAATAAATAAAAGCTCCATATCCCCTCCAAGTTCATAAAAGGCTACAAGGGATGAAAATCAAGAGAAGGAGACGCCCACCATTCATACTCCAGCAATCAAATAGAAGAAGTGATAGATTACACTTTTTGGTCCAATCTTTGGCTTAGCAAAATAAACATCCTAAGTGTGCCACATTCTCCCCACCTAAAGCTCCACAAAGGCCTTAGTGTAGGAAAATGTTGGCCAACTCATGGCCCATGGTGAGGAAACACCTTTGAGCGACCGAGAGTACCTTGGGGAAGCTTTTTGTTTTCAAAATTTAGAAAACACCTGAGAAGGACATCCAAAAAGGGCAAGTCAGAAGTGCTCCTGCAATAAAGTCGTTCCGTCTCCCAACCGCCCAAGGCGAGGTAAGCAAAAAGATGCACCACAGGTATTACACAAGGTGAACTTCAATTATTTCACTACTTCGAACAAAAGTTTAAGTATTGAATCATGTATAAGAATTCATCTTCACCTTCGATATTGCAGCAACTCCTGATCTACTTTCAGTCTCAGCTTTGCTCGAGGACGAGCACAAGTTTAAGCTTGGGGGGTGTTGACGGTCGTAATCTCATGATATCTACCGTCAATTATCCACCAAATGAAGCAAAGCATGTGAATAAAATGGACTAACCCCTACTACTAATGAGTTCCACAAGATGTACATGAATATTTGGATGCAGGTACCAAAATACACATAAAGCAGCTAAAAATGTGTATAGGATCAATGATGGGCACTGTAGGCAAAAGTGGCCTGGTCGGCCGACCATGAGTCTTGGTTGGCCGACCACCTGCTGGGTCACCCGACCTAGTGGCAGGGTCGGCCAACCCTGCCCCTGGCCGCTCGACCTCCCCATGGAACCCAAATGCCATATCATCGATCCAAATCTTCAAGGAAACACAAAGGCAGTCTAATCCAACCGTCAAACCAGGCATCCAATGTATCCATGGGCCGAAAGACAACCAAACCACGGATCGGTGACATCAATCATCGAGGAGAGGAGCCATGCAACCAGTCGGAGCAGGACACGTGGTTGCCCGACCTCATGCATGGTCGGCCGACCATGCAACGCCCTCATTTTACATGTGCACCAACTGTTTCAACTGCCAAGCGACGTGAGGAAGCAGGATCAAGCCGTTGGATGGCCAAGTCGGTGGATCGGGCGGTCGCTCGACCATGGGGCTAGGTCGGCCAACCCCCTACAAGGTCGACCGACCACCGCCTTACCCCATAAACCGACCTAAGCCACCTATAAATACCCCCTCACTTGCTGGACTATAAATTGGCCCCGAGAGCTCATTTGTAAGGGTGTGGAGAAGTTGAGAGCTTCATTCTACCTTAGAGAGTGTCATTTCCACATCTTAGTAGTTAGGATAGCCCTGGGAGTTAGAGTAAGTCGAGCTTTGCCTTGGAGTTCTCAAAGATATCTCTGAGTCTGCGGTAAAGTTCTTGTATCTTTGTACTCTTATCTTCAGTATAATATATTTATGCTTTACTTTATTTCTATCTCTTGCAAGTGTGGTGTACCTTTCTTTGCATACTTGCTAGGCTTAGGCTGTGGTTATCTTGGTTAGTCAAGTCCTGTTATTCTTGCCGGTGCTATAATCCAACCTGTACGCCAGGCTCCGGTTAGGTCCTCTCCTCTGATCAAGGACGATCTATTGTTACTCAAGCTTTCCTTGAGTACGTTTATAGCATGCCATCCTCTCTATGCAGATTTGCTTGGTAGCCCCACTCGGTGACAGCGTGTGGTGTGCCTCTATAGTCCAGGCCCATTCGTTCGGGAGGCCCGTAGGTGATAGCCGGGTTCTCTTTCGGTGGTCAACTATCTACCCCCTGACCCCTCGAGGGCGCTGGAATTTTGCTCGACGCGAGACCTTGACTTGTTACTTCAGTTTCCTTAGGTAACCACGACATAGTCTTTACAGCCGAATAGAATAGAGTTTGGGAACTTTATCTCACTCGTTGTCCTCCCAGGCAACTATACCTCTCTACGTGTATCTTAGGTAGTCTATTTACTTCTTCACCATACACCTATCTTTACCAAACTTATCCCTGCCTTAGGTACTAGTTGGTACATTTATTAAAGTACGATGACTTCGATATTGAGTTTATCCAATTATATTCTCTCGCCTGCCGCTTCCCTGTGGATAAATACGATACTCGGAATATTCTGGGTGAAAGGCTACAGGGGTCTCCGTGCGCTTGTGGAGTAAAACCTATTAAGGCTAAGAGACGCCAACAATCACCACCTTACAGCAGCACCTACTCAGAGCCCTCCTAGAGGATACAGTTTTGTGTGGTGGATTTTTTTTTATTGTAGAGATGGGCTCACACCACAGTTTTCCATATGCCCACTTCATCTCTCACATGCTGAGTCAGCTAGATCACAATCCTAAGGGCGAGCAGATGCCTCACTTTAGGCTCTATCGTTGGATCCGCACCTACTTACTAACGTACGCTCGCGGAGCTCCAGTGCAAGACCTATATCACCAGAGGGTCCCTAGACAAAGTCTCCCCCTCGTGCTATAGAGTCAGAGATAGTTCTCGAGACAGGGGGAGCTACAGGTGCAAACGAGCAGAGTGGGGATGACACCTCCGATGACGAGCGTGCACCACCTCTGCCTATGCTTCCTCATGATCATGAGGTAGGTGGCTCGCGTGCTCCACTACCACCCCCACCTCCTCCTATAGACGTGGCCTCTCTCATCTAGATGATGATGGCACAACAGTAGTGCAGTGACAAGAGGTTTGAGCAGCTTTTAGAGTGCCAATGTCGTAGTGACGTGAGGTTCAAGAGGCAACAACGCCAAAGTGACAAGCGTTTTGAGCATCTATAGCAGCAGTAAGCAAAGCTTCAGACCATCCTCCTCTTGACCGTTCACTCGCTCGTGGCAAGTCTCTAGGCAAACACCAAGTGCCAGTTCACAGCTATGTGGAAGGAGCTTCAGTTGTCTCCTCAGTTGTCTGATGTGTCCCAGCAGCTGCCTCCCACCAACATGAGCCTGCATGAGGGACTCCAGTGTATCGAGTCTACTCTTTTGTCTTGGTTGTGATGAGTGCTTGTCAACACTGAAGACTTGCTAAAGGATGAGCGGGCACCTCCTAAGTGTGACATGGAAGAAAGTCCACCTAAGTGTGATCTGGTGGCAGCACCCGAGTGTCACCGTGGCTTAACAAAATCTCTGCCAAGTGGACCGACAGGTGGCTTGGGCTGCGGTCCAAGTTAGCCCAGCCCATAAGTGTGACCTTTGGGTGCGGGACGGTGTCATGAGCCGTAAAATCACTCTACGGATGAAGCCCACTATCGTTTCATGGTTTGAGCGTTAAAACCAGGGGCCACAACCGTTTCCTGGTTCTACCGACAAAACCAGGGGTAGGTTAGTGGGATTCCAAAAACCAGAGTTACCCCGAAGGATGAGCTACTGGACACATGGAGGACATCAAGCGAATGCAGAGAAACCAAAGATGTTGAAGACTCCATCGTCGTCGTTCATCCGAGTTTCTGTGGTCTTTTTTAGCCTCTACAGTCCTTATTAGTATCAGAGTTTGTAATATAGGGGGTCAAGTGCAAAACTGCCTTAGGGCAATAGAGCTATAGTATAAATAAGGAGGTGGCTCCCATTAGCCATCTCTCTTGACTGGTTTTAGGGTTTGCTTAGGCTAGTTAAGAGCAGATTTTTGTCACCAAACAAAGTGCTTAAGGAAAAGTGAGATTGGAGTGATCTAATCCCCATTGTAATAGGGTAGGAAGAGGGGGGCTGTTTAGGTGATCGAATCCGCATCTTGTAACCTGATTTCGAGACCCCTTTGGACCATTAATAGATGGATTTCGTGCAACCCAAAGTGTGTTCTTGTTTATCCCTCTCTTGATTGGCTTTTGGTTTCTATTCTTAGTATTTTGGTGTGTTTGTGCTTGACCAAGTTTGAGATCTTTCTATTGCTAGTGTTTTGGATTGCTAGGGTGTGGAGGGATTGTGGTTTTGGTGTGCCGAATCTCAGATCTACGAGCAGCCCCGCGATTTTCATTCTTGCCTTGTGGACTTCACTTTGGGAAAAGTCAAATATGTGGAGTAAACCTTGGGCTCTTGCCATGATCTATTGGGAATAGTTTCTCCATGGCCTAGACAAAGTCTTCGCAAAATTTGGTGAAGTTTGGAGTCCATTTCGTCAAGATTTGGATTGATTCTTGAGGATTCGCGGCTGTTTTCTCCCTCGAGCTGCCCTGTTTCACACCACCGCACTGTCCAGTTCGTGGGTTTTGCCCAAGTGGAGTTTAGAGGTCTGGCCTCACTCGGGCTTTTTGTGAGCACCGGACCGTCCAGTGGTGCTCGCTGAGGGTCAACACCCTCGACCCAGTTCGTCCGGTGGTAGCACCAGACCGTTTGGTGTGAAACCGTCAGACTGTACAGTGTGTGACCACCGGACCGTCAGGTGCATTCTGTTGCTAGCTATTTTGCCTCCTGTGGTTTGTGTGCACCGGACCGTCTGGTGCTTGCTCACTGGACCGTCTGGTGTGTGCTCTAGGGTGGCTGTCGGCTCGTTTTGCACACTACAAAATGAACCCCCCTATAGCAACGTATACTTAACAACGCATGGTTGTATATGTTGTAAAAAGTAGAGAGCAACGCTTATTATGCGTTGCAAGCCTCATGCGTTGATTTTTAAGTAAGCTGGCAACGCTTATTATGTGTTGCAAGCCTTATCCGTTGATTTTTAAGTAAGATGGCAACGCTTATTATACGTTGCAATATTATCCGTTGATTTTTTAGTAAACTGGCAACGCTTACTGTACGTTGCAATATTATCCCTTGAGTAAAGGGAAAGATAACAACGCTTACTATGTGTTGCAAATATGATTGGTTGATAATTTAAGAAGGTGCAATGTTTAATATGCCATCAGCCAAAATATGATCAGTTGATAATTTAAGAAAGTGCCAACGTTTATTATACGCTGTATGTAAGAATCATTAGTTAGTAAATTAATTAATATTCGGTCGGAAAGTGCCAACGTTTATTATATGTAAGAATCATTAGGTGGTTAGTAAAATAATTAATATTCCATTGGCCAAAAAAGTGTTAGATGTAGGGATCGAACCTGGCACCAAGCAAGTAGCAAGTGACCAAAATAACCACCCGCTCTAGAATCGATTTGTGCTTGACTTGAACCCTTCTTCTTACTTAATATTTAAAAACTCCATGTATATAGCCCCTGACCCAGCCGTCGAGCGCCTTTCCAATTTCCGTTCCTCTCGAGCCCTCTGCTCTGCAGGTCGTGTATCGCCAGCGACGGCCGCCGCCACTCTTCGGGCAGGTACGCTACTGTCCCTCTCCTTCCTTGCTAATAGATAGTGTCTTGATGCCACAACCTTCCTTGCTATCCCCGTGATTCTTCTTAGTCCCCATGGGCACAATATTGTTTTAATCTTACGAATGCACATAGGGTGTTTGTGGATTGGTCTGCAAGGAATTTTATCAAAGGTCCAAAAAGAATTTGTTGGCTCATGAACACAATATCAGTTTGGTTCGTGTACCTACACTCCAACCATTAATTGCTGACTTTTAAACAATTAGGAGAACAGTAAGGTATGTATTGAATTATATATATTTAATGTGTAGTCTATATATTTTTGTTTTGTTTGAATTAAGACAAATTAATGGAATTAGAATATAATTATATTTCTTGTTGGAAACTAGAAACCTATGCAATGATAGGGTAGAAAATTTAGAAGTTGATGTTATTTTTAAAGTAGAATTAACCATGTCATTATTTGTAGTATCATAATGGATTTGGAGACAGTGAAGAATTTACTGCGCTGGATTCTGCTAACTACGTCGCCGGTGTAAAGGGCTTTGTAGAGTTTGCTTTTAAAGATAAGCCTGAAGGTTGCAAAATGTGTTGCCCATGTCAGACATGTGTGCACACTACTGTGCAACCAAGTGATGAGATGTTTGCACATTTGGTGTGCAATGGGATTCTTGAGAGTTATGATCAATGGGATTTTCATGGCGATCCTTCAGTGCAAGACACTAGTAACCAGCAACCAAATTCTCATAGTGATGAAAGTCTTGTTAATATTGGGCAATTGATTCAAGATAGTATTGGGCATTTGTATGATGACACATGCATGGCTGATGGTGATGCTCCTGTAAAAGGACCCAATTTAGAAGCCCAAAAGTTTTATAAACTGCTTGAAGATTCCAAAAAACCTTTATGGACAGACTGTGAACTAACAGAGCTAACTTTGTTCGTGCTCGTGTTTAATGTGAAATCAATGAACAAATGGTCAGATAAATCTTTTGGTGATCTACTTGAGGTTCTGCATATGGCTATTCCAAATGGAAAGGAACTGCCCAAGAACTTTTATGAGGCTAAGAAACTTATTTCTAAGTTTGGCCTTGGATATAAAAATATTGATGCATGCCCAAATAATTGCCAACTATACTGGAAAGGAAAAAAAGATGATGATTTTGCTCAACCTGCAAGGCTTCGAGGTGGAAAGATAGTGAACCAGTGTCCATATTAACTAAGAAGGAAAGCAACGCCATGCAAAGTATTGCGTTACTTTCCTATTAAAGAGAGACTAAAAAAACAATTTATGTGCAAAGAAACAGCAGCTCTCCTAAGATGGCATGATGAGGAGCGCGTTAAGGACGATGTACTACGACATCCAGCTGATGCGCCAGTGTGGAAGAGGTTTGATGAAAAGTTCCCGGTATTTGCATCAGAATCTCGTAATCTTCGTTTTGGATTGGCTACCGATGGGTTTAATCCATTTGGGATGTTGAGCTCAATGCACAGCTGTTGGCCTATTGTTTTGGTCATATATATCCTACCTCCATGGCTTTGCATGAAAGAATATAGCATTATGTTGTCTTTAATGATTCCTGGTCCTAAAAGTCCTAGAGATAAAATTCATGTATTCCTTCAGCCACTTTTGGAGGACCTAAAGGATTTATTTCAGACTGGTATGTCCACATATGATGCATCAAGAGATGAGAGTTTTACTTTGCAAGGGGCCGTGCTTATGACCGTAAGTGATCTGCCTGGCTTAGTCATATGGTTCATGGGAAATTTGCATGCCCACCATGTGGTGAAAATGTATGGACGAAACAACTAAAGAATGGCCGTAAATCTTGTTTTATGGGTAATCAGCAATTGCTTTCTGTTAATCATCATTATCGTTTCGATGCAAATTCATTTGATGGAACGGTAGAGCATGGAACTGAGCCTACAATCTATTATGATCGTCCGATTTTGGCTGAGATCACAACACTTGGTAATTTCAAGGATTCAAAAACTTACAAGTCAGTAAGTAGTCTGTTCACACTGCCTTATTGGGACGATAATATTCTTAGATACAATCTCGATGTGATGCATACAGAGAAGAATGTGTTTGAAAATTTGTATGGTACAATATTCAATGTAGATGGAAAGACAAAAGATAACATGCAAGCTCATCTAGATCTTGTAGATATGAATATTAGAGAGGACCTACACCCACAAGAACAGCCTTCAGGAAAGTGGTACTTGCCACCAGCAAGATTTGTGATGTCTAAAAGCGAGAGACGGGCATTCTGTGATTTTCTTCGAAATATAAAAGTTCCTGATGGTTATTGTAGAAACATCTCAAAATGTGTTAATGTTGTTGAAGGTAAGATCATTGGTCTGAAAACACATGACTGCCATGTTCTGATGCAGCAACTCATGCCTATTGGTTTAAGGGGCATCGTTCCTGATGATATTACAGCAGTGATTTTTGAGTTGTCTGCTTATTTTCGAGGAATATGTTCAAAAGTGCTTCACGCTGAAGAGCTGGACCATTTGGAACAATCAATTAAAATCACCCTATGCAAAATGGAGATGATTTTTCCTCCTGGATTTTTCACTATAATGGTTCATTTAGTAGTCCATCTGGCAACTGAATGTAAGCTTGCTGTACCTGTTAATTATCTATGGATATATTTTATTGAGAGGTATTGATTCTAAGTAACACATGCTTCATCATGTAAACCTCATATTTTTTTGGCCTAATAGTTTGATGATTTTACATGTTATCCTGTAGGTACTTAGGGAAGTTAAAATCATATGTTCGCAATAAGGCATATCCAGAAGCTTCAATGGCAAATTCATTCTTGGCAGATGAGTGTATGGTGTTTTGTTCTAGGTACATAGAAGGTTTCTTCACGAAGCATAATACACCATCACGAAATGATGATAGCGTGGACCATACTCACTCGAACTTATTTGGACAAGATTCATCTTTGTTCCCTACTGTAGGCAAGCCTTTGGGAAAACCATCACATTGCAATTTAACTGACCTACAGAAATTACAGGCACATAGATATGTACTATTCAATTGTGATGATGTGAATCCATATTCAAAGTAAGTGTCTCATCTCCTTGTTTAACTTTATAAATAGTTTTAGATTAAAATCTAATTACATGCTATTTTTTGTTTAGGGAGCATGCATCTCATCTCAAAAGGCAGAGACGCGACCGTCGTCTAACCCCTAAAGAAATTGAAATACTTCAGAATAAAGAATTTCCTAATTGGTTTAGAAATCATGTAGGTAGCCTGATTTGAGTTGTCCGTTGAAAGTGATTTTTTACTAATATTCTCAAATAAAAAAATTTTATTGCACGCAGATTTTGCAGTTGGAGGAAAAATATGGTAGTGGCAGCATCGATGAGAACATTAGATGGTTGGCTCGAGGGCCATTAGAGACTGCAAGAAGACATAGAGCACTCAATATTCGCGGATTTAGATTTAGAGCAAAAAGGTATGATAAGGCGACTCAAAATAGTGGAGTTGTTGTTACAGCAAAGACGTCAAGTTATTCTTCAGCAAGTGATAGTAACCCTATACTTGGAGATATTATATACTATGGCAGGATAATTGATATCATAGAGATCGACTATTATGGAAGGTTTTCTGTGGTACTGTTTCAATGTGAATGGGTTGATGTCACTCGAGGAAAAGGTGTGAAGAAAGATAAGTTTGGTTTGTCACTTGTGAATTTCTCGCATCAAATTCACAGAGGGGATAGGATTGAGCATGAACCATTTGTATTTGCCAATCAAGTTGATCAAATGTTTTACATCGAAGACCCTACAAACCCTGGGTGGTCAGTTGTTTTGAAGATGAAGCCTAGAGATGTATTTGACATGGGAGAGGATTGGAATGAAGTAGAATGTGAACCATTTCATGTCAGCCAACTGCGGGACCTGTTTGAGAAAGCACATGAGAGTAGTTCATGGACTAGAAGAGATGTTGATGGAACCACAGTAAAGGCAGCAGCTAAAGCACATAGTGCTGATGTCGAAGATGAGTACTAAATTTTAATGAGGTATGTTTGCTTCCTTTAATTGTACCAGATCTAATTAGTCTCAAAATATTTTTGGAATAGTTCAAGTGTTTAAATTTTTGCACATGCTGGCGTTCGTGGCGGCGAGGGGCTTCCTGCAGATGTTCCAGGTGTCGGCGCTGCTGCTGCCATTGTGTAATTTGTTTATATACCTGAAGTTACTCAAATAACTGGCTGCTAATTTGGTTGTCTTGGCCTTTTAATGTCTCGGATGTTGTTTATCTTTTAGTGTGAATCGTTGGGCTGCATTGATAGTTGACTGGAGGGCAATTAGAATTAGCAGAAGAAGGATTTGGTCTAATCGAATATAATTTTACAGCTGCCTGTCCTCCCGCGGCGCTCCGACCCCGGCAGAGGACCGATTATATGGCAGGAGCACCCGTTCCGGTTGCGTTCTGGTTTCCCCGCAGTTACTCGGTCTTTATTGTGGGCCCAAATACTAATCAATGGTTTGATTGGGTCTAGGCAGATTACAAAAAATTTTGGTAAAAAATGTTTAATTTTAACTGGCTCTTTATAGTATAGATAGATACCGACTGTTGTTCGACGCTACTATAGTGTTGCGGTACAGTGAACTTTGCCTTCACAAAGTATAACCATCTATATGCAAATCAAATTTTCAGAAACTCCTTATAAATTATTTTCAATACATATATTGTATTAGCATAAATAATAAATTTAGGGCATATGCGGCAATCTGCATTGGGTCGTCATCTTTAGCGAGGCGTATGGCAATCCACATTAACCCGCATCCGTGCACCGCTTTGTTAGCAAGGAGCTATCATGCCAGGAAGAATAGCACACCGCCACCACTAGCAACAGAGACGGGCGAGGACGATGCGGACCGCGCATTGCCATTGGGTTTAGTGGCGTGACCCGCACCACTTGCAACCGTAACCGTGTGAAAGTGAAAGATAGTGTCAGCGTACTAGCAACCAGGTACCCTAATGCGCTAGGCAAATGTGCCTCTAGAGCCAGTTTGAAGATTAAGGTCCAGAGGTACGCCTTTGGGGTGGGTTCCGAAGAGGACATGTGGCAGTCATGTTCGACCCGCCTAGCACAGCCCAACACAAAAAGGGTTTAATATGAGGTGAGGGAGTTACAGATAATAAAGTAATATGACACTCTTGAATAATAATACAGAATTTTAATGAGGGAAAGATGTAACTTCATCAAAGGTGAAATAGTTAAATAGACATATCCAAATATCACGTAGCTAATAAACTTTATTATAAGATAACACTGTTATTGATAAATTATTTTTTAAATTATATATTCCATTTGTCAAAAGTAATCAATTTGTCAAAATTAATCTAGAATCACTATTTAATAAATTATTTTTTAATTACATTATTCATTTGTCAAGAGGTAATTACTAATAATTTACAATAAATTTAGATTTTCTTGGATACATGTTTCCCTCCAAATTTTTCTTTCCATCCAATTTGCCCTCCCAAACATTTTAGCGCTATCCAACTTTCCCTCCCAGATATTGCTGCCATCCAATTTTCCCACCTGTAGGTTTGATCGAAGCTTAACAAATCAGCGCTGACCCCACAGGTCATAGAGCCCATTCTCCATTTGTTTACCTCCAGGCTCCAGTCCCCAACGGCCACCTCGTCCAGTCCAGATCGTGAGGTTCCTCGCACAACTTCCCATCTACAGAAAACGCCGGAGCACCTCCCGAGAATCCCATCTGATGTCGGCCGAAGACGATCCCAGCTGACGGCGCGTCCTCTGCGTGACCCGGCGCGGCGGCACCCCCTACGGCTCGTCGTCTTCTTCTCCCGGCGCGACGAACACCCTGGCAAGACGAACTGCTCCTCTGCGTGACCAGCGCGGCGGCGTCCCTGACGGCTCGTCGTCTTCTTCACCCGGCGCGACGAACACCACGTCCGCGTGACCCGGCGCCCCCTACCAAGGTGTGATCTCTGCCTCCTCTCCTCCCCAGCACCAACCATAGTCACAGGGTACGGGGTCACCGCTCTGCCATGCCCGGCCGTCATGCAGCTTTGATCCAGTTGATGCTCGCTGCGCAGCGCTCACCCGATCTGCTCGCTGCCGCGCTGCCCTCACCGATGCCCGCCATGCTTGCGCCGCCATGCCCGCATCCCCGAGGAGGATGACATGATGCTACAGCAGAGAGAGGAGGAGAGAGAGAGGGGGAGGCCGGGAGAGATTGGCTGTGTCGTGCGGCTGCTGCCTCTGCTGGAAAATTTGATTTTAGTTGTTTCATTGTAGAAAGTAAAACACCTTGGCATGGTCAAAGTTTCATGCTTGATATGGTCACATTTCGGTTCAGGGTTGTGCCTATAATTATGTCATATGATTCTTATCTAATTCTACCTGTACTGAAATGGATATAAAAAACTCATACAATACTTCACTTCTCTCCATGAAACATAATAGACCAATAGTATAGACGACCAATTGACTAGTTGTATATAAAAATTGATGGCATATGTATAGAGGAGATGGGAAAGGGAAGCAGGCATAACATCACTCAAAGCCTTGATGAGTATCTGACAGAGGATCACGTCGAGGATCAAAATGCTCAGATGCATCATCTCCCATTCAGCCTGGAAATATAGAAGGTCAATTAGATACAGAGACAAACAATGAGTTTGTTGCCCCAGGTATTTCTGAAGTTACTGTATTTATCACAATATTTGGATGATTGCTGTTGTGGTTTTATATTTACTTAGTTTCATGGCAGTAGTGGATTTGCTCCCCAAAATGCAGCAATAGTTGCAATAAATTGACATCCTGAAATGATCGTTTAAACATATCATTTTCTAGCAGCCTCTGTTTTCATAAAATTTAGTTTGATGGCAACAGTGGTTATGTAGTAATGATCAATGTAGAAGTCGGCTCTCTGAATCCTGCACCCTTAATATTTTTAGATGGTCAACAAAATGATGTACCCTCTGAATTTGATGCTACTTCTGGAGGGAAGCCTAGTGATATGGACGGTGATATTGAGCTTAATGCAGAAAGTACTGAAACAAGATAATATATTTATTATAAAAATACATGTTTATAATAATTTTAATGTTTTGGATGTAATATTTTTTGCGCTACAACATTTGGCAGAGGAAACTGAGGAGGAAACAAGGCGTGGCAAGACAAAACTTAAGCATGTTTGGAACATGCCAAAAGGGCAAAGGATTGTAGTGAACTATAATGAGGTTGACCAGCCCATTGGAGAAGAGGCTGGAGTTCTAGGAAAATTCCTTGGCATGGTTGCGAGGAATGGATGCTTATGCAGCTTAAGCTACAAGGATTGGAGACTTTTGATAGGAAAGAAAGATAGAGTAACCGACGAACTGAAAAATAAAAAGGATATACTTAAGCAAGTAAAGGTAATTAAATTTTATTGGAGAACATATAGTCATTCCAATGTACCAACTGAACAAATAATATTTCTGATGCCTTTGATAATTGTTATGCAGAAGAGATTCCTTTATCCTGCCCGCCTGGAAAAATGGATATTGAAAACCATTGCGGAGAGATGGAGGCAACACAAGTCCAATCTAAAATCCATGTATTTTGATGTGCATAAGAGCAGGGACGCTAATTATAACAATGTTCCACTTGGTGTGATCGATGATCAATGGGTTGCGCTTGTCAATAATTGGATGACCCTAAAAGCACAGGTACATGGCTGCATTTAGACGAAACATTTCCTGATTACTCTTATGCATCATCTAAGCTCTGTTTTTATATCTATTTGCTCATTCAATGATAGGACATGAGTAAGGCAAATAGGATAAACTGTGCAAGAAAGAAGGGAACTCATACAACTAGAGCAAAAAGTTTCGCGTGGAAAAGAGAAGAATTGGTACTTATTTTCCAATTATATTTGTCTTACATGCTGCATCATACCTCATATAGCCATATGAACATATTTTTGACAGTACTATTTATTAATTTAAATTTTGAACAGAAAGACAAAGATTCTGTAAAGAAATACCCACATAGGGCTGTGTTGTATATCCACACACACCAGAGTAACAGCAGCAAGAACACAAATCCCCATGTGGTATTTTTTTTCAATGATTCTTTCACTATATCTGAGTTATTTTTTCTTAAACTAACGATGGTTACCTTATTGCTTGTGTCAGGGTGCTTTGAAGGAACTGATAACAGAACATCCAGATTTAGCAAACAATAGTGAAGGAAAAATTGCGTGGAAAGGAGATGCGCTAACTAAAATATTAGGAGAAGAGAAGCCTGGTCATGTCCATGGCATGGGACTTATTCCAAATCCAGATAAAGTGTTAGAATGCTCAACATCTAGTAAGCTAAAAGGGTTGAATTTAACCACTGTGGATGCAATATCAAGTGAAGATGTAGTATCACTTAAACTTCAGGTGGAGAAACTTGTGAATCATGTCCAGGCTCAAGATGTTGCTATACAAAAACTGCAACAGAAGACTGTACCTTTGGAACAAAACCAAAGACAGCATGTAAATCTCTACATCTATTTGTGAAACAGTTAATTAACATGCTATGTACTAATTATTTATGTCATGTTACATGAACATTTAGTTGAACCTTTGTCAGAAACAAATGATGTTCAGCCTACTGGGAAACGGAAAGTATGTTCATCTCTATGGAATATATGTTTCATACAGAATAATAGTTGACATATATGACTGAAAATATGTAACATACATATCTGATAACTATTTTCTCTATCAACAGCGAGTATATTCTGAACTTCATAGTGCAGATTTAAGTTTGCTTCAGGATGTAAATGACACAAAGGTATGATTCCAATAGCAAGATTCTCCTACCAGTTTGTGAAGCTACCAATTTTCCTTTATGACTGCAGATGGATCAAATTGAAGATGAAGGAAGCGAGGATGAACAGGGACGCGGCAAATTAAACACAACTCAAGATAAGGTCGTATACAGTAATAATCATAGTTTAGTTGGAACACGACACACATTGTAAGTTTGTAACTATATTGTTTACCTGCAGAGAAAGGCACCAAATGCCCAACGAGGAAAAGTAATACAAGGCAAAACAGTCTTCACTGTCCAAAAGGTCAGTATTGTCTCCACTTTCAATACATATATCATTGCTAATGGGCTAGTCACCTCCATGTTGGATCAGTAGCTGCAATTCCATTCTTGTTGGCCTCCATGTCCCTCTAATTAACCTGTGCCTTGTGTATATATCTGATTCAAATTTAATTTCTTTTCCCTAACAACAATGAGTATATGGTGAACTTCATAGTGATGAGTTTAGTTTCTTTCAGGATGTAAATGACACAATGGTATGATTTTAGTAGCATGGTTTTCCTAATACCAGTTTGTGAATCTACCAAATTTCCTTTATTACCATAGATGGATCAAATTGAAGATGAAAAGAGCGAGGATCGACAGAGACGCAACAAATTAAACAAAACTCAAGATAATGTTTGTACACTGTACTCAACATAGTTTAGTTGAAACACAACGCACATTATAACTACATATTGTTTACCTGCAGAGAAAGGCAACAAATACCCACCAAGGAAAAGTAATACAAGGCAAAACAGTCGCTGCTGTCCAAAAGGTAAATATCATTGCCATTTTCAATACATATATTATTGCTAATGGGTTGATTAGTTCCCTGTTGCATCAGTAACTGTAATTCCACTCTTGTTGGCCTCCACATATCTTTGACATGTACCAGCTACTGCAACAAGTAGGAGGACAGGACCCTAACAAACCTGATTTCCTAGAATTTATTACACTATATCGCACTCTTGTAATTATGTTTTGTTTTTGCTGAAGATCAACACACAAATTCCACAAGAAACACCACAAGCTACAAGAGTTTCTAGATCAGTAAATGTCGTTTATGCTTCAACAAGTAGAGACATCATTTATAAGTAAATTTGCTTCTCACTTATTCTTCTCATTGTGCTTTAATAATAGGCCAAAACAATGCAGTCTCCTGCTGACGATAGATTCGATACAAGCTACTTTGCAAAAGCAGCCAATGTGAGAGCTATGATGCTTTTATTCTATAAACAACGACCACGTAAAAAATGTTATATACAATGTTATGCGTCCTTGTCCAAGGTTTGTATGTGCGGAAGGATTATACTGACTAAAGTTTTGGTCAATCACCAGCCAAGTATAACGGAGCGGCCAACTCAGGAAGACATTTTGGTACATTTCGATCTTGCTTTCCCATTACTATGTTTATATTACGTATATATTTACTCTTACCCTATATATGTGGATCAGACTGGCAGCGAAGTACGCATAATGAGTTGGAGAAATCCTAGCAAGATCGTTACCTTAGGCAGGGTACTAGCTCGTAACCCAAATACAAAATTGGAGGTTGTAGGATAGGCAACGAGTTTTGGATGCTAAGGGTCGGTATTACAGTAGTGTCTAAAAAACCACTGATTAGAGCATACAACAACTTCGAGTTTATTAGAGATGTTGGCCGCAATCCTATTGCATGGCCTTCAAGCTGAACTGTGTTGCTTCTTCTAAATATGGCATTGTATGTAAGTATTTTAATTTCTTTTCCAGGTTCAAAAAGCGTAAATGTGCAACCACCAGTACAACAGCAAGGTGATGCTTTCTTGACTTACCTTGCATAATAATCAAATTTTTTTCACCCAACCACTTCTATATTTTTCTGCACATACTAGGTCAACAACTGTGCTCAACTAAACCCAAAGCAAATACTCAAAACACATGTTCTAGCTTTGGGTTTAGTTGAGGGTATACTTATGTTTGTGTTTGCTTTGTCTTCCCTTGTGCTGAACTGAACTTGTATGATCTAACTGCATTGGGTTTGATTGAGGCATACTTGAGATTCTCAAGTGATAATATGTTTATTGTTTAATAGAGAACTCAATCAAAACAGGACAGCCACAGTAAATAGGATGGTATACATATACGTACAGTAGCAAAATTGTTAAGACTACACAACTTACAGATTAAATTTATGATTGTGTGCACACAAGGGAAATTTAAGCTACCCACAATAAGAACAAGAAGTAGGAAGTAATTTTAATCCGAATCACTTCTGAAAATTAACATAGCATATTCTTTAAATTATTTCTAGATCATCACTTCATTTCCATAAACCCAAATGTTTGCATGATAATCTATTTTTTTAATATTTTACTACCTCCTTAAAAATAGTGTTTGTTGATGTTAAACTAACTCTAGCTAAAGATTGTCTCTCTATTTGTTTTCAGTTTTTATCAAGCATGACTATACTGGATGCGGGAGCTTGCATTGGATTGAGGATTGCTTTTGCTCTTATCTTATTTTGATTGATCAAGATCGCTGATAAGTTGGCACTTAGGAGGAGAGGAGTCATGTGTATATATTGTAGTATCGTAGAAAAATATTCTGAAAATATTATGTGATGAAACATGGATATGAATGGTACTGTGTAATGCGACTATTTGATTTTAATATAGTACTCAGTTATCCTTATTTGAAAAATATGTTTTCATGTGATCTCATAATTTCTCAAAATCATTATATGCGTTTTGCAAAATTAATTAGTCCCAAATAAAAATAAATAAATAAATAGACTTCATGTTCCTTACAACGTATATAAGCGTTGCCATAAATACATTCTAAATATTGCAACAGCTCTAGAGGAGAATTGGTCTACTAGCGGCGGAAACACATGTGACCGTTGCGGTAGCCATAAGAAACCGTTGCTACATAGCAACGGTTATTTATAGGAGTTACCAACGCATTTATAAGTGTTGTAATAGACCCTAGCAACGGCAGCATAGGCAACGCATAATTATGCGTTGGTATAGGCCCTAGCAACGCATATATGGACTTTTAGCAACGTATATTTGTGTTGGTACAGGGGGATCATTTTGTAGTGGCATCGTTTTCAATCGGCGTTTGAGCGAGTGTTTTTTGTGCTTCCACGTGGCTTTCCTCGGAGTGTCAAAGGGTTGGTAACTTGCCTTAGCTATATGACCTTGCATGACAGAGAAGAGAGGGTTTGGGGGTTGCAAGTTTGAGGCGTCGACCTATCACCCCCCTCTATGTCGCTCTTTCGGTCCTCACTGTAGAGCCCCTTTGCTTCCCTAGCTTCGCTCAACACGTCACCACTCGACTTCTCCTACTCAGCGTTGCTAGCGAGTGCGCCTAGGATGGAGATGGCATAGTTACCAGCGCGTACTCTTCAGTTTGACTCCTCACCGTCGTCTTTGCCAGAGATGCCATGTTCTTCAGGGCCAGTGTCTCAGTCACAGGTCATTTAGTTACTGACCTTCAGACAGCCACTAGCCAACAGTGCAGCTCCACTCTCTCCCATGATGGAGTTATTAGAGCGTTCCGTTCCAGAGCTACAGACGGTTACTCAGTCGACAGAGCCGAGCTTCCACTCTGCCTCTACCACCTGCTCGATGACTAATGCTCCTGCTCCTACTATGACTACGACGACCCGCTCTTTCATCACTGCCCCGCTTGCTGTTCCAGGCACCTCCACACCTTCTGAAATGGAGTAGGTAGTTGACAACGCTGTAGGAGAGTCTGATGATGACACACAGCTTGACTTCCAGATTCAGGCAGCTTCTGGTGATTTTCCCTTCGACGTCCCCGATCCTCCAAGCTCTTAGGCCTCCCTTCTTGGTACTTGATGTCAAAGAGGGAGTGTTATCTTTAGGGGAGTCTAGAGGAAGAGAGAGTGGAGATAGGGGGAGTTAGTAGCTAGGGGCAGCTATGAGAGTATGTCTTTTGTTGTATAGCTAGGACCCAAGCTGGATGTTTATTTTGATGTTGGTTTGTGGACATGACATTTGGATCTTCTATTTGACTCTTATTTACTATGTCCATGTAACCCTTTGATTGTGGACTTTGATTGTGGATGATTACATGTTTCATTTTCATGTCATTTAATTTGAGCTCTAAACTTATTCTTTACATTATAAGTTTTACTCTTGTGTTGTCATCGATCACCAAAAAGGAGGGATTGTGAGAAACATGGCCCTTAAAGGTAATGGTTTTGGTGATTAATGACAACCCTAATTGTGTCTGCTGCTCCTCCACTGGACCGTCCGGTATTCGCACCGGACGTTTTGGGCCGAGGGTTGGCCAGAGTGTCTTTGGTCGTGTTTTAACGCACCACACCATTCGGTTCTAGCATCGAACATTCTGGGCTGAGGGATCGCCCACGGGCTTGGTTGAGCATTTCATAGTACCGGACCGTCCAGTGGCCTTCAGCGCTGGGTAGGAAAATCTGGGGGTCTAAAATCATAACGCATTGGATCGTCCGGTGTCTGAGTACCGGACCGTCCGATGGTTGCACAGAAAAATATTTTTCCACAATAACGGTTAGGTTTTGAGCTAGTCTATATATAAAGGAACCTCCTCCCTCCATTTCATACCTTTGGGACCAGAAAACACTCACATACACTCAAAGGTCACTCAAGCACTAAAATCCACACCATTCTTGAGCTTTGGGGCAAAAGATTTGAAAGAGAGATAGCTTCTTGAGAGAAGTTGAATCAAGTGAAGACCAAAGCTTGTTACTCTTGATGATCGCGATCATCTGGATGGCTTGTGAGTCGTGCCTTCCGTGAGCTTCCCGGAGATTGTGGAAGAAGCGGGAGAAGATCCTTGTGAGAGCATTGTGTGTGGTTTGGAGCCCAAGGCTCTGGAGTGGAGAAAGGCATACCAAAGAGAGCATTTGATCTTTGCGAAGGTCAAGGGGTTGCTTGACTCTCGCGAAAGTTGCCTCGCCATCCCAGGGTTCTTGCGAGACCGGGACCTTATCCCTTGCGAGGGCTAAGTGAGAGCGGGGCCTTGAGAGGGGCACCAAACGAGGGCTAGGAGTAGTTGCGATTCCTCGATACCTCAGGAAAAAGATCGTTTTGTCATCTCTTCACTCTTTACTTTCCGCATTACTTTCATGCAATTTACTTTCTGTACTTTACTTTCTTAGAATTGTATGATTGGCTCTACATTGCAAACCTTTCGTTATCGTGTAGCATCTCTATACACACTAGTTTATGCATTAGAGTGAATTTGGATTTGATCGATAGGATTTATTTTCAAGTTTCAAAATTAGAAATTCAATTCATCCCTCGGACATTTTGATCCTTTTAGTTAGTCCAAGAGTTAGCTGAGGTTTAGTCTATTTATTAGTTGTGCTATTTGGATGCAAATGAACTAAACTTTGGTGGCTAAACTTTAGCCCATTGTATTCAAACATGCCCTATGTTGATCACAAAACGAAGATGAGCTTGTTTTCTTTGTCCTCCCAACATTAGAAGAAGGTAGACCATCCTAAAAAAATACAAGTGCCTACGAGATAAAGGAAAACATTATTAATATTTCTAAACAAACTAGGACATGATGTGATCAACAGCCTATGTTCTATACTTTTAATAACACTGAAAAAACACTTACAAACAACAACAATAATAATATTATTTTGTGACTAAAACATTCAAAAAAATTAATAACACATAAAACCATATTTTCTCAAACATAAAACTTTAAAAAACTGTAAAAAATGTGATAACTAACTTTGACCCAAAAAAAATGCACGCGCCCGTGCGGAACGCACGCGCATTTTACTAGTAAATATAAATAGCGAGTTTTCGTAATACTGCTTTTTACCCAACGAAAATATCTGTACCCCTTGTGTTGGCATCACTGCACAAGTTGAAATAGTTGAAAGAGTCTAAAACTGATTGAATGAAAATATTTTCATGTTTTAATCCGTTACTTTCTTACCTCATTTTGTACCTAGACCAGGTAGTTTCTTTGTCTTATAGAATTAATAAAAAAAGGATGGATGTCAACTCAAGTTAGTCGTCTTCCTTTAATTTTTTAGTTCTCCTTTCTCTTCCTCATTGATTGCGCCGCCTGTTGTCTTTTTCCTTTTCCTCGATGCCCCCATTCTTCATGCAATCCACAAACTTGTCAATATACACCGATGAGACGTGGTTCACTGTAGGAGTCGAGCCTCATAGAGGCCAAACTAGGCTCCGGCTCCTCCTTCTGAACATTTATTGAAACTTCCTGCACACTAAAAATGTTTAGCCCAAGGACATGCCTTGGAATTGAGATCCCACATCAAATTTCCTATGTGCATCCTGTGGCAAGCTAGTAACAATGAAAACACCACGATCGCCCCTTCTTACTTTGAGTCCACGCTCGTTCACAGGCGTGCGTGCCGTACATATCGTCTACGTTAGTCAATAAAAATATTGTGCTTGAATTTATTTTAAAGCTCATATTCAAGTTAGCTTTTTTTCCTTTTCGCCATTATTGTTACCGCATTGGCAATCGTAGATTGTATAAAATCATAAAAATGTAAGACTTTACGATATAATAGCGTAGACTGTACGTGCAACACACAGTGTTACTGAGATGATCGTTTAAAGCTATAGGAAAGAGGAAAATAAGACCTGCTTGATTGACATCCTTGCTTTTCCATTAATTCCAAGACAATGAAACTGTCCGGTGGATACGGGTACAAAATAAGATAAAAAAAATAGAGAAAAAATGGATGAAACAATTTGCATCTATGAGTTTTAGACTTTTTATCCAGTTTCCAACATTTTCGAAATTGCACAATGGAGATATATCTTGACTTGTTAGGTAAAAAATGTTTTCAAAAAACTCACTTAATAGTGTAAAAAATCGTAGATTCAAACCCTCCGATTTTGATCACAGAATCGTGATTTTAACTACCATGATCTCTACGGCGTGCGATGCACGTGGCCCGAATCTGCCCTTTCCCACGCACCTCGTGACCCGCACGGCTCCAGGCCCAAAGCCTAACCGTCTTGTCAGTCCACCACTCCACCGTGCACCGAGTCCACCCGTCCCCGCTCCTCTCCCTGGCCCGTACGGCCATACGGGCGTGCGTCACCGGAGTGGAGCACCGGCCGCCCCAAGTCTCCCTCCCTGCCTCCCGGTCGTCGGCGTCGTCGTCTCCACCGCTCTGTACTGTACCCCTCGTCTTGGAGGCGAAGAAAGAAACCGGCTACCTATAATATCCTGCGACCGACGGCAGGCTCCGCCCAACTAAACCTCCCAAACCTACCACCAGTCCACCGCCCATCCATTCCGCCTTGGCTCGACCCGACTCATAGAGGGCGTCCACGGCGGCCGCAGTGCCAGAGGGGGCCCAAGTGAAGGATTCAAGGATGCACCTCTACAACGCGTGGCTGCCGCCGCCGGTGGCGGCCGCGGCGCGCGGGGAGGCGGCCTCGTTCGCGGGCGCTGTGCGCGCGGCCGCGGACGCGTGGCGGCCCGAGGACCCCGACTCCGCCTATGCCACGCTCAAGTGGATCTCCGTGTTCGACCTGTAATTGCCCCCTTGAGCTCTCACCCACTCCCACAGCTGCGGTTTGATTGCTTTGAGGTCTTCTTTACGCTTTCGTTTGCTGGTTCGTGTGGTCGACGACTGTTGACTAACTTGACTCAGCAATCCGGTTTATCGAGTAGCGGATTTCGTCCTGTAGTGTTGTCGATATCCGTCGGAGTGCTGGTTTTTGCTTGGTCCGATAGCGTGCTGTTTGAGTAGTAAAATTTCGTGTTGCAGCAATCACTATATCAACTCTCTGGCACTTGTTTTGTGGTTTCGGTGGTTCTTACCTCCTATAGTGTCTGTGTTTTATCTGTGTGTGCAATTTAGGTATTCTGCAAACACGTTCAGCACTGTTTTCTAGTTCTGTGCCGAATTTTCTGAACTATACGGGTCACATTGAGAATTAGGACATTAAATGAGTGATTTCAGGAACTGCTTTACGTGAGGTATGATTTTGACCAACCTAGAAATTCAAATTGGTGTCAGAAGTATGTTGAGCTGTCCTTTGATTTACCATACTGTCAATGCGCATAAAATGCCACACTATAGATTGTGCTTTTGTATTAAATGCCATCCTGAAGAATTTGGTCAGTAAAATCCACCACAAAGTCGATAATTACTTTTTTTGCTGTATTTGCACAATCTTGCCCAACTTTCCATTTCTGCAAAGTGGAATGTTAGTTATGTATATTAGAGAAGGTGTTAAGGACATTCTGTATATTAGCATTAAGAAAAAAAATGAAAAAAGGAATGTCGGTTTTAAAAATGGAATGCAACAAAAGTAATAAATTATGGCTTTCCAATCCACCTTTACAGTAGCAATTTCTTGACCAAATTTATTTGCTGTAGCATTTTACAGCAATTATTTTGAGTGTGTTTTTGAAATAATTTCATAAATTTGTGGTGGTTGATTGGTTATTTTTTTTTGCTGTCTGGAGTATCTTGTGCAAACCCCTCTTTGGATGCTAAAAAAAAGGAAGTCTCATGTGGGGCATCTTGACTCTTGAGTGATTGATGGATCTGGTTTAATGCAATGCAGATAAGTGAAACCACAATTAAATCATTTTTGCACCTTTTAGGGGATTGTTTGCAGTTCTGCGCATATTGGCATATGTAGCCTTATATCCCCTTGGCTTGAATTTACCTAAATCTCATCTGATGGCCTTTGATCTACATGATGAGTTTGGATCTTAGTAATCATAGATGGGTTTACACTAGGCTCTTTCCCTTACCTTGTAAACTTGAATTCTTACATGTTTGTGACATTTGGATATGTTTAATCATAAGGTGGATCTGCTTTGCACAGTCATGTTTAAATTGTTGATTGATGTAATGCTATAATGGGAAAGACACATCTTGTTTCTGTTGCAGGATAACTGATAAAACAATAGAATACGGTCAATAGGAACATTAGTTCTTCTATTTATGCTTGCTCTGAGTACCATGGACTTCGTGAATCATGTGTTTTAGAGAGTCTGGGGGTGTATTAATGTTGGTCTTGTCTTTTTTCCCCAATTTATTTAGTTTTATTAAAGCGAAGAGTGATATTGCTCCTGAGGATGTACAGGCTCTTGTAAAGCTTGGACTGGAGATATTTCATGCATCGCAGAACAAATTTGTTGTCCAGGTAATGCTCAGGGATTAACGATTTGTATATGGATAGTTCAGATCTGTTTGCTCTTTGGTGATATATTCTCTTCTTGGTAAATGAATGATAATCAGATTAAATGGGGAGGTCTACTAATCAGGCTTTTAAGAAAGCATGGGAAGAGGCTTTCACTTGTTGTGCAATGGAGGCCGCTTTATGATACATTGATAAGGACTCATTTCAAAAGGTAAAGTTTGACAATGTACCCATTTTCCAACAGTGGAAAAGGATGGCATTATAGCTAAGTGAATGCCATGTTGGTTTCAGAAACATGGGGCCTGAGGGCTGGAAAGTAAGGAAGCAACACTTTGAGACTGTCACCTCCTTAGTGCGTGCATCTAGGAATTTCTTTCCTGAAGGTGCGGCTGCTGAGATTTGGTCAGA
This sequence comes from Paspalum vaginatum, assembly GCA_030272315.1. Taxonomy (NCBI): domain Eukaryota; kingdom Viridiplantae; phylum Streptophyta; class Magnoliopsida; order Poales; family Poaceae; genus Paspalum; species Paspalum vaginatum. The sequence goes on along the minus strand of CM059021.1, from coordinate 30,233,716 downwards.
ATTCAGGTTTGGCAGCTTCTGTTTTGGCATACTCAGCTTGGATCCTTACTTTCTTGCAGCCCAGTCGTGTTTTTCCAACTGCTTTGATGTTTTATTTCATTTTGAATTGTTTCTTGTGAAATTCTTGCATTATTCCTGCGAAATTCCTACGTTGTAAAGGGGGCCTAAGCCTGTATAATGTTGGTTGGACAGAACCACAAGTTAAATTCATTTTCTTTTATATATTTTTATTTAGTGGCAGAACACACGCAACATAAAGGTTTGCAATAACATTGGCAATTTGGCACCATATTACATGTAGTGCAATATATAAAAGCCTGTAGCAGTCATTTATAAAAACTCTCGTTAGTACTTGTCATTGGTATCAAACTCCATTAGTCCAAGTTCTTCCTTCTAGCGCTGATCAGATAATAACATAGAAAAGGATCTGCCAGAAAGATTTCGCTATATTTTACCTATAGCATTAAAAGGTATTATTTTTGTATTAGGTGCACAAAACTCCCTAAACAAAATGTAAATTTGTACTTTTATATTAATTCTTGTGGGTTCTTAAACTTGCTTTGGTACGACACTTGTGTAATTGTGTTTGTGTACTTCTCTACATTATGTAAGTTAACCATTTAATTCCTTAGCGAATGGTTGTAGCTGGCATGTATCTGATGAGTGATGAGGCAGGCAGCCCATGTTGATTTCCACAAATGTGTTGGGCACACAAGCACCAAACATGTGAATTAAAAAAACAGAGAAACGTCGGATTCCTTCATTTTAAGCATATCTAACAGCAGTGCAACGAGTAATTTGTCCATTTGGTAGTGCAAATAGGTGAAAAGAACAGATATGCTACGTATGGGTTTTTAGTTGGTGGCTTGGTGCTACAATTTGAACATCAGGGAGGGGAGATGAAGATATGTGGTGGAATAACGAAAAAGAATTATGGCTTCAGTTTTGTAACGAACATAGTGGTTCTGAAAAACATGATAGTTTGGATATACGTCTTACTCCCTCCAGTCTTCAAATAATGGAAGTTCTAGAGAGCGACATGGTCACCAAGACAGTATTTTGACCGCAAATTAATAGTAGTACACATTCAAAATATATTAAGTATGTAATATTTTGAAACTACTATTGGAGACGAATATAGGCTCAGTTTCGAAATGTGAATTGAAATATTTAAAGAGGTACAGTGGTCAAAGCTAAAGTGTGTTGACTACATGCAAACCAAAGAATCCATTAGTTCGAGACTGGAGGGAGTATGTGCTAATTTCATGTATTCAATGTCTCTTTTATATCCAGTGGAGCATTAATTCAACTAAACAAGGCTAGCTCAATGTTGACAAGTTTAGGGGCTTTAAACAGATCATGGAGCTGGAGGACAGCACATCACAACATACCAGCAATTAACAACCCCTTGCAACAGTAAATGCAGATCGGACCTGCTTAAGCTCCGCAAATGCCTCACACAGGATGCGGAAATCGTTCGCATCAGAAGTCTTGGGAAAGGATCCCTGACTCATGATACCAGATGCTATGAGCCCTAGTTCATAGGGGCGGGGGGGTAAACAGTGCCAGGAAGATAGCCGGGCGGAGTTGGCTTGGAGGGGGACTAGACTATTAGGAAGATTTGGGACTAATTCTTCTTCATTGATTGATTGATTCATTCCCTCAAGGAGTTATAGCCCATCCTTATATAGATGGGAAGACTTGGCCCTTAAGTAACTAACTCCATCTTATCTAATCTAATCCTTATCGAACTGATCTTAACCCTAAGCCTATCCCTATGGCCCTCTGGGCCCTTGGCTGCCGCCCCTTGACATTGACTCATTGTACTCTTGCAAAAGATCATAACAACAAGTGAACACTTGCAAAAATAGCCATATCATAATTGGAAATTGATCGACAATGTACTGCCAATATTGAAGATTTGAAGTATCTTACCTTGTACTGTACTGGAACTACAGGACCTTGCTGGAAAATCCATGGCATAACTCAGCATTTGAAGGTGTTGGATTCCTCAGGCTGTTTCTTCCTGCAAACTCGAGGAATCTGAATCACTTTACAACGTAATATATGTTGGATCAATAAGCTTCCTTCTCTCTTCAGTAACTGAGCATTGTTGTACTTTGTCTTTTAACTAATTTTGCACTGTTGTAGTGACTGGATCGCACAATGTCTTGACATATGGGATTCTGTCACAAATTGTAACTTCTGGGATATCCAGTGGGCTTCCATCATTGCACGTTGTGTAAAAAATTCCAGATCAGTAAACTGGGATGATTTTCTGCCTTTGTTATTCACAAGATACTTGAACATGTTTGAGGTACGTAAGCACTTTTGGTTTCATGCCTCGGTACTAGTCAGTAGTCTTTCTGCACAACTGTTCTTTTTGATCGCTCAGTTTTCTTAAGGGTAGGAATATATTATTATTATTATTATTATATTGAAGCAGGCATTACTTTGATTTTCTTTTTAGTTTCCATGTTACTAGCCTGCACTGTAGTGGTGGCAGTGCCTTAGGAAAACCCAGCAGGCCTGGTTTTCAGGGCTGGGTTAAAATAAAATCCCGTTCACCACTATTTAGTGAAATGTGTTTTCCATTAACTGTTACAGCATGGCCCCAGGTGCGTCCAATTAGTGTCATGTCCTGATAGCTGGGGGGCACGCGCGCGCGCGCGTGTGTGGGGGGGGGGTGGGGTTTAGTCCTGTGGACGGGTTGTTTCATCTAGTGTTTCAAAGGCTTCGTGCCTAGGCGTCCAGCAGTTCCTGTTCACCATGGAATTTTGACGCCTACCCCGCCTAGGCGTCAGGCGGCTTGCCATGGCTTGCCTTACTACCTTTGAAACCATGATTTCATCTTGGTGCAAAATCCAGGGGAGATCTTTCCCCAAGGGCTGAGTTTTTTTTTCATCCAAATTTTAGCTCTCACGTGCAGTGCTAAGGTTTTTGATAAAGGTAGTGGAATTGCAGTGACAGTTCATTTCTATAATTGATAGCAACCATGCATGCAATACAAGACAGTATGATTGGCCATATTCTACAAAAAATTGAAGTTCCATTATGTCAATAAAAAAAATAAAGCTTGCAATTTTATGTTGAATGACCCAAGATAACATCAGAACGATGCAAGTCAGTATCATTATTTTGAAATCAAAATTTTCTCCCCCTGAAAATGAGAAAAATAGTGCTTGCAAATCTGTTTAGCCAGAAAATGAGAAAATAGTGCCTGCAAAATTTGTATTGGAAAATTAAAGTAGTTGGATCATATGAGGGAGAAGGTGGAGCATTGTTTTTTTTTTGTTCTCATAATAGTATTTTCCTTTTTCTGTAGTCCTTATCTTTTTGTTCTGCAATTTGACCTGGGAGGAAGCAGTTAAGAGAGATCTAAAAGATTGGAATATAATGAGAGAGTTAGCCTTGGATAGAGCTGCTTGGAAAGCAGCTATCCACGTGGCTGAGCCTTGATTAGGCTCTTCCTTGTGCTTCTTTCCAAAATCTTTTAAAACCCTTGTTTTCTTGTTGAAAGCAACCTATTCAAAAACTTAAAAAAAACCTTTCCCCTTTCTAGCGGTTTGGTTTGGGTTTCAACTTGAGCCTACCCCAACTTGCTTGGGATTAAAAGGACTATGTTGTTGTTGTTGTTATTGTTTATCTTTTGGTAAAAGATTCCAAACTGTTATCTCCTTTGGAACATAGGAAAAATGGAGGAATTTGGAGTTGAATCCTGTGGAAAATATATCAACCCTTTTGAGCTAAGAAATGGACTTCTTGAATTCCTATTAAAGTTCTATGGAGTAGACTTTTTTCCTCTAACTCGCAGGAGGACTATCTATCATTTTTGTTAAGAAAAATGAATGGGTTTAAAGGAAAATCCCTTACAAGCATCTTACAACTAGGGAAAAAGTAGACTGACGCACCTTTGAAACAACAGAAATACGATCCTCAACCTAACAGTTTAAACTTCTTTTGTTGCTAGGGCGATGAGGTAATAAATACTTCTAGCCCCAGCCAAACTCCAAAGCTGCATCTGCTCTCTAGCACTTGACACCTTAGTAACCAAGTTCCTAGGTTGACGGGGGCGAGGAACAGGAACATGGTACCCCACTAAACTAGGATTTTAACACTATAGGCAGGGTATTGTTCCCATGTTCCTGGAATGGAATGAACGTTCCCGGGACGAGGAACGTGGCAATGTTCCACATTCCCGGTTACAAAGCTTGATACCAATTGCACCTAGGTTAGGGGAATTGCATTGAAGACACATATGTTTCGACGGTTCCAAATTGACCATCGAGTTAAATCCCTATGAACTTTCTTCCCCACCTCTTATTAGCATTTGCTCACCACTCATTGAAGGAGGTATCAGGTTGTGGACAGACGTTCCGGAGGCCAACTCTTTGCAAAATGTGGAATTAGACTTAGGGGCATTTGGCAGAGATCAATCATCAAAGTAGTATATTGTTCCAGATGAGTTTTGGAGTATCTTAAACATGGCATTTGGCGTCAATATCATAGAATATTTTGTTTGTGTATCTCAGAATAATTTCTGTGTATCACTTGCATTGCAGCCAAAATCTGTTGTCTTACTGTATTTTTTATTTGTTTCTGTTAGAGAGTACAATTGGAAGGAATAGATGTCGTGTATACTTAGGAGTCTTAGGAGAGTCTTATGTATTTAGGACTGCCATATGTATCCGGGGAGGTGCCTTGCCCCCTAAGTCTTGTACTCCTATATATTCGCCCCAAGGGCTCTATGCAATACATCAAATCCATTATACGCAATCATTCCTTCCTACAGTTTCCAAGAAGGCCCTAAGAGGATTTAAGGATGGTTAAACTATTAATGATATGGTAGGATTATTCACTAGAAAATATGCAGTAAATGGCTAAAGAAGAAGCTGGAATGTTTATGCTGCAGCAATGCTACTGGCAGATATGGTGGGCCACTATAGGAAAAAAAGACATTTGCGGAAGCGAGCTATAAATAACCACAATGTAGCTTCAATTTCATCTTTTCCCCAATACCTGCACTATTTGAAACAATTGTGGTGGATACATCGCTTTCTTGGAGTTATCAAATTTTCAAAATATTTTGTCCAATGTTTTTGACACTATGTTAAAATAATCACAAAAGATATGTGCATGTTCATTTCTTAGTGTATGATCTATATGTTGCCAACACACTAGAAAAGTGCACGCTATGCTATTCATTTGGCGTACTTAAAACGAAATTGTTTGGTAAATACTTTGAGCTGTGCAAAAAGTTACTGGATTATTTTTTTTCCAATTCATGTATCTATTTCTCTCTCTGCGTCTAGGTTCCTGTATCAGGTGGTAGTGGGTCATACCGCTTTCCAGTGGAGGTTCCTGGGAACACAAGATTTTTATTTTCCAGTAAGACGAGAACACTTTCCAAGGCAATTGCAAAGTCCATCGTAAGTCATTGACATCCTTTCAGCTTTTATTTGTTTTTGATCTGACTGGCTTATGTAAAATACTTATGTCTTTTTGCCTCTGAATCTCTGTTGCGTTGGTATGGGAAGAATATATGGATGAGTACTGGCTTCAGTTTAATCAGGATTACTTAGTACTTCACTAGCCTGTAAATGTTTCATACGGTGTAATCCAATGATAAAAACGTTTACTGTCCTGCATATTTATACTCCATCCCAAATCGCAAGGGGTTCTAGGTCTCTGCTAGATTCATTCATTATTCCATGTATGTGTGTTCAATATGTGTCTAAATTTATCAGCATCCATATATGAATGTGGACGGAACAAAATAGAGCCAGAACACCTTACAATTTGGGACAGAGGGAGTATGAAAAAGAATGTATGCAAATAAAACATGGAGATTGTATATATGTTAATTTTAGGGCTAGTTTGGCAACCTCATTTCCCCTAGGGAAATGGAGGGGAAAATGAACTAATTTTTTCTTTTTTCTCTCCATTCCTTAGGGAAAATGAGGTTGCCAAACTAGGCCTTAAAACATTACCCCTTTACACTGTTCATCTAAAGCAAGAAAGGTTTCATCCATTTTTCTTTGTATCTTTTGCAGGTATACCTTTTGAAGCCTAGAAGTTCAGCATTCGAGTATTTTGAGAAGCTCATTAATTTTTTGGAACAGTACGCCTTCTATCCATTGATTGCCCTTGGGCTAGCTGCAGCGTCTCATTATTTTGTTTTAACTCGATGCTTTTGGTTATTAGGTTCTATCATCCATCAAATGGGGGTCGTTGGACCTACTCATTGGAACGTTTCCTGCGGTATCTTGTTGTTTACTTTGAGAAACGCCTTCAACATGAGCAATTGTAAGGGATCAATCTTCATTCTTCACTTGCATGTGCAGCTTAAAAAGACCATCTTATTGACAGTCTATCTGTTTCAATATATACACTTTAGTGATACAACGGTTGAGCAACATGATCAACTTTGTCTGGGAAAGGAAGAAAGGGCTGCTTTTATCAAAGTTGTCTTGAAATTACTGGATCGTGGTCAGTACAGCAAGGATAGTTCTCTTGCTGAAACAGTTTCTGTTGCAACTTCAATCCTGTCTTATATTGAGCCAACCCTCGTGCTTCCGTTTGTTGCAACAAACTTCCAACTAGCCTTAGAGACAGTAAGTTCAAAAAGAGATATGCACTGCCTTCATTTAGTTTTATAGATATTTTCTGTGTCCATGACTTATGAGAGCCCCGTAATCTGTTCGGTTCTCAATTGGTGTGTGCTTTTTGAGAGCATACTTTAGAGCTAATCATTTGAATTGTTTTCTAACAGACTACAGCTACCCATCAGTTAAAGAATGCTGTAACATCCGTTGCGTTTTCTGGACGTGCTCTTCTTTTGTGTTCTTTATGTTCATCTCAGTCTGAGGATAGCAGTGTTGTCGATTCATTCAGTGATCTTATTGTTGCTTCCCTTTCAAATGCATTGCTTGGTATGGATGCCAATGATCCACCAAAAACTATAGCTACCATGCAGTTAATTGGCTCTATATTTTCAAATGTAAGTCTTTTTTAACCTTTCAAACTGCAATGCTGGTTTCTGGTAAATAATACTGCTATGCTAACCCTTCTATGTTATACAGCTAGCTATAGTTGGTGTTAGCGATGATGTGCCTGCATTTCTCCAATCTAGCACTCTAGCAAACTGGCTAGATGAATTCTTTTCTCGGCTGTTTTCTGTGCTTCAGAATTTAGAATCAAGTAGTCCCATGTAAGCTGTGATTGCTAAAGCTCTCCTGTGTTTTCGAAAAAAAAAGAAGCTGTGATTGCTAAAGTCTTGCACTTGAGATTGTTTTTAGTATTAAAAAACTTCTCACAGCATTTTGATGACATTATCTCACTTGGATATTGCAGCAATGAGGGTTACCAGACCTCATTCATGGCAGGGACTTTTCTTGTTGAGGACAGTCCATATTACTTTTGCATGCTTGAAATTCTTCTAGGGAAGTTACCAAAACCTTTATTTAATCAGGTATTTGCATTCTTATTAAAATGTGGTACATTGTCCTTAGACACGAATTTCCCACAATGCATGTGTTTCCTTGTATCGCAATTGACAGTCCCTGAAGAGAATTGCCAAGTTTGTTAATGCAAATATCCTTCCTGGTGCTACCTCAGAAGTTGGGCTTCTTTGTTGTGCTTGCGTTCATTCATATCCCGAGGAGGCTTCAGTTTACCTTGTAAAACCCATCTTACTAACTATCATGTCATCCTTTGAGGGCACTCCAACCACAGGTTATGTAGGAAAAGTACTTCCTGAGAAAAAATCTAAAAAGGTTCGCTCAAACATAAAGTGTCTATTACAGTATACAGTATCACTTGAGCTATTCCATAAGTTACACACCACTCTCATTTAATGTCATGCAGGCTGCGCTTTCTCCTGCCCTGGAAACAGCATTAGATTACTATCTGAGGGTTTTGGCTATAGCTATCAGTTATGCTGGTCCGGTGTTACTCAATTATAGGGAAGAATTAAATCACATAATAACAATCAGCATTTCAGGCCCCTTCATGGAAGGTTATACTTTTCATTGATTTGGACAGATAGTATCCTCAACTCCCCATTATATATTATACTATGTTAGCTGACGAATTCCCTTTTTCTTTGGAATGACTAGGTTAATGGAGCTGGGGATCATCTTCTTCGCTCTTTGCTTGGAAATCTAGTTTCCTATTATCCAATAGATCAGTACAAGTATGTTTACGTCATGGACATTTGATGGTTTCTTTATTTACGGATAAAATCTTTACCCAACAACCCATGTATGATCTTATGCTCCTTTTATTTTTTTGTAGGCCATTCACATGTCAGCCTATTGGTAGTATTATTGAACCATGGGGGTGTTCAAAAGCTCATCAGAAGGAGGTTGGAATGCTTAATTTCCCTCCAAAGTGGCATGATCCCAGTCAAGATGAACTCTCTTTTGCAAATGAATTACTACATTTACATTTTCAGTCAGCTTTAGAAGATCTTTCAACTATTTGTCAGCCAAAAGTTCATTCTGAGACAGGTAGATATGCTAGTTCTGGCCATGGAAACAACTATAATGTGAAATGTTAAAAAAATTACATGCATATTCAAGTACATTAAAGTCTGTTAGCATCTTCTTATGCATTAGGTTATCTTCTCTATTTTCTGCAGGTGCCTATTTGATGATTATTTTGTTTTTCTTTTAGCAGGAGATGAGAAGGAGCACCTAAAAGTAACTCTATTACGCATTCACTCTGCTTTGCATGGTGTAATGTCTTGCTTGCCAGAAATTCGTCCATCATATAAAGATGGAAGGTCCGAGGAAGTGGACTCTATATTCTTTATTGCAGGATCTGCTGGTTGCACTGTTGGCAGCTCAGAAATGCGTGAAAAGGCTGCAGAATTTGTGCACATAGCTTGCAGGTGGGCTTTTTTCTAATACATTCAGTTTCACTTGATAATAGTCCCTCCATCCCAATTGTAAGGGGTTTTGGGTTTCAATAGATTCATGCATTATTCCATGTATATGTGTCTAGATTCATCTATATCCATATGAACATGGATAGAGGGAGGGACAAAACCCCTTTTAATTTGGGACAGAGGGGGTATTTAATATTTAGGCATCACCAATTACATTTCTATGAACAGGTACTTATTAAAGGAAAGAACTGATGATAGTATTCTTCTAGCACTTGTTGTGCGCGTCATTGATGCTTTGGTAAACTATGGTATGTTAGCTAGCTTCAAAAACTCCAGCTGAGTAAATTCTCTCCTGTTTACGTGAGGTGACAATGTACTGGTGTAGGTAGCTTGGAATACCAAGAATGGTCAAGCCATGTTCAAGCTTGGAAATTAGAGTCTGCTTCCATAATCGAGCCGCCATGCAACTTCATTGTTCCATTTCATGCTCAAGGAAAAAAGAGGTATGTCCATCTGCATTTGTGGATTCTGATTCTGCTATATGGATTGTGGTTGAACTTTTACACTTCTGTTCCATTAGACCTAGATGGGCACTTATCGACAAAGCAAACTTGCATAATACATGGAGGTGTTCGCAGTCATCATATCATAGATACAGAACGAATGCAGATGTCTGTCCATCTGGCCTTATGATTAATTTGATGAATGATCTCTTAGATCTCTCACTACACAACTACGAAACTGTTCGCCCGTAAGTTCTCTCTCCCTATCTACCTTTTTTTTGTACATCTCAGTTGGGTACAACTGGTAGCATCTGTTCATGTGTGTAAACACATGCTGACCCAACACACATGTGGGTACTGACACCTACCCACACACACCCACCCAGCCTACAACGATACACAATGCTGAAAGATCACCTCTTTGGGGGAGATTGATGAAACCATCATGAGCTCTGTAGGTGACGGGCACAGTCATTTTCCCTTTGTGGATCCACGCGTGAGGTGCAATAGAACTTATTCTAGGGGGCTAGCCTGGTGAGACATCTGGGATGATTCCAGGACACTTAACCCTCGCGGGCAGTGCCACCACCTGGCCACCAGCCCATTCTCGATCAACGTACTTTTTACTTGAGGAAAAAGTCTATTTAACCTCTTGAGCTATCGAATGTTGGATACTTGACCCCCAAACTACGAAACCGCATATTGAACACGTTAAACTTTTGCAAACTGGACAAATAACCCCCTAAGTGGTATTGGAGAGTGGTTTTGCTGATATGGCACGCCACGTAGTATAGATATGCCATATCAGTGAACATGTGTCATTTTTTTCCTCTCTTCTTGCTTCTCTTTCTCTCCCTTCACTCTCTCCTTTCTCTGCTCACCGCCGCCTCCCTTCTGCCCAGCCTACGTACTCGCCACTAGCTTCGCCTGCTCATGGACTCAACCCGCCAGCGCATCATTGCGCCTCCCCTTGTCAACGTGCGCTGCCCTGACGTGCAAAGCCGTGATGCCGCGCACGCTCGCTCTTAGCGTTTTCCTCCACATGCTGGCAGCCGACGCACGCTAGTTGTTGCAGCACACAACCATACTTTAAACTGCAGCAGACCACTTCCTCCCGGAACAGGAGAGAGGGAGAGTACCAGGGGATGCGCTCGACGCTAATTTGAATGGGCGAGCTCGCTGCCACACAGGTTGCAGTCGCCAATGCCCGCTGCCACACAGGTTGCAGTCGCCAATGCCCGCACTACTGCCGCTGCACGCGCTTGCCACCGAGCGTGCTCGCTGCGCCGCTGCACTTTAGATGTTGCTAGGAGGAAGATAGTAAAATTTCAATTTAGACCCTATCAATCTATCTAATCAGCTCTCTGGTTTCTTGTGCTTTGGTGGATTTGTAAATAACCCCTTGGAAAAACTTACATGTGAGTCCATGACAGTGTGGCATGCCACCTCAACATAACCACTCTCCAATACTGCCCCATAGGTTATTTGTCTGGTTCTCAAATTTTAGGCTTGCAAGTGGGGTGGGTTGTGGACAGCCGCAAACCCGCAAAGCATGCCGCGAAACTATTCTCGCGGGTTTGCGGTTGTCCGCAAACTCAATGATGTGGTCAACATTGAGTTAGTGGTCTTTGCGGCAAAACCACAAACTCGCAAGACCCACATATTACATAAAACATGTATTGGACTGCGGATTGCAGTGTGAGATGCTTGCATCGAGGTAGAGGCATCAATGATGAGAATCATAGACGCCGCTAACGTATCGATCGGAGTGAATGGATTAATATACAATATTGGAGTGTGATATTTTTGTTCGTGGGGACTTTGCGGGTTCTTTATGGGTTAATACTATTGTTCGTAGACGTAGCGGGGTGGACGATAGTGAGCCGCGACCAACTTGCGTCCATAATGCATGAGCCTGCAGGGGTGGCTATGTGGGTTTGCGGAAAAATCCGCCCCACTTGCAAGCCTATCGACATTTTAATGTGTTCGATATATAGTTTTGTAGTTTAGGGGGCTATGTATTCGGCCCTTGATAGTTCAGGGGGTTATATAGACTTTTTTGTTTTACTTAAGAAGATTAATTAACCACGTTAAGTATCTCGCCTGGGGAGTATGTTCGCAAGAATAATTCCCTCATACTATGTCTCATGGAAAACGAGAAGCATATGATTGATTCTTTTGGTAGTTCTCTTCCATTCATGACTATATTGTTTCTGTTTCTGTATATTCTTACGCAGGTATGCTGGAAGATCCCTTACGAAATTGTTGAAACGCTGGCCTTCTCTAATTTCTAACTGTGTGCTTGCACTTACGGAAAATTTGCGCAATCCAAAAGCTCCTGAACATGTGGTGCTTGGTTCTTGCAGCATTCTGACATCACAGACTGTTTTAAGACGCCTGACAACTGTATGTCTATTTCACAACCTACATGCTTTAGATCTAAGTTAAATCAATAATGTGGTTTGTATAACATCATTGTTCTGTATAGGATTCTGGTTCCCTCTCTTCATTTATCATGGGCATTCTGGAAAGGTATACTTAGATTTCTCAGTTCTCACACACATTATTTCTACATTCAGTTCTACTTAGTATGTTTATTGCATTTGCACATCTTGCAGTAATAAATATTAATCAGGATTTGACAATCACGGAATGGAAAAGTTTGCAATTTATTTATTTTGTTGAAACCAGGCAGCTGATCAGTATGTTTTACTAACTTGAATCCTTTCTTCTATAGCTCGCATCATGAATCATTGAAGTGTCAGAAAGCTATTACTGAGGTACAGTTGAATAGAAAAACTGAATCTCTGTAAAAGAAAGAGAGAAAGTAAATATAACTGTAATGTAAGGTGTGCCACTCATGACTTTTGTATATGCTGTTTACAGCTCTTTGTAACGTATAATATACGTTTCACTGGAATATCAAGGAGCTTCTTCAAAAATTCTGAAAATCAAGCGGACAAGCCAGGATTTCTCAGTCTAGTTTCTCAAATAAATGCTTTGGGCTTTGAGACTAATAGCCTACATTGGAGGTAAGAAATTTGTTTATCTGACATAAATTGATACACCTCTTGGCTCTAATGACACTCTGCAACCTTGAAATTTTAAGTTTTTTTCATCTCATGTATATACGCTGAACCAGTTACTGGCTGTTGAAAAAAAATCCCCCTCGCCGGGGTTCGGGGGATTTTCTCGACCGGTTAAGGTTGAGCTATTCTACCTTAATTACAATGCCGTGGGGGCTGTTCTTCCCCCACCGGTCGAGTTTTTTTACTGTTCCATGCCTTTCAGCCTACATGGTTTCTGTGCTGAGCTCACTTTTTAATATATGCAGTTTGTTCATTGACCCCAATTCCTCTTGATTGCATCAAACTAGATCTCTTTTAAAATGGGTCTTGAACTCAATCCATTTCTGGTTGTGTTGTTTATTATGTACTAATAGATAGAAAACAATGAAAATGAAAAGGAAGCATGTGGCATTCACAAAAGACAACTTAATTTGCCTTATAAAATAGGCTTAGTTATTAGTGAAAATAAAAACGAAAAACTGTCAATCTTGCATTGATATGTTCAACCTGCGCTAACAATACCACCTTCTTTAACCTTAGTACCAAAGGTGAATTTGAAATTGAAATTTCGCATGTTTACTTAACCTTGAATGTATACATACATGATCTTTTAACCATTGTAACATGTTGGATAATTGTAATATTCTGTGCTTTCCCTTTTTTTACCCAAATATGCGTCAGCATAGGTTAAGTTTTAGATTTTTTTCCTACTAGTGACCCCAGGCATATCACCTTTTTATTAATATTATTACTCTTAATAGGAAACAGTTAAAAGTGCATTTGCGTTTTCAATTGTATCTTATTTTGTCCCATGCTAAAATAGAAAAGGCCTCTATGTATTGTTATACCATAGCTGAAGTGGAACTGACTACTTCCAAGTTGGCTTGTAATTTGGAAATGCTACTGAATATTTCTGGTTAAGCAAAGATTTTCTAGTGGTGTCCAGGAACTGATTATCTTTTGCCTACTGTTGCATAGTATATCTCATTTCAATAAGGCAAACTCTCTTTTGAATAAGCCACTCCCCTGAAGCCATGCTCTGTGGATTCATTTTGTTTTCTCTAGGACACGCAGGATAGTTGTGTAAAATTGCTAGAATGAGTGATTGATTATTCCAACCCTAGAAGGGTGGTAGATATAGTTAGAGTACATGGGCCAACACACATACTCCAACACCCTCCCCCCGGCAGTCTGAACTTCTGGCGCAACGGCGTTTAAGACTGGACAAGAAAGAAAAACACACAGGGCCAATACCCCCCCCCCCTTCGCAGTCTCAGCACTAGCCACGGTTGAGGCTAGAACGGAACTCAGAGAAGGTCGAGGAGGGTAAACCCTTGGTGAAGATATCGGCAAACTGGGAGGTGGTCGGGACGTGCAGAACCCAAACATCGCCGATGGCGACCCGATCGCGAACGAAGTGCAGGTCGATCTCCACATGCTTGTTCCGCTGGTGCTGAACTGGGTTGGTGGAGAGGTACACCGCGCTGACGTTGTCGCAGTAGATGAGAGTGCTCCTGGCGAGAGGGCTGTGAAGCTCAGCCAGGAGCTGTCGGAGCCAGGAAGCCTCCGCCACGCCGTTGGCAACAGCCCGGTACTCCGCCTCGCCATTGGAGCGGGAGATAACCGGCTGCCGCTTGGATGACCAGGAGACAAGGTTGCCGCCCAAGAACCCGCCCAGTCAGTGTCGGTGTAGACGACGAGCTTAGCGGAGGAAGACCGGTGGAGAAGCAGGCCATGGTTAATTGTGCCATGGAGGTAGCGGAGGATCCACTTCAGAGCAGTGAGATGTGGCTCTCGGGGATCATGCATATGAAGGCAGACCTGCTGAACCGCATAAGTGATGTCCGGCCTAGGTGAAGGTGAGGTACTGCAGGGTACTAGCAAGGCTCCTGTAGGCAGTGGGATCGGCAATTGGGGTGCCCTTAGCCTCTGACAGCTTGGCCTGGGTGTCAACAGGGTTGGAACAGGGGTTGCAGTCAGTAATCCCTGCTCGCTCCAGGATATCGAGAGCATACTGCCGCTGGTGGAGGAGAAACCCGGAAGGACGGGGCTCAACAGTGACATCCAAGAAGTGATGGAGCACACCAAGGTCCTTCATAGCAAACTCCTGCTGCAGGGATGTGATGATGCGCTGAAGCAGGTGCTGACTGGAGGCTGTGAGAACAATATCATCAACATAGAGCAGCAGATATGCAGTCTCATCCTCACGGCGGTAGACGAACAGAGAAGTGTCTGACTTGGCCTCATTGAAACCCAAAGACACCAGGAACGAGGCAAACCGAGAGTACCAAGCACGAGGAGCTTGCTTCAGGCCGTAGAGGGACTTGTTGAGCCAACAGACCATCTCAGGACGAGTAGGATCCTCAAACCCCAGCAGCTGACTGCAGTAGACTGTCTCGGTCAGAGTGCCGTGAAGAAACACATTCTTCATGTCGAGCTGATGCACATGCCATGAGCGTGAAAGAGCGAGAGAACTGTGCGCACTGCAGCAGGCTTTACCACTGGGCTGAAAGTCTCATCATAGTCCATGCCGGGGCGCTGGGTGAAGCTCCGGAGAACCCAGCGAGCCTTGTAGCGATCCAGGGTACCATCGGCTCGGCGCCTATGCGTTCAGATCCACTTGCCAGTGACCACATTGCAACCAGACGGACGCGGCACCATGTCCCACGTCTAGTTGGCAAGAAGAGCCGCGTACTCCTCTTCCATTGCACGACGCTAGTGAGGGTCCGCCAGGGCGTCACGGACGAAAGAGAGGTATAGGAGAGATCCGCGGCTCGGTGACGGCAACGGAGAGCATCACGGGCCGAAGAACACCAGTTGCCCGCCGCGTCACCATGGGATGAATATGACGAGGATCCCGATGGAGGACAGGCGGGTGGTACACCGACGGCTCGTCGCAAGAGCGGGTCGGGGCAACACGAGGTGGCTCTTGTGGAGGTGGCGCCGCCGGCGGTGTCGGTGTCGAGGGCGGCGTCGGATGGCGGTGGTAGACGCGCACGGGCTGAGCGTAGCGTGCGGGAGGTGCCGGAGACAGCACTGAAGGTGCCGGAGGAGGTGGTGCCGGGGCCGGGGCCTGGGCGGCGCCGAACAGTGCTGGTAGATGCGCACGGGTTGCGCGTAGCGCACGGAAAGCGCCGGAGATGGTGCCACCGGGGCCGCGCATGGTGCAGCAGGGGCGGCGACACTGCGCGTGGCGCAGCAGAGACCGCAGGAAGCGGTGTCAGCGCATGAGGGAAACACGCTGGTGAAGGACCTGCAGGACACTGAGACAAGGGTGGCTGAACCACCGGGTCAGTCGTAAACAAGGACTCCCACTCAAGGTCGAAGGTGGGGGTGGAAGTGGTGGAGAAAGGGAAATCCGACTCGTTAAACACAACGTGGCGGGAGATAAGGATCTGGCGAGAAGTGAGGCTAAAGCAACGGTACCCCTTGTGGTTTGGGGAGTAACCGAGAAACACACAAGTCGAATGGGGCGCCAGCTTGTGGGGAGCAGTGGCGGAGGTGTTAGTGTAACACGCACACCCGAAGACACGGAGGTGATCGTAGCGAGGAGGGGTACCGAAAAGAGCGTGGTGTGGAGTGGGAGCTGGGGAAGCAGTGGAGGGTAGGCGGTTGAGCAAGTAGGTGGCGGTGTGGAGGCTCTCTACCCAGAAGCGAGCAGGAAGAGAGGCCTGGAACAGAAGGGTGCGCATGACATCGTTAGTGGTGCGAATCATCCAGCTCAGCCTTGCCGTTCTGAGGGGAGGTATAGGGACAAGACATGCGGAGCTGGACACCGCGAGAGAGGAAGAAAGAGGAGGCGTTGTTATCGAATTCACGGCCGTTGTCACATTGGACGGCCTTAATGGTGAGGCCGAACTGAGTGGACACCCAAGCGAAGAAGTGAGATCGTGGAGAACGCCTCTGACTTGGAGCGCAAAGGAAAAGTCCAAGAATAATGAGAGAAATCATCCACCACCTCTAGATAATACTTATAACCAGAAATGCTGAGTACAAGGAGAGGTCCACGGGTCACAGTGAACAAGATCAAAGATATGAGCCGCATGTGAAGAAGTAGGAAAAGGAAGTCTAACATGGCGGCCCAACTGGCATGCATGACAAAGATGCTCATCAGGAGCCCTAGTACAAGGAACATCTGCACTACGACTAAGCTGAGCCAAAACGTCGCTGCCGGGGTGACCAAGGCGGCGGTGCCAAGTAGTAGGAGGAGTGGCGGCGAAGGTAGCTGACGAAGAAAGCGAAGGAGAAGTCGAGGGCGGTGCAGCGGAAGTGGGAAGCCAAAGGGTGTAAAGGGGCCCCGTGCTGTCACATCGGAGAAGTGGACACCGGGAAGCCGAATCCTTCATAGTAAGACCAGAGGAGTCAAATTCGACTAGAACAGGAATTGTCAGCTGTGAAATGGCGAATGGAAAGAAGATTATGAACCATGTTTGGTGCAACAAAAACATTAGGAAGACGAAAAGAACCATGAGTACCCGCATTACCCACGGAGGTGACAGGAAGACAAGAACCATTCCGACCATGATGGAAGAAGGGCAAGAAGGATGGGGAGGTCGGACAGAAGAAAGAATACTAGCATTTGGCGTGGTGTGGAATGAGGCGCCTGAGTCAGCGATCCAGTCGGTACTGGCTGGCGGTGTCAGCCCCATGGTGCTGAAGGACTGAGCTAGCGCAGCCTGGTCCCATTCGGTAGGCCAGGTCGGAGGAGGACGAGGCTGTGCGGATGGAGCCCAGGTCGGACGTAAGTGGAGGAGGAGCAGCGCCAGCGAACATGGCCGCCGGCTGGTGCTGAGGGCGAGAACCCCCCTGTGGCCTGCAACGGCCACATCGAGATGCGGCCGGACCATGGGTTGCTGAAGGATGGCCAGGGTGCACTAGCGGCAGCAGGGGGAGGTGGCATTGGCGTACTCCCACGACCGGTACCCCCCTCCCCGCCGATGACGCCCGCTGCGGCCCCTTCCACTACCGCTTGGCCCGGGGGGAGGAGCGCTGAGTAGAGAGGCGGCAGGCGGGGCAGGAGGAGTTCGGTGGAGTGGCGACGAGGGCTGTAGAGGAGGAGGACCCTGGGCATGTGGCCCTTAGTGATCTCCTCTTGGACAAGGTCGTCTCGAACCTGCAGGAAGGAGGGGAAGGGCCGCTGCCGGGTGATCCATGTCCGCAGGTGACCGTAGCTATCGTTGAGACCCCGCAGGACATCGAAAACCAAGATCTGGTCCTCCACCGGCCAGCTGAGGTCGTGAAGCGCATCGGACATGCCCTTCATCCGCCGGCAGTACTCGCCGACGGAGAGGTCCCCCTGCTCGAAGTTGCAGAAGGTCGCATCGAGCTGGAGAGCGCGGGCCTCGGCGTTGCCAAGGAACTGGGCCTCGAGCGCTAGCCATGCCTGACGCGCGGTGCCACCGGGAGTCCGGATGATGTCCTGGAGATCCAGGGAGAGGGTCCCAAAGATCCAGGACACGACGACGTTGTCGAGGCGCCGCCACGCCAGGGTCTGAGCCGCGACCGGCGTGTCGAGGAGGACGTGATCGTCGAGGGTGTAGCGGCGGAGGGTGAGAAGGACCAGGTCCCGCCAGCGCCCGTAGGAGGACGACGCGGGGTCGAGGATGACGGGAACCATCGAATCGGCCAGATCCGGCCCGGAGCACGTCGGAGCTGACGGGGCCTAGTGAGAGGAGGTGGCAGCAGTCTCGGTGGAGTCGATGAGGGGGTGCGGGTCGGGGGAGACGAAGAGGTGGTGCTCCGTCCTCGGCAACGCGGCGTAGCAAGAGCATCAGCCACAGTGCGCTCACGCTCCCAAGCGAGGGCAGCCATGCGGAGACGGTCCTGAGCCGCCGCAGCCTCAGTCTTGGCGGCGAGGAGGGCTGCGGCGAGGGTGGCACTGGCGGATTGCTGGGAGATGGTGTGGCCGCCGGGAAGGAGGAAGGGGCCACCGAACCCCCCGGGAAGACCATTGCCAGCGTAGGGCGCCACGTGAGCAGCGGCATCGGCGGCGACAGGGACCAGAGCTGCCCCACCCACGCCCGCAGCAGCGCCAGCGGGCGGAGCCAGGCCAGGGGGCGCGCCGGCTGCTGGCGGGTTGGCCGGGGGCGGAGCCAGGCCGGGGGGCGCGGCCAGGGGCGGGTCCAGGCCGGGAGGCGCGTCGATGGCTGTCGGGACGGCTGGGGGCGACGGATCGGCGTCTAGGGCGGCGAGGGGGACTGAGGGCCGCAGGGGAGGAGACGGCGGCGGCCGCAGCAGGGGAAGGCACGCCCCATGCGCCATCGGCGGGTGGCCCGCGGCCAGCGGCGGCGGTGGCCGGGGAGGAGGAGGTAAGGGGAGGGAAGGAGGGGGAGGTGGGGGGAGGCGGTGGCGGCAGAGAGAGGAGAGAGATGGAGAGGAAAAAAAAACCTTAACCCTAATCTGATACCATGCTAGAACGAGTGATTGATTATTCCAACCCTAGAAGGGTGGTAGATATAGTTAGAGTACATGGGCCTGATTCATGGGCCAACACATATACTTCAACAAAAATCATCAAGAATAACGGGAAAAGTACAATGGAGAAGGAGAAATCTCATCCTAATACACCCAAAATGCGCCCACTGAACACAACCCTAACACCCTGAGGATCTATAACATGATTGGCACACTCAGAAGAAACAAAATAATGAGGTCATCCTAAAAATAGAAGTATGCTGTATGCCTCTAGGTTAAGTGACCTAATAATCAACTCATGGAGAGCTAAAGCTCCAGGCAAACCACGTGGCACTCTCAGTCACTGCTGCCTGCTGGCCTTCTTCAATATGTTAGATATGGTCATGGCAAAATAATTCTAGATTTTTACTTGCACCAAAATCAGAGCATGCTGGACATACAAAAACCGTCTGTGCTGACTGTTCTTGGAATGGTGCACAAATAGCATTTCCACAAAGGCAAATACACCAAGACACTATTACTTATTCCTTTAACAATGCAATCTCAATCATAGATTCATAGCTGCTTCAATTTAACTATCCTGTAGTAATAAACATACATATGTACTTAAACTTGCAGCTGTGCCATTTCAGGTACAATTTGATGGCCAACAGAGTGCTCCTGTTGCTAATTTTGGCATCAAGAAGTGAATCTAGACTATACTCACAAATGCTTGCAAAAACTGCTGGTAAGGACTTCATGCCTCTCTGTTTTTATCTTTTTAGTAACTTGATATGCATGTTTGAAAAAAATGATAGTTTTTTAACGAGCTTTGTCATTCAAAATTAATGTCTTATGTTAGGTCATTTCCTAAGGAATTTAAAGAGTCAACTGCCCCACTCGAGAATGCTTGCCATATCTGCTCTGAACACAATATTGCAAGGATCACCTCATAAGACGTCTCCACAAGATTCACAGCAACTAGTAGATCACCCTGAAGATTGCAATGTTTCATCAATAGGAGAAATTTTGAATGAGATAATCCGAGAGGAAGGATTCATGACTGAGACACTGAACAGTTTATCTCATGTCCATATTATTTCCGATAGTGATGGTTCGTCAAAAGCGAGTTATGGGGTATCATCTTTTCAAAGCGGATCTGACAAAGCAATCACTAGCTTCTATTTTGATTTCTCTGCCTCGTGGCCACGTACACCTAGTTGGATTTCTTTAGTGGGTGGTCACACATTCGATTCCAGCTTTGCTAGGATATTCAAAAGGCTTATACAGCAATGTGGAATGCCAGTAATGTCTTCCATTCAGACTGCACTAGAAGAATTTCTAAGTTCAAAAGAGAGATCAAGGCAATGTGTGGCTGCTGAAGCCATGGCAGGGATGCTTCACTCGGATAGCACTGGGAATTTGGAGTCTGGGAACAACTGGTTAATGGTTCAACTGCAGAAGATTATGTTAGCACCATCTGTGGAGTCAGCTCCTGAATGGGCAGCTTGCATTCGATATGCTGTTACAGGAAAAGAAAGATCTGGAACTCGTGCTCCTGTTCTCAGGCAAAAAGTATTGGAGTGCTTATGTACTCCTGTTCCTCGTTCCATGGCAACTAGTGTACTTGCCAAGAGATATTCTTTTCTCTCTAGTTGCTTTAATTGAAATTTCTCCACCGAAAATGTCCCCGGCAGAGAAGCAATACCATGTTAAAATTCTTGATGAATTACTTGACAACATGAACCATTCATCTGCTCAGGTAAACTAAATGACTCCAGAGCCGGGGTTTCTATGAGCTGCCAATCGTTTTAGGGGGTGTTTGGATCCGGGAGCTAAACTTTAACTCACATCACATCGAATATTTGGATGCTAGTTAGAAGTATTAAATATGGTCTAATTGTAAAACTAATTACATAGACGCGGACTAAACGGCGAGACAAATTTATTAAGCCTAATTAATCCATGATTAACGAATGGTTACTGTAGCATCACATTTGCTAATCATAGATTAATTAGGCATAATAAATTTGTCTCGCTGTTTAGTGTTCATCTGTGTAATTAGTTTTATAATTAAACTATATTTACTATTTCTAACTAGCTTCCAAACATACGATGTGACGGGGCTAAACTTTAGCCAAGAGGATCCAAACACCCCCTTATTCACTTAGAGAATATAATGCAGTCTCCTTAAAAAATGTATTCACATGTCAAGAGCATTTCCTAGAATAGTCGAGAAAAACTGCTTGCATGTTTCCCCTTTGAATATTATAATTTATTGTCATCACATTGTAGTCCCAGCCACCAGGTTCTGATGCTTAAGCCTTCTCTTTGGGACCGGGTGAGAAAGGCGAGCTGGGGTCAGGGTGGTGTATGTTTTGTTGTGTGTTTTGGCTCTTAGGGCTTGTTGTCTGTGTTCTTGTTCAGCAGGACTCATTTTTAGAGTACAATTGGCAGTATTAGATGTCGTATATCTTTAGAAGTCTTATGTATCTAGGACTGACATATGGATCCTTGGAGGTGCCTTGCCCCCTAAATCTTGTATTCCTATATATTCGCCCCAAGGGCTCCATGCAATCAATCAATCCATCATATATGCAATCTATTCTTCCTACATGGTATCACGAGTTTAGGGTTTCTAATCCTAGACCTAGGCTTCCGCCGCCGCTGCTGTGCCACCCCTGGAGAGATCGATCTCCGCCGGGGGCAGCGCCCTCGTAGGATGCGCTGCGGGTCCCTTTGACCTGCCGCGCTCGTCGCGTCGTCGTCATGCACAACAGATCGAAACTCACTAGGCTGTTCTGTGCGTCGTTGGCCGGATCTCTGCAGGCCAGGCCGCGCCCGTCCCCTCCGCACAGCCGTCGTAGAGATGGCTGCGTCCTAGCTACCCTACCTGCGCCGTTGTGGTGACGGCTGTGGGAGGAGCGCTCAGATCCGGGCTAGGCTGAGCCTCGTGCTGGCGGTGTCCCGTCGCCGCGACGCTGGGTC
This sequence comes from Paspalum vaginatum, assembly GCA_030272315.1. NCBI lineage: Eukaryota > Viridiplantae > Streptophyta > Magnoliopsida > Poales > Poaceae > Paspalum > Paspalum vaginatum. Next base: position 30,211,874 of record CM059021.1, on the reverse strand, counting down.
CGGTGGCCGCGCGTCGCGCTGCCGCCCTCCACGCAGGTCCGGTGGCCTCACGTCGTCGCCCCTCCGCTTGCGGGCCTGGTGGCCGGGGGCCGCACCGCGCCTCCGCGTCGTGGATCCGGCAGCTTGGCTGCTGTTGTGCTTTCTTGTTCTTCTTCTTTCTTAATATAATGATAGGCAGTTCTCTTGCCGCTTCGGGTGTAAAAAGGGTTCTCATTAGGGATGAAACCAGATCGGATACAGGACGAATATGCATGGATAGAGACTGATATAATTATTTGTTTCTCAGATCCGGTTTGAATGCGGGTAGTATCAAAATGCACCGGATATTGATGTACCCCGTATGCATAATAATATTCGACTCTTAATCTTCGGATACAGATACAGATCATATATTAACTGTTTGGATTTAGATATTGGGCTTCCCATTTAGTATCTAAACCCTTTCGGACGGATTTGTCCGGCAGATAACATCCGTCCCGCTTTCATCCCTAGTTCTCATGCTTGACTGTGTTGATGAATTTGTTCAGGACAAGCACATCCAAAACAAGAAAAGAAGCATACTACACAATTTTGGTACCATCAGTCATGCTCGTGGGCAAAGTTTGTAAATATGTAGCATACATAACTATGGTGAAATCACGCAAATACCACTTTCCGAATTACGAGTGGAATTTAGGGCAGTCTTGTTCTATCGAATTATTAGTTTGGTTTCCATTTGATTGGCTAGACATGCATTGTATAGCTGACCTTTTTTTTATGATCATTCTGGGTTGGAATTTTGAAATTGATTATGAACATGTTCTGTCCATAGTTGCACTAAAAGTTGGTGAAAAACAAAACACACATGTTTCTCGAACAATTTAATAGTCTAATGGGATTTCAAGTTCTTTGGTCTATTTCGTGAATAAACTCAAATAAGTTATGGGATAAGGATAACACATTGCAGCTTAGCTGTAATAGGTATTCACTTTAGAACATGTCTATCTATAATTCAATTACTGTTCAATGTTCATACATTAAGTTTTTGACAAGCCACTAATGTTAAATGGATCCTTTGTCTGCAAGGAAATATTTACAATCTCTGCAAAACATTGTTTCTGATTCCTTTTTCTTTTTTTACATTTTGAGTTTAGGTAAGAGAAGCAATTGGTGTTGCCATGTGTGTTACATGTTCAAATATGAGACTTTCTGGCTCATTTGGCACAGAATGTTCTCCGGAAGAGCTTTGTGGGGATGTAAGCATGATTGTACAAACAGGAAATGAATATTGGTCTAAATGTTTGACAGAAGGAGCTAATGAATTAGCTGTAAGTATACAAAATAGTATTCAATCTAAGCAACTGGAGTCAACATCAGATTCAGCTAAAGATAGTGTGGATCATAGAGAGGACTCTAATGCTAAGAGAATGGAAACGGTGCTTATTTTCTGCCTTTCTCCAAGTTTAACGGTGCGATATCCATGTGCTTCATTCTGGCTTACATCTTCCTTTTTTCTGTACTTTACAGATTTTCCATTTCATGATCGCATCTTTGAAGTCTGGGAGATCTTCTGTCCTATTGGACATTATAATTGGCCTCGTGTACCCTGTTCTCTCACTACAGGTAAACCAATTTGGTAATACCGTAATGTTGCGGTGAGAGTTGTTCTTTCTTTCTTTCTTTCCACGTGATATTTCACTTTATTCTTTCTTGTGTTGAAATAAAAGGTGATGAAACTCCTCTACTCCTTTCCATGTTTGTCTTAATGAAATGACACAGCTCTCCCGGCTCCCTGTCCGAGAAAAAAAAAAGTCGTCTTAAAGGCATCTTAAAAAAAATGTAATTTTCGCTGTAGGCTCTTTGGTACTTTGATCACTTTAGAAAAGCAAATCACCTTAGGAAAGCAAATTGAAAATGTTTGGGACGTTGAAATTTAGATGTACTTAAAAGTTTATTCAAAAAACATGCTCAAAAACTATGTTTATTTTTAGGGGGCAGAATAGGTGATTTTCTTACAACCAATAATTTTTTGCATTTACTGCACTTTATCTATATATTTTCTATTTGCAGGAAACATCAAATAAGGATTTATCATTGCTTGCTAAGTCAGCTTTTGAGTTGCTGAAGTGGAGGATTCTACCTCGACCTTTTCTTGAAACTGCTATTTCATCTATTCTTTCATCAGTTGATGATCCTAACTGGCGGACCAGATCTGCACTGTTATCGTATCTCAGGACCTTTACATACAGGTTTGGCTAGTCACTGTGTTTCCAATGTACCCATTGTTATGACAACGGTTTTGGTCTTGGTCCACAACTAATGTTTCTTTCCTTGATGCTTGGTACGAAAAGTTTCTAGCTTACTACTCCCTCCTCCATATTTAAATATAAGTCGCGGTTGATTTTTTTCTAAAACTAAAATAGTTTGATTTATTCAAAAAGTTCATGTAAACATATAAGGAAACAAGCCATACTCACACTCTCTACAATGATAAAACAAATCACAATAAAATAAATAATAAACTGTAATTCTTTTTATATAAAAGACGAGCGATGGTAGTTTTGAAAAAAAGTCAACTGTGACTTATATTTAAATACGGAGGGAGTATTACATTGCGAATGCCAGGTTTCCGTTCTTGCTTTGTTGCTACAAACAGCATTTCATTTCCTTTATGACAGAGTGCCATGACTTGTGAGATGTTACTGTTGCATGTAATTTCACTAAGATCAATAGAAACTATATTTTTAAAAGGATAACGTTTTTCCCGTTACCTCTGTAATGGAAGATAGTGCTGGAGTTTACAAAACATAAGACAATATCATAGAGCTAGATGATGAAGGTGAGAGATGAAGTAAGAGACACAACTATACAGGATCAACAGAAACATAGCTTTTGTAGATTTGTAGTATTTCTACAACCTTTTTATTCCATAATTTCAGTTTAGTAGTATGCACCACTGATTTTTCCACTGGTCAGAGCTAATGGAAAATGAATGCTCTACATTACCTTTGTCACAGGCATACTTTCATTCTCTCTGGCTCAGAGAAATCACAAATCTGGCAAACAATAGAAAATTTACTTGTGGACAACCAAGTTGAGGCAAGTATATGCTCATTTGACCACTATTCAGTGACTTTCAATTTTCCTGTTCTCTATCTTGCTCATAAAATGTGATGTAATGTCACTGCACTCAAGAAGTTGTACTATTGGTGTGCATGTTAAAGTGCTGTTTAGCTAAAGTTCCTCCTTGTGGAGGCATATTATGTTAATAATCTGAATTTTGTTCTTATACTTTCAGGTAAGGGAGCATGCTGCTGGTGTTCTTGCCAGTTTAATGAGAGGTATAGATGAAGATTTATCGAAGGCTTTCCGTGATCGGTCATATGCACAAGCCCAGCATATCTTTAATGCACGGAGAAGGTAACCTTTCTGTTTTTCTGATGGTCGCATGCATTTTCGGCTCCTTTTCTCTTTATTTCTCATTGATCTGTCGAGGTGATAATCAGCTAATACCTATGTTATCAGTCACAGAAATTCAAAGTCAGGCCACTCTGTTGCTACCATCCATGGTGCAGCCCTTGCTTTGACAGCTTCGGTTCTTTCTGTTCCATATGACATGCCTAGGTATTCTTTCTGTCACTTTCTATGCATAGTAGATGTCAGATGCTTCTCCTTATACAAGGAAAGCAGGTGTGTCATGTCTTGTATTTGTATGTGCAGTTGATCCTGTAGATCTTTATGCTATAAACATAATACAATTTTGAGTTTCAACTACAGTTCTATTGAGTGGGCCTCATGTGGCTTTGTGGTCTTTTGCAGCTGGCTTCCTGCTCATGTCACGCTACTTGCTCACTTCATCCGGGAGCCTTCCCCTATAAGATCAACCATCACGAAAGCTGTGGCGGAGTTTAAGCGTACCCACGCCGACACATGGAGCATCCAGAAGGATGCCTTCACAGAAGATGAACTGGAGGCAAGCTTGAAATCTCCGCCTTCACCCACCCCTTGTTACGTCTTACAGCCTACGCTCTTTCTAACAAGTTTCGCTCCTTGCGCATGCAGGTTCTCCGTGATACATCTTCCTCTTCCTCATACTTTGCTTAGATTATAGGATATTCTCTGATACCGTGTGGTGTATACGAATGTGACTGTGAAGTGCAAGTGTTTCTCTTATAGTACAAGCTTGTGTCATATTTGCTTTCCTAGCCTTTACTTCGTACACGAGACGATGTTATGCATATATATGTACATGTGTCTATTGTCTACCGTCTGGATATTGGACTTGCACAAATTCATTTAGGCAACCGGACATAGCCGAACTGAGTTTACGGCATATGGGTTCCTTGCATGGCCCAAAATTTCAGACACATCGCTGTATAATCACTTAACTTCGTAATGGCATCTCGAAACAGTGACTCAACCTAACATTGTCGATGCCACTGTAGTTACCAGGCTTCCCAGTGGTTCATGATTGATGGAGATGCGGGAGGACAGTGGAGGATGAGGCAGATAGCTAGCGGACGGTGATACCTTGAGTGTGCATGAGAGAAGACGTGAAATAGTTTTGTCTCACCTCCAACACAAACTCAGATGCAGAAGTTGATCTGCTGAAGACGCCTAATAAGTTAATGTACGCACATTAGAATAACCCTTGATACAACGCTCAGGACTAATTGGTGCTCTTCCATGTATCGACGTCACCAGTCAAGTTGCTATTGTAATAGATGACTAATTGGTGCTAGACTGCTAGCAATGTAGCGAAGAATGAGCTTCACTTCTTGAAGGTGTTCTAAACGACGTTCCATGGACGGGCAGATTAACCCAACAACAAATGCAAGTTAGGCCGTGTGTGAACAAGGTAACCGCCTGTACTGCCATGGCTGAACCGGAGCCTCTCCTCCATGGGCGTCTGAGCCAGATTGCAGCCAGTCATGCCTGCTAGCTGAAGAATGTGCTCATCATAGTGAGTTTGGCGTGGTGCCATGGAGCCCTTGTCTTGGAGCGTGCACCTCAATGCCAGATAGTCAGATAGAAGCTGAGGAGACCAAGGTCACCTCAATGTTGTTTTCAGCTTTGAACACCTCCACGTCTCGACACATACACCAATGAGCAGAATTGCCATGGCCACACCAATAGACAACATGTTCATGCTCGCTTTGATGAAAACCTGGTGTCTTTAGCAGTGTGGTCCAGCTTCACATTCCAGGCTCGCGGTCGCAGTGCCTAACGCTGGCTGTTGAGAGCCTTGCGTAGACACATGTGACCTTTCCTCCTTGCCAGCAGCAAATTAGCCAGGCTGCACATAGATCTCCTCCTTCAAGACCCGGCACGAGGCATGGCATGGCAACATGCTTGTTGTACATGATCTGCGCACGTCCAACTACCTAGCATATGTCAAGGAGCAAGGGAAGCTGCACAAACGTGCTCGCTCGCTGTTTTCATCGGCTATGAAGATGGCGTGAAGATACCAGTTGTTGGCAATGGGACCAGTGAAGTGGCTATGAACACTCTCACACTCAAGTTGAATTTTCGAAGCTGACAAGTTACTCTATTGCGTATAGGCTGCATTCGTTTCCTATTGTGAGTGTGGGGAGAACATCTGCCTCGCTCTTCCGTCCGCCTAGGCTCTTGCGTTTTCCGCACTTAGTACGAGACAAACGGAACCATATCAGATATGCATGCATATTTATATTACATACTCAATTGGTTTGCAAATCGACCTCTCCTGTTGTGCAGTCAATAGCTAAAACTCCGGCTATCAGTAACGGTTGCTTGCTGCCACTTCTCTAAAAGCTGTCAGAGACAGCTAATGACAGCTAACATACTAGTACTTACTAGTTAAGAAACAAGAACCAACTTATACATGTCAGCAAGTAGCAATATAATACTATTACAAAAACTTAACAATGGATTATTTCTAACGGGAGAGAAAAGAGATAAATCTTACATGTAAACCCCACATATACCTAACTTCTAAGCCACCTTTGGAGAGAGACGTGGAAGTGCACCCTATATACCCAAATTCCTAAACCACCTTTAGAAAAAGTGATAGGATAATAGTTTTAGAATTTGAGAGAGAATAATACTTTTAGGATCAAGATGATACACCAAGTCTAAGGGCCTGTTTGAGACTGCTTCGCTCTAGCAATTTCAACTCCACTCCCCCAGCTCCACCATTGAGCAGCTACAGGAAAGAGTTGGAATTGGTAGAAATGGTGTTTGGCTTGCAAATGAACTCTAGCTTCTACAATAGACCGTTTTCGTGTGAGTTTCTGTGCCAAAGTTGCAGAGGTTGTAGAAGAGCATCTCTTAATGCTTGTATTCCCCTCTTGTGAGCTTTGCAACTCCACTTTTGGGGCTTTAAACTTGGGCCTCCAATTCTTTTACCTTAGTCCCTTCACACTTAGGCAAGTCATTAGTATCAAGGTGATTGGGAGCAAGATCTTCAGAAGAGGCAGAGACATTGACCTTAACCACATTTGAAATGGTAGTGTGCTCAAGACTTGGGTCAATGATCTCATAGGCAATATCAAGCTCTTGGTACTTGTGAGACAACTCTCTAAGCTTTTGTGCAAGCCTCCTGTACTTCTCTTCATTTAGCTTGCCAAGAACTTAATTTTCAGAATGAGTCTTGAAAAGCTCATTGTGCTTAGCTAGCAAATCATTGTGAGAAGCCTCGAGATCAATATGGAACTTCTTTAGAGATGAATTACCCACTATGAGTTGCTTGACATATGCTGTAACTTGCCCTTTAAGCAAGGCATTATGTTTAGTAAGAAACTCATTGTGGGTCTCCTCTAGTTTGACAAGATAGCTCTCAAGATGCTTGACGTTCCTTTTTTCCCTTTTAATCACGGTTTTGAACTCCTCAATCAAAGAAGTAAGGTCATATGGAGAAAGCTCATCATTACTATCATCAATCACAAGTTGTCATACCATGGAGCCCTTGGTCATGAGATACATGGGCGGTGGAGGAAGAGTTGGTCCCTTGGTGGATATGGTGAGCCCAACGGAGTCATCATCATCACTTGATTCTTCACTTGTTTCTTCATTGGCCACCACCCATTGCTTTCACACATGAAACTTCTTTGGGGACCTTTCTTCTTCTTGAGGAAGAGATTTTACTTGGAGTCACTCTTATTCTTCTTCTTCATGAAGGACTTGCATTTGGGCTTCTCTTCCTCTTCATCAAACTCTTCCTTCTTGGAATTGTTCTTGCGATTGTCCAGCATAGGGCAATCGTAGGGGATGTAGCCGTCATCGCCACAATTGTAGACCTTCTTCTTGTCATATCTCCTTGGCCAGAAAGCCTTCCTCTTGGAGTTGTAGTTGAACCCCTTCTTGTTGATGTTGGCATGAAGGTTGTTGAACTTCCTCATCATGAGAGTGAGCTCAGTGTCCTCTTCATATCACTTGAGTCATCACCTTACTCTTCTTCACTTGAGGACCTTTGTGGTCGTAGAATAATCTTCTTGGGAGTAGGGACTCTCTTGGTCATGGCCTTGAGTTCCACAATCTTGCTTGATGAAGTTTCTTCAATCATGCCAAGAACTTTATCTGGTGAGCTTGAATCTCACTTATCACTTCGCACACTTCAAGTGTGCCAAGCTTTTGCTTTTGGAGGATGGTGTTGATGATGTTGTACTTGGGCTTGGGGAGGAGCATGAGTATCTTCCGGTTGATTGAGCCCTTGTCAATTTTACAAACATCAAGAGCATTAATGTCCTTAATGATGACATTAAAGCGTAAGTACATTGTATTGCAATTTCATAAGACTGCATCTTGAATTCATCTTGCTTAGCCTTCAGCACATGATACTTTTGCTCTCTCACATTTGCGATACCCTCATGAAGTTCATTGATGTTATCCCAAATCTCATAAGCTCTAGCTTTGCTCAAGACCCAGCAAAGACCTCTTGGCTAATTCTCTCAAAGATAGCATTTTGGGCCCTAACATTCCACTTGAGTTGGTCATTAGTCTAGGGTTCAACATAACCATGCTTGTTAGCTTCCCACAATATAGGGGCAATTGACTCAAGATAGGCTAAAGTATTCAAATAGTTGAAGTTCTTGCCAATGAAGTACGGAACTGAGTCACCCATCTTGGACATCTTTCTCTAAGAGGTGAAGATTAGTGATCCAATGACCAACAAGACTTTGATACCACTTGTAAGGATTGGGTGCCCAAGAGGGGATGGTGAATTGGGCTAATTTCAAACCCTAATTGAAAGTCCTACCTAGCGAACTACAAATTAACCCACTTCTCCCTCTACATGTTGAATAGAGACCTACTCATACTAGTAGAAAAGCGGTAAAACCTACACATACTAGGAAGGATGTGCTAATGAACAAGTAGATTAAATACTAGCCAAGAGTAGGCTTAAACATGGTGAATATGAGATGCATCAAATGAAATTGCAGTAAATGAAGTGCATCACGAAAGGGTGAAAGGGCAAAGAGACAACTGGATTTTTCCCATGGTATTAGAGGTTTAGCGCCCTCCCCTAATCCATGTTATGGTGCACCGTGTGTGCTTTGCCACGTCCCATGAAAGTGGGCACTCTAGGATTCTTCAGTTTGCCATCCGGGCAAGGTGAAGCTCAAGCCTTTTACACCTTTGTTCTTGGGGCTTCCACAATCGTTTGGTAATTTCTAAGAATGCACCCCGGTCACCATGTCTGCCTATGGGCTGACCAAACACCAAGAGTGACAAGTCTTCAGGATCTTGATCCTCACCAAGACAGATGCACACAAGCCTTTAAACCTTCCCTCTTGCTCTCAAGGTGTGAAAAGGGTGGTTTTTATGCAAGGTATGAGGCACACGTGACTCTTGAAGTTGCTGGAGTATCAAGAGCTTTCAAATGAACCCTAGGAGCTATATATGTATAGCCCTCCAACTGATAGAGCTATTGGAAAAAGAAGGCAACTCATGCAATCAACATCGGATGGTCTGGTCCATGTTTTTTTCCCAAGGCCAGACCATACAGTTCATGTACTTTCCAACAGTCGACTCAACTAGTCATTACTATACCATAGTCTGATGTATAGGATGGTTTATGAGACCCTACCTTATGGCCCATAGTAATTATTTGAATTCCAAAACTACCTGTTAATTGTACCTTAGTCCAACTGATAGTACGGTTTCTTAGACCATACCTTCCGATCCATTGTTCCCATATTTTACCTCAATTCTCCATACCTTCAAGAAAATTGGTATGTTGTATAGTATGATTTGTTAGAATGTACCTTTCGGTCTATGTAACTCCAGTTTCCCACACTTTCCTTAGCTTTTGTAGAATTGGTCCGAAGTATAGGATGATATTCTAGACCGTACCTTCCGGTCCATGCAATTTCATTTGAGCTTGAACTGAGTTGACTTCCTTTAGGCTAAATGGTACAGTCCGTTGATTTTTCCATAGCACGGACCTTCCTGTCCTCAGAGAAATTTCTTGACTTTGATTTCTTCAAGTATTTTGATTCCACCTTTGATTCTCTTGGATCCTGAGCCTTTATAGCTTCCACTTGTGCTGTTCTTGAGTCTTTTGGTTTTTGTGTGCATCCATGCTTGGCATATCTTAAGATCAAGCTACTAAGCTTGGACCCCACTTGATAGTGCGGAAGCTAGAAACTATAGATACGCAAGGATCCAGCAACTCCTTTGATGCTTGACTCTAGAAGAGTCCTTAGCCTTTGATATATGAGAGAAAATTCATCTGCAATCCATGATAGCATCCTTCAAGTTAGGGGCCACATTTTCCATCCAATGAGCATTCACATAATATTAATTATTAAAACTGCACTCATGAGCCCATTAGACCACAGATAAGTCAGTCGGTAGCATAATATCTACTCTCTTAGTTACACCATGCAGCTTGTTTACCCAAATCCTGATTCACATGAGCCCATTATACCACAAATAAGTTAGTCAGCAACATAATATCTACTCTCTTAGTTCCACCATGCAGCTTGTTTCCTAAATACTAATTCACGGGATCTCCGATCATAAAGATTTGGGTTACCACCATGTGCAACTCAAGTGAGTCTCAAACCCATCTCCTTCGATGCATTATCTATCACATTCCTTTATAGTCACAACTCATGTGTGTGGGACTCTAGCTCCTCTCACATTCTTTCATTCAAGCAAGGCCAAGAGACATGCTATATTAGTTGGTTCCATTCACTCTTAACTTCCCATATGGGACTAAACATTGCCACAGCACTCATACATAGTGGGCCTTTGATATTTATTTGATTTACATTGCAAGGATATGGTCCAAGGCCCATGAACTCTAACATAATGCTTTAACCTGATCCACACACTTCTATGTAGGATGCGAGAAAGCATAATTCAAGTATGTGCACTCCTGTTCCAACTCAAAGATGCATTTCCTTAAAACCATACTAAAATCTAGCAATAAGATGAACATCTCACTAATATAATATAAAAAGATACTTCCTTAATGGCATATAACCACCAGCTGTAACCAAACTGCCAGTGATGAAGGGTTATCACTTTTGGTGCAATAGTGCCCGAGGGCGTGGACTCGCTAAGGGAAACAGCAATTGGCAGTGATATATCACTACCATTTGCCCTTGTGAGCGGTCAGTATGTCAACACTGCCTGGGTTAGGACTAGCTAAGGGAGGCTCCAACTGCAGTGAAGATGAATATCACTAGCAATTGTCTTCGTGAGCCGTCAGTATGTTTACATTGCCGATGGATAATTGAGTTTGCCAGTGCATGTAGATTATCTCCGCCGGCTTGCCACCTAGTACCGACTGTGATATTAATGGGGCATGATTTGTCTCCAAGCCCTTTTCACCATTGTAGCCAGATAAGAGCATCACTACTGGGTACATGAAGACCTGTTGATAATAATGACATTAGTATAAGGTACTAGAGACTCTGAACATGGAGCATAGTCGATCTGAGCTATCACCATGTCTCTTTTCCATCCAAGTGAAGTGATGCAGCAAATATTATCTATATCGCAGGAGCAGGTCAGCTATCACCTTTTCTCTCTGCCATGCAAGTGAATCAGCAAATCTCATCAATGCAGGCCGGAGCAGGTCAGATGTCACCACGTCTCTCTGCATTGCAAATGATCCAGCCAAGAGGATGTCATTGTTTGGAAAAGTAGATTGCCCCTTATAATTAAAATTTTCCTTTGGCAGATGACACGTGATAAGTTGCCAATGGCGATTGTACTTGGTAGGAAAGGTTGGAAAGGAAAATATTGTTGCATTTCGTGTGGAAAAAGGGAGTCGGCAGATCGTATCTTCTTTGGGCGTCTAATAGCTATCTTTTTGTGGAGTTGTATTAGAGATATATTTGGTTGGTGCTTTCTTCCCACCTCAAGGGCCGAGGTGTGGGGGTTGGTGGCTAATTCGAAAGGAAGGAAAAACAATGTTTGAGCATCTTTGTTTTTGCATGTTTTCTTGGGCTCTTTTGAAGACACGCAACAAAATGGCAATTGAAAAGAAGTTCTTGGATGATCCTTTGGAAGTGATGTATCTTGGGCTTTCATTTATGTAGAGATGGAGGATTCTCCTCAAACCTGGGGAACAACAGGAGGTGCTGCAGGTGGTTGATAAAGTGGAGGCATGGATGAAGACTTTTAATCCGCATGTTTCATGCCCTTCTGACGCTGGTGAGAGTGATGAGGACTACTCAGCTGTGTGGTTTATGCCCAAGTAGGTAGATATGTGGCTGGTTTCCTTTTGTCATCTATGGTGTGAGGACTTTTCATAGTAAAACTGGTACTACAAGTACTATAACTCTATATTGCTTTCAGGAAAAAGCAGAGTTGATCTTGTTAAAAAAAAATCCAGCAAACCTTATCAATGTAGGAGCATGTCAGATATCACCAGGTTGGATACTGTCCTACTGCTATAGAATTGGCGGATGCAAGCCCTAAGGTTATGCCTTGAGAACAGGGCAAAGATTTGTTTTATCTCGCATAAGGTCATAAGGAGCATGGCCTCTGAATTAGCAGTAGGAGAAAAAAGAGGAAATACCAAGGAGAAATGAGTAGCAACTTATTTTTTGATATTACTCAAATTCAAATAATGAAAGGCTGAAATTGAATATCGATGATGCCAGAAGAGAACAAAAATCAGCCCACACCTCATCTACTGCAGAGGGATGTACTCGTTCCCGCTGCCTTGTCTCTGCCACGCCGCATCCCAACTACCGGTCCCTCCGGCACTAGGACAGAAGGGTGATGGTGACTCAGAGATGGAGGCGGATCTGAGGCGAGGAGGAGGAGAGGCATTGATCTGGCAGCGGGCATGATGGAGGAGAGGCATGGTGGAGGCGCGGACCTTTACGATGGGAGGTGGATCTGGCCGGGCAGGCATGGTGGCGGAGGAGGTGGGTGAGGTGGTGGTCTATGGCGAAGGTATGGGAGGCATGCTGTCATGGAGGACTGTAAGGAAGCTGTGCGGGTGCTGGCATCCCCATGGATGCCCTGCTCCTCCGGTTCAACCCCACCGCGGAGAAGGTGGGGGAGCCGATGGGGAGAGGAGAGGGCGGCGGAGAGGTGAGTAGTACCCAGATTGGGGGCATGGATGGAGCGTAGGTGGCGATCAAGTGGAGGTTGTCAATGCACGCAGCGGTGGGGTGGCTGGGAGGGAGCGAGACGACGGCGGACGGGAGGGAGCAAGGCAAAGGCATAGAGGGAGCAGGGCGGCGAGGGCAGAGTAGCCGAGGAGAGGAGATGGAAGAAAAAGAATGTGTGCTCCTGTGTCCGAAGTGTTAGTTGGAGGTGGATGAATAAAATATTGAGAATGGTCTTAACCGTTCATCCGGAGCGAGCCATGTGATGCTACTCGCAGGCTCCACCTACCTCCATCATCGGGCCTTGGCCGACCGGCCCCACAAGCTGTCACACCCAGGCTACTTACCATGGATCTCCATCCAACCCATGCGATGTCAGGCAGCTTCCTGTGTTGATCTTTTCGACAATGTTGCAAGTTATTTTTTTTATGTTGCATGAGGTGATCCGAAATGGTTCCTTGATTTTTCTTGCCACACGGTTTATACTACGACATGTTGTGGTAGTTAAATGAATGTTTCGTAAAGCACGCCACGCTATTGTGGTGGGAATTTTTCTCTTGAGTTGGATGAACATGAGGAATTTTAATCCAAGTATTGATGTTGCGATAGTTGAACTCGAGTGTTGCTTACACTATTTTTTCGATGCTAAAGATATGCATTTCCATTGTTGCGTGAATCTTGTCGTTGTTTTTCTGTACTATGTGAAGCATGAACCGATGTTGTGATGTGATTTTTCCCCTTGAATCGGATGGACGCGTTGAGTTTTTTAATCTAAGTATTGATGTTGCAAAAGTTTTTTTCAGTGTTGCGTATATTGAAAACATCGGTGCATGTTTCTAAGTATTGATTCCCCCTTCCTGCATCAACTTCTCGTGCACTTCGAAGTTGAGGATACATGTTTTCAATGTTGCAGAGACTGTCTGGCGGCAACGTCCGGATCGGGAGTCCTGGCGCCATTAGCGCCGATAAAACATTGGATAGTTGGATACGAAGGAAACACGTTGAAAAATAGGAGTGGGGGAGAAGCTGATGCAGATGAAGGAATCTTGCTAATTAGGCTGAAATATTATTTTTAGAGAAGAAATATGGAGGAATAAAAGTGCGGATAGTCTAACACGGCTTAAGAATTTTTGTATGATGAGTAGAGAAATTCCACTTTATGGGGGGGGGGGGCGGCTATAGAGAATTATTTCATATAGAAACTGCGTCAGGTTTCAAACGCTAATAGTAGGCCGTGCGAGAGGATGAACTCGTTTTGTGTTTAATGGTATAGTTAAGTTGAAGGGTAGAGTGGCGTGATGATGGGCACACCATCACCATCACCACCGACATGAATTCCTCAGCTCGCAATATAGAGTGAGATGACTTCAATGTTCACTTGTTTTCCAGCGTCCTCTCATCAAATCAAATGAGTTCAATACATATACTGTGGTTCTCTTTGGCAACGCTTTAATTTTCAGGATTTGCTTACTAATATGCTGTATAATCATGATGTTTGGTAATGTTTCTGCTTCTTTCAGCCGAGAAGCTCAGACTCGTGCTAAAAAAATATGGTCTACCCATAATAAATGCAGTTTCATTTTTGTTCTAAATCAAACTATTTTAGGTTTCGCTAAACTATAAAAAATATTACTCACTCCGTTCACTAATGTACGACACGGTTGACTTTTTTTTCAAAACTTCAATCATTCGTTTTATTCAAAAAATTTACCCAAACATATAAACACAACTCATAGTCAAACTAACTTTAATAATAAAACAAATCACAACAAAATAAATAATAAATTATGATTTTTAATAAAATCAAAGATCGAAGTTTTTAAAAAAATCAACCACATCATGCATTTGTGAATAGTGGGAGTAGTATTCACGAAACTAGATAGATATAGTTTGAAAATATATTTCATAACGGATCGAAAAATGTTTATTTGATGTAATAGATATTAGGATATTTTTTTATAAAAATTAGTTAAACTTAAAGTGGTTTGACTTTGGACACAATCGCAGTTAATTTGAAACAAAGGGAGCATCTATTATGGTTTTTTCTTGTGGTTTTTGTGCCGAATAATCACCTAAGAAAACAAGGACCCACATGTTTTAAACAAGTCAATGCCATGGTAACACGCAAATTCTAAACTTTCAAGACAATCTTCCGTTGGTGGCCAAGAAATCCTTCTCCGTAAAAATCTTCTTCCATGCAAAATGCGTGGAAATTAACGTTTGCTAGATTATTATGACTCATAGAGTAGCAGGCCCTGCTGTCATCATTGTTTTTTTATTACACAAACGTGGTTCTTTTTATTTCTCATTCAATCAATCATAGTCAATTTGATTGCTTTCCTATTTCCTTTCATAGGATCGAATTACGCTAACCACAGCAAAAAAACAAGAGGATGAATGGTTGTGGAAACTTAAAATATTTTTTTACCACTTCTACCAAATCACAAAACTTAAATATATCTCGTTTTTCAATTTTGGACAGAGAATCTGGTACGTTACTGAATTTGAAAAATCCATAACTCTGATTAAGCTGCAATATTAACAAAATAAACTAGATAAAATCCACGAGTAGCGTGACTGAACAACATCAAATTAGATTTCCAGAACTCCATAACTCTGATTGAGTTGCAATTTTAACTAAATAAACTAGATAAAATCCACGAGTAACGCGACTGAACAACATCGAATTAGATTTCTAGAGCTCCAGATATAAAAATAGCAAATCTGTTGTCACCTGAAAGTGAAGATAATTAATTAAGTTCCTGATTAAGCAAAATCTAGAAAAGATTAACGGGTCAAATTTCTCATATCACTGGATTGATGCCTAGCAAGATTCTAAATAGACCAAATCAAATCAAGACTAAAAAAATGAATTAAACCAAAATTAGGCAAGAAAGATGGACAAGATTATCAATACATCGATTGCGAATCTTGATCTATATCACGAAGATGTGTTTATAAGATGTTGAACACAAACATCCAAAAAAATTCTCCTTGGATTCTAGAAAAGTATTTGTTGTATCTGTCATACTGTTTTGTGGACTAGCGTAGACGCACGTACGGCATGCACACTGTGAACCGTGTCTCAGTTTATATTCTTGACATGTCTCTGGATTGCGTGAAGAGCGGGCAGCATCGAGGAAATGGGAGAGAATGACTGGCCAAGCAACCAGGAGGGATTATGGGAAAGGAAAGAGAAATGATAAATTAAAGGAAAGGGAGAAATAATAAATTAAAAGGAAGGGGACCATTGATGTCTTTTTTTTTTGGAAAATTACCTATGGGTACGAGTACAAAACGTTGTGACAAAATAAAGGATTAAAAGGTGGAAACACATGCTTCTAAGAGTTTTACACCCTTTCCAATCCTTTTAAACTTATACAATGAAGCTAATGTCAGGGATACAGGATGTCTTTGTTAGATAAAAAATGGTATTACGAAAATCATTTACTAAATTTATATCGTAGACTAATGCAATCCATACAACCTAGTCTTCTTTTCATTCCCATGAGACCAAGTCCGACCCAACCTTTATGTGATTGGGACTGCCCCGGTACATGAGTCCTGGACCACAAGCTGCATGCGTCAGCAAACAGCCCACCTTGCATTCGTCATTGCAGACCATGCGCTACACAAATGCATGCATGTGCGTATTGTGCTAATTGCACAACATGCATATGCTAATGCTAAACACATGCACAAAACACGGACATGC
This sequence comes from Paspalum vaginatum, assembly GCA_030272315.1. Classification (NCBI taxonomy): domain Eukaryota; kingdom Viridiplantae; phylum Streptophyta; class Magnoliopsida; order Poales; family Poaceae; genus Paspalum; species Paspalum vaginatum. The sequence goes on along the minus strand of CM059021.1, from coordinate 30,195,623 downwards.
CCTTGTGCATTCACTTCTTCTTGTTTCCCAATGCATCCAAACTCTCAATGCAACAATGATTGGCATCGCCCCGCCTAACGCATGTAACATTCGTCACTGGCCTAACGTGCCGCGTGATATTCTTGATACCTCAGTGTCTTTCTAAACTTAGTCTTGAAATCTTAGTTATTTCGTAATCTTATTACAGTACCCTCACCGATGACAATGTCCTACTGCCTCAAGCAACATCTCGACCTGATCAAATTTCACACCCTGGTTTTTAAAAAACAAACCAGAATAAATTCATATGTGTACCAGCATCTAATCTCACACATATAAAAACAATAAACAGTGATATTACAGAACATGCTTTATTACATACCGTTAAGCAACATATACGTTAAGACATCAAGACTTTAACACAGAGTAGCAGAAGTATAACTAAATCTTTGAGCCTGTCCACAGGCAAACCAACTAGAGGTCGCTCGCCTAGAACTCCGTGAATCTTCATTTGTACTCCTTCAGGCCTTCATCTTTCTAAGCAGCGGTTGGAATTTCCAAAAAAAATAAATATAAAGAAGCAAGGATGAGTACAGCAACTCATACTCAACAAGCATAATACAAACTATGAGGCTCTAAGGTTGGCTGACACGACTGCATGAGCTTTTAATTAAACAAAATTATTAAGGCCTCATTACTATTTGTTGATTATAGAAACCATTAACCTAAAGATATTGCATAAAGAATTAAATAGCATTTAAATAGATATAACCATCACCATAACCAAATCAAGGTAAACCACTAATCACTGGGAAGAGTCTGGGCCGCTTGTAACCGTGAGCACGGCTGACATGTCAGTTTTACACTCTCGAGAGGTGACGCATCTTTATGCACAAGTCGTGATCTACGCTAGAAGTTCATCGCAACACCTTAGATGAGATGACTAGTAAGCACACTACGAAGCCTTTACAAAGATCACATTGGTAAGAAGTAACCGCTAGGGATAGGTTTCGCAACGGTGGTGTCCGCCTCACAAAGGGAGAAGCACATACGTTACGTAAAGCACAGTCATCCTAAGACAGTGCAGCGATCACAGAATTTCTCCCCCTTTGTGCCCCGCAGGTAAGTTACTCCAGACCAAAACAACCTAAATAATCAGCTAAGTCCGTTCCATTTTAGCCTTGTGGTAGCACTGTTGTCTCAGGTGGTCGCTTTGTGAACCGGTCCTTAATAGAGAAACCTGCAAAAACACACGAGCACATTGCTTAGGCTCCCTAAACCATGTTGCTAAAAATCAAATTATTAAAATGGACATGAACCGCTTAATGGTCAAGCCCAATAATTAAATTGCATAGAATCATTAGTCAAAATTAATTAACAAAAGGACTTGTGTTCACGCAGCACCTAGCACAACGTAACTATATGCATTTCCAAAAGGTGAATATCGGGATAAATGTAGCTAGGTAATATCCTTATAGGCATTCCAAAATTAAATACACATGCAGTGATTAAAAGAGTTATTGGTTGTTATTTATGTTATACTTACCTTCTTTTAAAGAATCACTGCTCAGAGTCATCTGGGTCTTGATCTTGTGTTGCACTTGAGATCGCACGAAGAAGATCAGCGTCTATATATTCATCGGAGCACCACCCATGCATACAGGTTCACACATGCAAGCAAACAAGTACAAACTATAAGAAACAGTACACCATTTCATCAAAACAGAAGATAAAACATTTATAAAACTATTCTACGCGTTACTACGATCACGTGAGCATGAGAATTGCTGAAAACGGATTTAAAACGGAGTAGATATGAGGTTTTGAAGGTTGCAGCGGCTGGTTTGTAAATACTTTTCGAAATCTGAGGTTTAAAACTAAAAAACCGAGGTCTGCTCTACAGGATCAGACTGCGGGTTGATTTTTAGGAACTGTAGGGGCCTTCATGCAAAACGGCAGCGGTAGAGGTGACGTGGCTCTTTCTGATCGGTTGGATTCGGAGACACACTATGAGCTGCAGAGTTGTGGCCGCAGAGGATCCGGTTTGGGCAGATCGGGATCTGGTGTGTTAGCAAGAACATGGGACGGCGATGATGTCTAACGGCGGCGCGACAAGTGGCTGGAGGAAGGCTGGCGGGCGGCTCAGGCTCGCTCCCTCCACTTGCACGTGCGGTGGGAGGAGCGCATGGCTCAAGGCGGGACCAAGCAGGCGGGGGCCAGGCGTGAGGACACCGCGCCGTTTCTGCGTGTGGGAGGGAGCGGCCGTACAGGGGTGGGTCCCAGGGGGGGCGCGGCAGGGTCAATGCGGGAAGCAGGCAGGGCGCGCTGCGCTCTTCGCGTAGGAGGCCGGGGGCGGCAGTACGGTAGGTGGGGCTAGGGGGCGCCGTACGGGAGATGGTGCAGGGGCGCACCAGGTGGGCGACGGGGCCCGGCGAGCCAGCGGCCATGCCGCTTGGGTGGCACAAGGAGCCTGTGCGGGGCGCTCGGTCTGGAGAAGTGGAGGGGGCACATGAACTGAGGCGCAGGAACGCTGAAGAAACAGAGGGGGAAAACAGCTCAGCGGAGACAAAAAGAAAACATAGATCTACGGAAAACGGAGAATCTCCTCGAAAATCCAATTACACCACGGCAAAAGCCTCGACGAGACGAACGTCATGATATCCACGTATTTCGCTGGAGATGACTGGTTGTGGAGGAATCGCTCGCTGGACGTTCGCCGGAGTTGGAGCAATCTTTTCCTCGATCTACGGAGCCAGGGTTTCGGGATTGAGAAACGGAGACCGGATCTGGAAACGGGGCAATGAGAGGATTGCGATGAATATACATATGCATAGGTTTGGGTCGGATTGTATTTGAGCTATTTTTCGAAATATTTAATTTCGGGCATTAAAATAATTCCAGAAAATCTAGAATTAGTATCCGTGTCCCGAAAAATATTCCGATGGCTCCAAAAATTCTAGAAAAATTCCTAGAAATGTTTTGGCACCCAATGAACTCAAATAAAATATTTAGAGTCATGAAAAGATTCAGAAGAGCCTCCAATAAATGGAATTTGCTTTAGGAAAAAGGGAAAAGCTTCCGGATAAATACAGAAATTTCTAGAAACAATTTGATGATGAACAAAGATATTTATAAGGGTTTTCACACTCAGAACATGCCACTTGGCATGGCAGGATGAGATGGCTGATAGGATCGACAGCGAGGGAATGGAGAAACATGATGAGCGGGGAGGAGAAGCATGATGAGCGAGACCTGCATGACAAAGAGAAAGGGCGAGGGCAGAAGAGAACGAGGAAAGGTGGGAGATTCTGACTTATGTTGATTGCTGGGCTGAAAGAGAGGAGTGAGAGAGAGGAAAAAGGTGGTAGGTCGAGCCAACGAGGGGAAGAGGGCTGGGTCAAAAGTGCATGTGAAGAGAGGAGGGGGAATTTCTGCCTTTTTCTTTTGAAAACTTTTCAAACTCTTTTATTCTGAGGTTTAAACACACTATAAATTCAAATTGAATTTGAGTCCTTAGGCAACCACTCAACATAAAAAAAATGCAGCGGCATGAATGCAACAACATGTTGGCCTAAATTCATTTTATTTGCTTTAAACTTTATTTTATAAATCCATTTAAATGCTTATTCTAAACAGGACAATCCTTAGTAAGTTGAGAAAAACATTTTAATTATTTTTCAATTCTGAAAATGAAATTTAGGGTGTTACAACTCTACCCCCCTTAACAGGAATCTCGTCCCGAGATTCGGGTTGGCTAGCAAAGAGGATAGGGTAAGTGTAATACTCCGTAATTTTCTAAACACTTAAGCGCATTTGCATTTGACCCTAATTTTTCTCAAAATTTTGATTCAAATTTAAATTTGAGGCCTTTTTAAAAATTTGGAGTTTTCCAGGGGAAAAAAAATGTGAAAGGGTAGTTAAAATTAAGCCCTTTCACTTTTGTATTTGGACCCCTGTCAAAATATGTAAAAATCTAGGGTTAAAAATGAAATGGGTAAAAGTAAAAAAAAAAAAGAAAAAGGGGCAAAGCCCCGCGGGCCAGCTGGCCAGCCCGCGGCCACGCGCCCGCTGGGCGAGGCCCAGCCGGGGGCGGCGGCCCGCGTGGCGGCCGGCCCGCTCGCCACCCGCGCCCCCTGTCAGTCGGCGCTGACAGGTGGGGCCGCGGGGGGGGGGGGGGTCTTCTCCCCCGCGCGAGCGGCCGCGCCAACGCTCGCCAGAGCTCGCGCGCTCGCCACCCGCCCGCGCCCCGCGCCGTCTCCGCCGCCGTCTCCGTCGCCGTCACCGTCGCGCCACCGCGCCGGTAAGCACACCTCACCCCGCTCCTTCCCTCTGCACCTCGCCGGGCGCCGGCCCGAGCTCGAGCTCGGAGCCCGCATGGCGCCGCGGCCACCGCGGCCACCGCGGCGTCGCCGCCACGGTCCTCGCACGCGGGAGCCCTAGGGTTCCCGCCGGCACGCGCATCGGGTGCGCCGCGGCCGCGCGCACCCCACGCCGTAGAAAATAGGTCGCCGCGGGCACCACAGCTGCGGCGAGGCTACCTCGCCGGCGCGTCGCGCCGGCGGGCACCATGCCGCGGCGGGCGGCGACTGCGCAGCGAAGAGAATGGGTGGGGGGAGAAAGGGGAAAAGGGGAGGGAAAGAGAGAGGAGCTCGCGCCGCGCCCGAGGCCACCGCCGGCGAGGCCTCTCGGCCTCCGCCGCGCCGGATGGTCGCCGGCGCTGCCGGCGCGGCGACGCGCAGAGCGCGTCGCGCGCCGGGCGGCCGGGCGAGCCGGGCGAGGCCGGCCGGCTGGGCCGGCAGCCCAGCTGGGCCGCTCGCCGGGCAGGCCGGCCTGCCAGGCCGCGCCGCGGCCGGGCCGAGCCGAAAGGCGCGGCCGGGCCGAGCCGAAAGGCGCGGCGGGGCCGCTCCTTAGCGCAGGCAGGCCGCAGGCCCATTTTGGGCCGGGCCAGGCCGAAGGGGAAACCCGCGCGCTTTTTGGAGGGGGAAATTAGAACTTTTTGTTTTCTTCTTTTTGTGGGCTGGGCCGAATTTCAACAGTATTTCTGTTTTTCTTTTTCCTTTAAAATTTAATTGTTTATCTATTTTGTCTTAATGTAATATGATTATTTTAATTAGAAAAATTATTTATTAATTCATATAAATAATTTAGTAATTTCCAAAAAAAGAAAGTACATTAAAGTTTATATATATTGTTAAAGATTTTAGCCTTTATTTATAAATACATAAAAATTCATTAAGTGCATTAAAAATAGAAAACTAATTCAAAAATCTATTTTAATTATTCCAGAATTCCTAGAAAATTCATTTAAGCTTTAAAAATCATTTAAAAATATTTAAAAATACCTGGTAATTTGTTTAAAGCTTTGGACAATCATTTTAATTCGAAAAATATTCATCTTTAACCCCAACCGCCCTTTTTCTTTAGAAAATAGTGCACTCTACTTTTTCAACAGGTTGATCATCTTCATATTTTAAAAACTCCTGCATATCATCAATTAGGCACGTTGGTCCCACCGCTCCCAGTTGAAGAATCTTCCACTGCAACGGAAAATCCGGAAGCCGGTGCGACCGAAGCATCCTTCCCACCTGCAGGAGGAGACTCCGAGTCACCGACAGAGGCCGATCCTGTGACTCAAGGCAAGCCCCGGTGCATTACCCAGTTTTCTTAATTTCTTAATTTAAGTCAGAGTTATGCTTGTGCACTAGAGTTAGGAGTTGATTGAAACCCTAGAGCATGGTGATCCATTATCCAGCATATAATCCTATGCTCAGTAGATGGCTTAGGTGGCAAAAGTCTAGGAAGGAAATCTTTTACAGCAAGTTTTTGGTTGAGAATAAGAAAATGGATAATAAATTGACAGGCATGCGGCGGGATCAGTTTCGCTTTCATACTTTACATGATATGATAATTTGCTATGGACCCTGATCCTGCCTGTGTCGTATAAGGCCGTCCGATGTGTGGCCTGGTTGGGCCGAACGCGCCTCATTCACTTACCGTCCTTAACGGGCTCCGGTAAGCCTTTCGTCCTGTTGTACCTAAGCGCGGAACTAGACGAGACCAACTGGAAGGAGGAGGTTGGGCGGGTGTCGAAGGACTGACACCCGGGTTCGGTGAGGATGGTTCCGGCTAGGTGGCACTGGATGTTGGGTTGTCGTATGTGGGGTCGGTGTACACACATATGACGGGTGTCTGAGTATCCCTCTCGAGAGGTGGAAACCGATTCGAATCGTCTGTGGCTTGCCGGTTGTAAGCTGCCTGATCGCGACCAACATCGTAGTAAGAGAATTGATCTTATTAATGATGAATGTTTGGTAACATGTTTGTTTGGGTGGATGCTGGTGGGTTAGTAGAACAGGCATAACTTAGTTTGATCAGGTAATAACTAAAAGGGTGAACTAAATTCTAAAGCTAAGGATTTATTAATAGGCCTACCGCAGTGTGAGTTGACCTAATCACCCCGGCCTTGAGTTAGGAAGTGGGTTTCGACCCAGTGGTCGGGTAAGTCTTGCTGAGTAATTAGTACTCAGGCTTCTTGCCTATGCTTTTTCAGGTACAGAATACACTTGGTTTGAATGGGACCCTTATCTGAATCCTCCTTTCTTCTGAACTAAGCCTGGCTATATCTGAAGAAGTTAGAGGTGTGCGTGAGTCGAAGGAACATGAGAACAATGCTACTTTTGTTTAATGGATGAGGAACTTATCATCCGGAAGTGTAATAAGTACAAAACTTATGTGTAATATTTTAAGTTATGTAATAAATGTGATGTGCATGTTGTAACCTGTGGACTCCTTCGAGAGTCGCCCCAAAATCAAGCTCGATCCGGATGGGAAGGCCAAGTCAGGATAACTACATCCTGAAGGACTACCGAGGTTAGTCCGGATCTGGTGACTAAGCACTAATCCGGGTTAATCTAGGCGGTTCTGCCACAGCTGGTATCAGAGCTGAGCTTGAGGGGTAGGTTACTTAAAAAAAAAACTATTTTTACTATATGCGGGTATACTTAAAATACGAATTAACGAAACCCTTTTTCCTTAAAAATGAGCGTGTAGAGAACATTAATATACCTGGTTTTAAACATGTCATGCATTATCATTACATTAGAGTTAATCTTCTAGAAAGTAGAGAAATTCAAAATAATTTATTAACAAAAGTTTTTGTTGTTCTGGTCCAGATGCCGCATACTTTCGTCCCTTACGAGGATGCCAGGGGTTGTTGGCACCAGGAGTGTCCAGAAAACTGTCCCTTAGCTATGACTCTTCACCATCGTCTTCAAGAGTTGGGATATCTTAGTTGTCCCCGTTATATCGTTCGCCATGCTGATCTAGGTCTGATGGGTGAGACAAGGGTGCGAGTGCGTATGCCTCAAAACCCTAGGGTATCAGAGGAAGGAGTTTGGGAAGTTCAGGGTAGTGGGCTAACTTCTGGAGAAGCTTTTTCCGATGCCGCTTACAGGGCTCTAACTGAGCTCTGTACAAGGCATCTCGGTGAGTTGGAAGGATCTGAAGTCATGTTTCTTCCTCCTAATGACCGAGCTCAGCCTGAGTGGGAAAGGAGGTTGAGGAATCTGAACCGTAGTGCCCGAGACTTGCGAAGGCGCCAGATGCGTGAGCAAGTCCACTACACCTCCCAGTTGGCGGATCTCTATGATCAACGCCACCAAACCTATGCAAGTATCAGAGAGGGTTTCTTAGGATTAAGGGCCCAGAATGAGCACATGTTAGAACAACAGCATAGGGATACCTCTGAGATCATTAGTTTGGGTCTTCGTCAATACGAGGACCAACGTACCATGAGGGACTTAAGGGATCAGCTGCATACTGCTAACTTGACCATTCAGGATCAAACCACACATCTCGAGCTTGACCACACCATTATAGACAACCTTAATGAGCAGGTGATTGCATTACAATTGCAAAATGATCAGCTTCAGGCAGAATTAGAAGAGAGTTCTTCAGAGGAGGAGCCCATGGAGTTAGTCCCTGAGGGTTCAGGGGCTACTCAGGGATCCTCGGGGATTGCTTCTGGTTCCGTTGGACCCCCTGCCGCTGCTCCTGGTACAGGGTACGATTCAGATGCTGGCAAAAATTCGGTGGGCCAGAGCGGCGTTTGATGGACGAGTTGTTGTGGGTTCGGTGTTTGGGGTATTTGAAGTTGTACTTTTTGTAAAATTTTTGTAAAATTTTTGTAAAACAGTTGTCTGCATGTGTCGTTGTTCGAATAACCCAGTAGGGACAATATTGTTGTATAATAGTAAGTAACTAAGGATGGCTTGAAGTTGCTATGAAAAAGGTTATGTGTTCCTTTATTTTCAATAAAAGATGTAGATCCTGTATACATGTCTCTTCCCAGCTGTCGGCGTAATAGTAAGCTTACAGTTGTTTCCACTCTATGCTCCGCAGATGTCGGGTGATCATTCTGATGAACTTCCTCCACCACCCCCAGCTCATCCTACCATGGCTGATGTTTTGAATCGTCATGATCGTTTAATTGAGCTCTTAGCTCAAAATCAGCTTGCTCAGCATCAGTTTATGCAAGATAATCCGCGCCGTGGGCGGGAAGCTGGAGTAACCTTTCTAGACTTCGAAGCTCTCCATCCGCCAGTCTTTCAGTCTGCACCAGACCCAATGGATGCCAAACATTGGGTGCGGACCATAGAGAGTATGTTTGAACTCTTGCCAAATCTGTCCGATCAGCAGAAGGTTATGTTTACTGTCCGAAAGTTGCAAGGCCCCGCTGGCGCTTGGTGGGCAACCTATCAAGCTTCTTTGCAGCCCAATCAACAGATTACTTGGCAAGACTTCCGCAAGGCCTTCGAGGACCATCACATCCCTGAAGGTCTTGTGGAAATGAAAATGCAGGAATTCTTGAGCCTGCAACAAGGTAATAAATCAGTCCTGGAGTATCTTCAAGCCTTTAACCATCTTGCTCAATATGCTCCGGCTCTGATTACTGGGGACGAATCAAAAAGGATGTACTTTTCACGAGGCTTATCTCCTCGGATGAGGGCAAAAATGAATATGTCCTACCCCAGTTTCCATCAAATGGTGAATGATGCAATTCAGTTGGAAGAGAGACTCCGGGTGTATGGAGAAGAAAAGAAACGTAAGAGAGCCTCTGACGGAGCCAGCAGCCGGTCACGGGTGGTTTATCAACCACCCAGGTATGCTTTTCCCGCTCCTCGTCCCTCGTGGATGGTTCGGTCAGCTCCACCGCCGAATCAACCTCCACGACCATGGATGATGAGGCCACAGTCACAGCCCCCTCGTCCTCTGGCTTTGGGTCCTCCTGCTCCTCGTACTTCAATGCCCGGCTATACCTGTTATAATTGTGGACGACCTAATCATTTTGCGAAGGACTGCCCGTATCCGCGTCAAGGTCAAGGGTTCCGTCCATCTGCCCCAGCTTCCAGTGGGAACCCTCAAAATAATTTTAAAAAGAAGGGCCCTGCCCCGAAAGTGGGCAAGGTACATTATATGCAGATGGAAGAATTGCCAGAAGGAGAAGCAGTTATGACTGGTATGTTTCCAATCAACGATCTGCTTACGCAAGTTTTATTTGATACGGGAGCATCACATACTTTTGTCAGTCATGCATACGCATCTCGTCGGGGTTTTTCTGTATTCACCGTTAAACAAGGATACCTTATCACGGCTCCTGGTCAACAATTGCTAACTAACCAAGTGGTTAGGGACTTGCAATTGGAGTTGGGTGGAAAATTTTTCAAGATCCAACCCATAGTGTTACCAGGGCATGGCATACCAGTCATCCTAGGGATGAACTGGATGAATGCTCATCAAGCTATTATGGATATCACTGCTCGCACCATACGGGTTATTTCTTCAGATAGTACCCTGGTGCAAGTGTCGCTTTCCCGAATAGAAAAAGAGGTGCCAGTAGTAAATACAGTTGTCAGTCCGGAAATAGCAACTATCCCGGTGGTACGGGGTTTTCCAGATGTGTTTCCAGAAGATCTTCCGGGACTACCCCCAGATAGAGAAATTGAGTTCTCCATAGAGCTAGTCCCGGGCACGGCTCCCATTTATCGGAAACCATATAAAATAGCTCCACGAGAGATGGCTGAAATGAAAATACAGCTTGAAGACCTTCTGAAAAAGGGTTTTATCCGTCCCAGTACCTCCTCGTGGGGTTGTCCAGCTCTTTTTGTAGAGAAAAAGAAGGACAAATCTTTAAGAATGTGTGTGGATTACCGCCCTCTCAATGCGGTAACTATTAAGAACAAATATCCCCTTCCCCGGATTGATGTGTTGTTTGATCAGTTATTAGGAGCCAAGGTCTTCTCAAAGATCGATCTGAGATCAGGGTATCACCAGATTAAAGTTAAAAAGGAAGATATACCCAAAACTGCCTTCTCTACCAGATATGGTCTTTATGAGTATCTGGTAATGTCCTTCGGACTAACCAATGCCCCGGCATATTTTATGTATCTGATGAATTCCATCTTTATGCCGGAGTTGGATAAATTTGTAGTGGTTTTTATCGATGATATTTTGATTTACTCTAAGTCCAAGGAAGAACATGAACATCATTTGCACGTGGTGCTATCCCGGTTGAGGGAACATAAGCTATATGCCAAGTTTAGTAAATGTGCTTTTTGGCTGAATAAGATCACCTTTTTGGGACATATCCTTTCTGGCGAGGGGATAGAAGTTGATCCCGAGAAAGTAGAAGAAGTTCTACACTGGAAAATCCCCAGCACTGTTACTGAAGTTAGAAGTTTTCTAGGCTTGGCGGGCTATTATCGTCGTTTCATTCAGGACTTTTCGAGAATAGCCAAGCCTATGACCAAACTGCTACAGAAGAATGTAAAGTTTGTTTGGGGAACCGAGTGTGATCGGGCTTTCCAAAATTTAAAGAAATTGCTTATTTCTACCCCGGTATTAATCCAGCCGGACGTCACCAAACCTTTCGAAGTATATTGTGACGCTTCGGGCATTGGATTGGGATGTGTGTTAATGCAAGAAAGAAAGGTCATAGCTTATGCATCCCGTCAGTTGAAGAAACATGAAGAAAATTACCCCACCCACGATTTGGAGCTAGCAGCAGTGGTGCATGCATTAAAAATTTGGCGCCACTATCTGCTAGGGAACCCTTGTCATATTTATACAGATCATAAAAGTTTAAAGTACATATTTACTCAAAGTGAGTTAAATATGAGGCAACGCCGCTGGTTGGAATTGATCAAGGATTATGATCTGGAAATTCATTATCATCCTGGAAAGGCCAATGTGGTTGCGGACGCTCTGAGTCGTAAGGCTCATTGCCACTGCCTTACCTTATCTCCTGCCACCGAATCCCTTTGTGAACAAATGGAAAAGATGAACTTAGAAATGATACAACCTGGAACCAGGATGGCTCTTCAACTGGAACCCACTCTCAAAGATCAAGTGATTCAAGCTCAACAGGAAGACAAAGGAGTCCAACATTTAAAGCGAAGGCTTGCTGAAGGCGAGGAGTTACCTTTCGAGGTTAAAGAAGGAGATGTACTCTGGTTCAAAAATCGTTTGGTAGTGCCCAAAAACACCGATCTTAGAAGGAAGATTATGGAAGAGGCTCACACCTCACGTTACACTATTCACCCGGGGAGTACCAAGATGTATCAAGATTTAAAGCAACGTTTTTGGTGGACCCGAATGAAAAGAGAAATAGGAAGATATGTGTCGGAATGTGATGTCTGCCAAAGAATAAAGGCGGATCATTTGCGACCCGCAGGACCCTTACAATCATTGCCAGTTCCAAGTTGGAAGTGGGAAGATATCCACATGGATTTCATTGTGGGTTTACCTAAAACTCGCAGGAAGAAGGATTCTATTTGGGTGATTGTGGACCGGTTAACCAAGACGGCCCACTTTATTCCTGTGAATATACAAAACTCAGTCCCACAACTAGCAGAGCTATATTTACAACGCATAGTAGCGTTACATGGGGTACCTAAAACTATTGTTTCCGATCGCGGTCCGCAATTTGTTGCCCGCTTTTGGGAACAGTTGCAAACAGCTTTAGGTACTACCCTCATTCATAGCTCAGCATACCATCCTCAAACCAGTGGTCAGGTGGAGAGAATTAATCAGATTTTGGAGGATATGCTTCGAGCATGTGCATTGACTTATGGTTCCGATTGGGAATCCTGTTTACCCTTAGCGGAGTTTACTTATAATAACAGTTATCAAAAGAGCTTAGAGATGGCCCCTTTTGAAGCTCTTTATGGACGGCGATGCCGAACTCCGTTGAATTGGTCAGAACCAGGAGAAAGAGTAACTTTCGGCCCTGAGTTAGTAATGAATGCTGAGAAGCAAGTCCGGTTTATCCAAGCTAAGTTGAAATCTGCACAAGCTCGTCAGCAAAGCTATGCAGATAAACGAAGAAGACCATTGGTGTTTGAAATAGGGGATTGGATATACCTTAAGGTATCCCCGATGAAGGGAGTTCATCGATTCGGTGTCACTGGTAAGTTAGCCCCTCGATATATTGGGCCTTTTCTAATTATCGAGAGGTGCGGTCCAGTGGCATATCGAATCGAATTACCCCCTCACTTGGCAGCAGTCCACAATGTGTTTCATGTATCTCAACTCAAGAAATGTCTAAGGGTACCTTCCGAAGAGGTAGATCATACAGAATTACAAGTGGAGCCCAATCTAGCATACAAGGAGTACCCCAGTAAGGTTTTGGATGTTAAAGAGAGAGCTACCCGGCGACGATCGATCAAGTTTTATAAGATACAATGGCGACATCATACATCAGAAGAGGCTACCTGGGAACCCGAACAACTCCTACAAAAGGAATACCCAGACTTCTGGCAACAGTTTCAGAAAGGCCAAGCTAGTAAGTCCTTTCCTCGTTTCAAAATGTTTCCTTCCTACCCTCTAGTTGCTTTTAAATCTCGGGACGAGATTTTCTTAAGGGGGGAGGGCTGTAATACTCCGTAATTTTCTAAACACTTAAGCGCATTTGCATTTGACCCTAATTTTTCTCAAAATTTTGATTCAAATTTAAATTTGAGGCCTTTTTAAAAATTTGGAGTTTTCCAGGGGAAAAAAATGTGAAAGGGTAGTTAAAATTAAGCCCTTTCACTTTTGTATTTGGACCCCTGTCAAAATATGTAAAAATCTAGGGTTAAAAATGAAAAGGGTAAAAGTAAAAAAAAAAAAAGAAAAAGGGGCGAAGCCCCGCGGGCCAGCTGGCCAGCCCGCGGCCACACGCCCTCTGGGCGAGGCCCAGCCGGGGGCGGCGGCCCGCGTGGCGGCCGGCCCGCTCGCTACCCGCGCCCCCTGTTAGTCGGCGCTGACAGGTGGGGCCGCGGGGGGGGGGGGGGGGGGGCGGGGTCTTCTCCCCCGTGCGAGCGGCCGCGCCAACGCTCGCCAGAGCTCGCGCGCTCGCCACCCGCCCGCGCCCCGCGCCGTCTTCGCCGCCGTCTTCGTCGCCGTCACCGTCGCGCCACCGCGCCGGTAAGCACACCTCACCCCGCTCCTTCCCTCTGCACCTCGCCGGGCGCCGGCCCGAGCTCGAGCTCGGAGCCCGCATGGCGCCGCGGCCACCGCGGCCACCGCGGCGTCGCCGCCGCGGTCCTCGCACGCGGGAGCCCTAGGGTTCCCGCCGGCACGCGCATCGGGTGCGCCGCGGCCGCGCGCACCCCGCGCCGTAGAAAATAGGTCGCCGCGGGCACCACAGCTGCGGCGAGGCTACCTCGCCGGCGCGTCGCTCCGGCGGGCACCATGCCGCGACGGGCGACGACCGCGCAGCGAAGAGAATGGGGGGGAGAAAGGGGAAAAGGGGAGGGAAAGGGAGAGGAGCTCGCGCCGCGCCCGAGGCCACCGCCGGCGAGGCCTCTCGGCCTCCGCCGCGCCGGATGGGCGCCGGCGCTGCCGGCGCGGCGACGCGCAGAGCGCGTCGCGCTCGCGCAGCCGCGCCGCGCGCCGGGCGGCCGCGCGAGCCGGGCGAGGCCGGCCGGCTGGGCCGCTCGCCGGGAAGGCCGGCCTGCCAGGCCGCGCCGCGGCCGGGCCGAGCCGAAAGGCGCGGCAGGGCCACGCCTTAGCGCAGGCAGGCCGCAGGCCCATTTTGGGCCGGGCCAGGCCGAAGGGGAAACCCGCGCGCTTTTTGGAGGGGGAAATTAGAACTTTTTGTTTTCTTCTTTTTGTGGGCTGGGCCGAATTTCAACAGTATTTCTGTTTTTCTTTTTCCTTTAAAATTTAATTGTTTATCTATTTTGTCTTAATGTAATATGATTATTTTAATTAGAAAAATTATTTATTAATTCATATAAATAATTTAGTAATTTCCAAAAAAAAGAAAGTACATTAAAGTTTATATATATTGTTAAAGATTTTAGCCTTTATTTATAAATACATAAAAATTCATTAAGTGCATTAAAAATAGAAAACTAAGTCAAAAATCTATTTTAATTATTCCAGAATTCCTAGAAAATTCATTTAAGCTTTAAAAATCACTTAAAAATATTTAAAAATACCTGGTAATTTGTTTAAAGCTTTGGACAATCATTTTAATTCGAAAAATATTCATCTTTAACCCCAACCGCCCTTTTTCTTTAGAAAATAGTGCACTCTACTTTTTCAACAGGTTGATCATCTTCATATTTTAAAAACTCCTGCATATCATCAATTAGGCACGTTGGTCCCACCGCTCCCAGTTGAAGAATCTTCCACTGCAACGGAAAATCCGGAAGCCGGTGCGACCGAAGCATCCTTCCCACCTGCAGGAGGAGACTCCGAGTCACCGACAGAGGCCGATCCTGTGACTCAAGGCAAGCCCCGGTGCATTACCCAGTTTTCTTAATTTCTTAATTTAAGTCAGAGTTATGCTTGTGCACTAGAGTTAGGAGTTGATTGAAACCCTAGAGCATGGTGATCCATTATCCAGCATATAATCCTATGCTCAGGAGATGGCTTAGGTGGCAAAAGTCTAGGAAGGAAATCTTTTACAGCAAGTTTTTGGTTGAGAATAAGAAAATGGATAATAAATTGACAGGCATGCGGCGGGATCAGTTTCGCTTTCATACTTTACATGATATGATAATTTGCTATGGACCCTGATCCTGCCTGTGTCGTATAAGGCCGTCCGATGTGTGGCCTGGTTGGGCCGAACGCGCCTCATTCACTTACCGTCCTTAACGGGCTCCGGTAAGCCTTTCGTCCTGTTGTACCTAAGCGCGGAACTAGACGAGACCAACTGGAAGGAGGAGGTTGGGCGGGTGTCGAAGGACTGACACCCGGGTTCGGTGAGGATGGTTCCGGCTAGGTGGCACTGGATGTTGGGTTGTCGTATGTGGGGTCGGTGTACACACATATGACGGGTGTCTGAGTATCCCTCTCGAGAGGTGGAAACCGATTCGAATCGTCTGTGGCTTGCCGGTTGTAAGCTGCCTGATCGCGACCAACATCGTAGTAAGAGAATTGATCTTATTAATGATGAATGTTTGGTAACATGTTTGTTTGGGTGGATGCTGGTGGGTTAGTAGAACAGGCATAACTTAGTTTGATCAGGTAATAACTAAAAGGGTGAACTAAATTCTAAAGCTAAGGATTTATTAATAGGCCTACCGCAGTGTGAGTTGACCTAATCACCCCGGCCTTGAGTTAGGAAGTGGGTTTCGACCCAGTGGTCGGGTAAGTCTTGCTGAGTAATTAGTACTCAGGCTTCTTGCCTATGCTTTTTCAGGTACAGAATACACTTGGTTTGAATGGGAGCCTTATCTGAATCCTCCTTTCTTCTGAACTAAGCCTGGCTATATTTGAAGAAGTTAGAGGTGTGCGTGAGTCGAAGGAACATGAGAACAATGCTACTTTTGTTTAATGGATGAGGAACTTATCATCCGGAAGTGTAATAAGTACAAAACTTATGTGTAATATTTTAAGTTATGTAATAAATGTGATGTGCATGTTGTAACCTGTGGACTCCTTCGAGAGTCGCCCCAAAATCAAGCTCGATCCGGATGGGAAGGCCAAGTCAGGATAACTACATCCTGAAGGACTACCGAGGTTAGTCCGGATCTGGTGACTAAGCACTAATCCGGGTTAATCTAGGCGGTTCTGCCACAGTAAGGTGCCTCAACTCTTGTGTCTGCTTCTTGATGACTTTATCCTCTGCACGGTGGTTCCATTTAATCCTCAGATTTTGATCACTTTATTTCTAGTACTCTTTCTGTAGCTTCAAGTCTCTATATGGGTAGGGTCTTCTTGCACATTAAGCTTGTCAAGCGATCACTGTTCTTGCAATAATTTGAGGCACTTCTATAGCGAGAGACATGAGGCATATTATGCACACCGGACAATCTGGATGGTGACTCAAGCCGATAAGCAACTTCACATCTTCTCTCAAGATTTTTTTGAATGGCCCAATGTATATCAACGATAACTTTCATGTGACCTTGAATCGGCGAAGAATTGGTGACACCTTCAAATAGGCAAAGTTGGCCTTCAAAATTTCTGCCTCGATTGAGCTACCCTTGGATTTTCCTGGATGGCTGGCACTCACTGTTTTGAATCTTTTATAATTCTCACTCCAAACAACTGTTTTTCTCTACGCGGATTCTTCAATGTAAGGGTGCGCTGCACTCTTAACCATATATTGCCTCGGATGATACTTTGCCTTCTTCAAGTTGTTTATTCCATCGATTGTTTTACCTTCTAACTGACCTTTTCTGACTTCTTGCTCCAAGGTAGGTGCTACTTACTTGGTAACTCCGTTGGTTTGATTCAAGAATCCAAAATTGAATCTTTAAAACTCTACACGTAACTCTAAAAGCATCTAGAAACTCAAAGCCGCATTGCTATAACTTTACAAATCTCTAGAGCGTGGACAACAACTACTACTTCACATCATCAGTTGGGTAGTTCTCTTCATGTTTCTTAAAACGCATGAGCTATGAATGGTGTTAAAACACATCTTCGTCTTTGTCGTGATGCATCACCATACACTACAAAGCTCTGTTGGTTATCTAGAATAGTTAACACTGGTGATGTAGTCAACCTTCTCTTTTGGTTCCCTCAGTGAACCTCTGATGATACACTACCATACCAAGGAGGCTTCTGACATCCTTCACATCCTGAGGTGGTTACCAATCTGATACTACTTGCACCTTCTCTAGGTCCACTGTGACTCCTCCGTTTGAGAAGATATGCCAAGAAAAGAACTTCACTAATCCAAAACACGCACATGCCTAGCTCAGCATACAACTGATTATCACTTAGCTTCTGCAACAGTGGTCTCAGACATTCCTTGTGTCCTTCATTCTTGGAGTAGACTGGCAACTTATTAGAAACGGCAACAGAAAATCCACACATAACTTTGATATTCTTTGTAGAGGTTCCCTCTATTTGATTAACCATGCCTTCTTCAACTGAGGGGGATGATGCAACATACTCAATTCTTTGTCCTGATGTAGTTGTCATGGACACTGATCTCTCCACATCATAGATGTCTGCCTTTCTTGCTGCTATCCAGTTTATCCCAAGGATAACATCCACTCCTCTTGACTCTAAAACTCTCAAATTCAGAGGGAAGTCTACCCCCTTAACAAGACAAACACTTGAACTAATATGATTTGCCTTAACTTCTCCTCTTGGGGTACTAACATGATGGGCTTCTTCATCGGTTGCATAAGTAGGTCGTGTTCACTCACATACCATGCGGTGATGAATGAATGTGAGGCATTGGGATCCAACAGAACTATGGCACATGATGAATTAACTTTGTACGTACCTAGCAACACATTATGGGAACTCTAAGCGTCCTTAGTGGTGACACTATTATAGGCAGAACTTGGCTTTCCCTTGTTGGCTTTGTGCATTGGTTGATGATGATTCTACTTCTTGGGTTGAACAATGGAAACCTTCTTCTGGAGACCATTATTGGAGTGGTGTCCCAGCTGACCATGGGTGCAACAGTTGTACTTTTTTGAACTGATTCAAACGCATCTCCTATTACAACATTGATGGGTGGGCACAGTGCCTGATATCTAGAGCTTTGCACTTGGTGTTGGAGTGTTGGTTCATCCACTGCATAGTACTGCCAAGCCGTTCAATGGGATGAGCCGTTGACATTATCTGTGTTGGGAAACAAGGATGGTTTCTACTGCTAGATTGTGGTGATTGAAATTTCTACTTCTTGCATCCCGTTCTAAGATGCTTGCCTTCGTGTCGACCTTGGTAGGAATGTGGTGTGAGAATTGAGTGGGATTGTCATTGCTCTTGATCATTGCCATGGGTGGAAACTTGGAATTGTTGTCTTGCTGATAGCTGACATTGGTATTGCTTGCGCATCCATGGCCGTCCATCTGATCCTCCAACATGATGTATGAGGTGACTTCTATGATTAACTTCTAATCGGGTAGGTGGAGTTGATTGAGTAGAAGAGAACGAAAGAGAGTGTATGGTTTACCCCAATGATCTAAGTTTATTAAAGCATAGCTTTTTTTCTTTTAAAACACATTTAAGTCATGGGCATTGCTCCACAACTCAAACTCACACAATACAAAGATCCAAACCAATCATAATCATAATGACAAACATCACAGGCACACCACATCATCCCATATCTAGTCGATCTTACAACTATAAGGTTGCACCTCCTAGAAACTACCAACTAGCAAAAACTAACTACCGATCGAGCATAAGAAAAGTAGAGATTGTTCTAAAAGAAAAGAGGAACAAGATATAGGACAACAAGGAGTTAAAACATATGAGTCAAAGAGGAGATAAGCAAGCAAAAGATAAGGAGTATAGCAAGGATAGAAAGACCAAGGATCATATATAGGAAATTTGACCTTAAAACGACCAGTTCTAACTAGGCTTGCATCCTACAGTCAGCACGGCTCTGATACCACTTTGTCACACCCTGTTTTTCAAAAGACAAACTAGAGCAAATCCATATGTGTGCCAGGATCTAATCTCACACATATAGAGACAAAAAACATTGATATCACAGAACATGCTTTATTACATACCGTTAAACAACATATACATTAAGACATCAAGTCTTTAACACAGAGTAGCGGAAGCGTAACTAAATCTTTGAGCCATCCACAGGGAAACCAACTAGGGGTCGCACGGCTAGAACTCCATGAATCTTCATTTGTACTCCTTCAGGCCTTCATCTTTCTGAGCAGCTGTTGGAATTTCCCCCCAACAAGGAATAAATATAAAGAAGCAAGCTTGAGTACATCAACTCGTACTCAACAAGCATAACACAAACTATGAGGCTCTAAGGTTGGCTGAGACGACTGCATGAGCTTTTAATTGAACAAACTTTATTAAGGCCTCATTACTATTTATTGATTATAGAAACCATTAACCCAAAGATATTGCATAAAGAATTAAATAGCATTTAAATAGATATAACCATCACCATAACCAAAACCAAGGTAAACCACTAATCACTGGGAAGGGTCTGGGCTGCTTGTAACTGTGAGCATAGCTGACATGTCAGTTTTACACTCTCGAGAGGTGGCGCATCTTTACCCACAAGTCGTGAGCTACGCTAGGAGTTCATCACAACACCTTAGATGAGATGACTAGTAAGCACACTACGAAGCCTTTACAAAGGTTACATTGATAAGAAGTAAACGCTAGGGATAGGTTTTGTAGCAGTGGTGTCGGCCTCACAAAGGGAGAAGCACATACATCACGTAAAGCATACTCAACCTAAGGCAGTGCAGCGACCACAGAAGCCCTCCCCCCTTATGCCCCATAGGTAAGTTACACTAGAACAAAACAACCTAATTAATCAGCTAAGTTTGTCCCATTCTAAAGCGCCCCAATTTCCATAATGGGACTAAAATGTGCTTTATTACCATCCTAGGGTTTGGTAATCACATTCTTACATCAGAGTGATACAGATCCTCCCAAAATGGGCCGGACAACAAGGGGCGTAGCCCTAAAAATCTAAGCAGCAGAATATAAAACGTAGACCCATCTTTCTCACGCCTCAGTTGGGAAGCAGGTCGTAGCCCTTACTCATTCTCGGACCAATATATGTCCATAGCACTGAGAAAAACAACATCAAAGCAAGGGTGTGTACATACGTACTCAGCAGCCCACCTTCCTCCAAACGAATTTGGGGAAGGCTAACACTATATGCAAGGATATATCTAGAGCTTAGGATAGTTTTGCAGAAAAATACTTGTATGCAGGGTTTGTGGTAGTTGTCAAGTTTTAATCCTTCTGAAAACTGAGTTTTTCACATAAAGGGGTTGCCACTGGACTTGCCAGTCCAAAGTGGCTTCTGGCTTTCCAACCAACACATTCTCCATACACCCATCATCCACTGCTGAACCAAAAATCATTTTATCCAATTCCAAACTAATTCCATTTTATTTTATGAAAACTGCTAACTGAAGAACCAAGACGTAACTCATCCATACCAGTGGACACGGACTATTTGAATAGGTTTTACTCTGGTAACAGGTTGTACTAATTCCCACAAGTTGGACTCAGCGGCACGTTACCGTCATAACTGCCCAAATTCCAAACCAAGCCGTTGCCGTTGTTTCATCACCTAGCAGAACTTTAGGGGTTTGGGCATCCGAACCACTCTAGCACCCCGCAGTACTCCCGTTGGCACACCACCCATCCCCTAGCCCCTTGTGCGCCAGCACTGAAGCTACTAGGCTATCCACTCCGGCTCAGGCCTGGCCAATGCCTCATACAGAGCAAGTGGTTGCACTGAAAGAGTTAGGCAAGATGAAAATCATAACGGTCCTTACGGACAGCTCAGGTAGAACCATTCCAACTTTTCAATGCTCGACAGCGTGAGCAATCCACCTACCTAGTATTCTCCATGAATCCCAGGACAAGGGGTAACCGTAGGTAGCTAAGTTACCCGTTCATACGCTGCCCTAATGGCTATTTCGGTGCGTAGCTGTATTCCGACAAGATCGGCTACCGGGGTTCTTCCCCATTTTATTTCAAAACCACACACACATCCACTTTCCCATACCATTCATATTCCACATCCATAATCCAACATAGCGTCGAAATTATGATAAATAATTAAATGAGCAATCCCACTTATGCGTGCTATATCTAAAATAGGCTTAGGTGGCTGTATATTTTGCAGGGTTACCTTAGCAAGCAAAACATGCTAAGCTTTTATGTGATTATCAGGCCAAGAGTTGTGTTTGTAAAACATAGAAAATTTATGCATCAAGTGGGGATTCCAGTGGGCTTGCCTTTCACTTTGTTGAGGCGGTTGATATAACAGTTGCTGGACGTATTGGGCACAGACCATCGCGTAGCATACCGCGAGGGGTAGGCCGAACGGACTCTCCGGTAAGGCCTAGTGCACAAATAAAGAAAACACACAAATCAAAGCATAATATGAGCTCAACGGGTTTAGTGGTGTAGAGCTTGGATTGCGGAGATGAGAGTCTACTGGGTTCTTACTGGTAATATTACTGCAAGTGGTTGGGGTGTAGAGTGTTTTCGGGTGAGTTGGCGGGCTCAGTAACGACAGTTACGGAGATGCCAAGGTAGGGGTGGTGGACGCGAGATGCGGGGTTGACAACGCTGAAGGGGCGGGGGTCGCATGTTGGTGTTTTGGAGAAGATCTTTTTGTGGAGTGGTGGAGAGAGCAATGATGTTCAAACGATTTTCGGTATTGTCAACATCTGAATTCAAGGCTCGGACAGGCTAAGACATGAACCTTTAGGATTTATGTGGAATAGGAGATTAACGACATCGATCACCAGGCTCACAATGTATGTGCGACCGGTGCGAAGCATTGACTGGGCGTAGGATGGCGTCATGGTGGCATGACGGCTGCTTTCGGCTAGGACAAAAGATTATGTGGAGTGTATGGATAGATAGAGCTTGATTTTAGATGAATTTAGGCGAAAGAATCACCCAAATCAGAGTTGGAACGGAGAAGATACGAATTTTGGTATATTTCAGAAAAAGAAAAGAAAAAAGGGAATATTCTTGGAATATTCCAAAATCCGAATATTTGGAAACTGGAGGATAAAATTGTGTTTTTGGATTCTGGAGGAACAGAAAATATTTCTAGATTGCTTGCGAGCAGAGTTTCAGGCTGGTGTCAACGGTCCACGCCTACGGTGTCGAATGTGGCACCGGCTTGTAGGCAGCTCTGGAAACTCCTAAAATCATGAAATTAATGTGGATGGTAGATATTGATTTTTGATGAATTTAGAAAGAAGAGTCGATGGAATCGGAGCTCGTATGGTCGAAAGATTAATTCAGAAATAAATGAATAGAAGAAAAGATTGGTACAAGATTGGACCCGCTAGTTCGAATGAGACGTGATTAGTGATGGGCTAATCACAGTGGCTGGTGGTTGGCGTGGAAAAAATAATGGGTGGATCCACCGGCGTTTAGCTCTGGCGGTTGTCAGCGTTGTGGAGGTGGTGGACGCAGAGGTGCTTGCCGCGGGCAGCCATTGGTGGCGGCCTAGGAGCTCATGGGGAGCTCGATACAGGCAGGGAAAAGGGGGGGGAGCACGGCTTGGGGGTGGTGGAGGGATGTGGCGAGGTGTTCATAGTTGGAGCAATCGAACTGTAGTGGCCTCTTGATGAAGAACGTAGAGGCACTATGCTCCCATGCATGAACATAGCAAGGGAGGAGAAGGGGGATAGCGTTCGCGGCGCACAACGCCCACGTTGAACATGTGGCTGATATTGCGGCGGTGGTGAGCTTGGTGTGGATTGAGGCATAAGGGTAGGGGGCTATTTATAGCTGATGGAGGAGGAGGCCGATGATGTGTCGTGGAGATGGGAGGTCCACATGGCGCGGAGATGGGGGGTCCAAGTGTCGCGGAGATGGGAGGTCCACATGGCGCGGAGATGGAGGGTCCAAGTGGCGCGGAGATGGAGGGTCCAAGTGGCGCGGAGATATTTTTTTAGAATTGAATTTTGGGAATGGAATTTTGGAAAGAATTTTGGTGGAGAGTATTTGCGATATTTAGAATTTTGTTGAGCTCATATTAACACTCTCGAAACAAATAAGC
Organism: Paspalum vaginatum; assembly: GCA_030272315.1. Lineage (NCBI taxonomy): Eukaryota > Viridiplantae > Streptophyta > Magnoliopsida > Poales > Poaceae > Paspalum > Paspalum vaginatum. The sequence goes on along the minus strand of CM059021.1, from coordinate 30,172,654 downwards.
AAACAACCAAAGTTTTCGAAAATTTGATTTTGAATTAGGGAGGGATTTGAAGAAAATTCCGGGTGCTAAATTTTGAGGCGTTACAAATCTACCCCACTTAAAATGAATCTCATCCTCGAGATTCAGCTTAGAAGGTTTACAAGGTTTGCTTTACTTCAGCTAGCTACTTCCTGATTCTTCACACGGAATGGAAGGTGGAATTTTAATAACAACTACATGCCCAACTCGATTCCTTTTTTTCTTCATTTTTCTTCTTTGTTGGAGCTGTTCGTACAGGCCTTCCACATACAAGCAGGATCATTCACTTCATGAACTTAGAAGGTTGTTCCATTGGCTGGCGGCTTCAGGCAGGGGCTTTTCTATAGAGCGGCAGAAATTCAGCAAGGCACTTTCTGCTCTCTAAATGGTGGCATAATCCGAGCGGTTTGTCCAAAGGGATGGATCCGTCAACATATGGAATCCGGATTATCCTGCGCCAGTGCTAACAGAAGGGAGGCTACCCTACTTAAATAGGGCGGTCGCCCCTACTTGAGTAGGCTAGGCACTCTTCTGGAAGTGAGGAGCTGCTGTATTTTCTGGCACTCTTGTGGAAGCGAGGAGCTGTTGTGTTTTCCAACTATTGTTGCGGTATCAGCACATGGAGGGTAGGCCGGAGAAGAAACTGCTATCTAGGATAGCTTTCCTCCCGTTACATTTCTTGTCACCCCAAGCACTTCTCCTTCTGTCCTCTTGTTGGTCTTCTGCCCTACTTTGGGCTTCTTGACCTTGGCACAGCTTTGCTAGCAGGAAACTCCTTGCTTCTATGTGGCCCGGGGAAGGGTGATCAACCAGAGGATGATTAGGAGGCATAGGACAAGAAGTATGGCAAAGAATATGTAGTGGAGGGGGGTGCAGACTCTGGGTTCTAGGTTCATATTCTGGGTGAGGGTGGAACATGGATCTCATAGATGATTCCTCTTCTCGCAAAGTGGACGAGGACTTTTAGGATTTTAGAGAGGAGTACGCGATGTATATGGAAGAGTAGAAGGATTGCTATGTTTATCATCTGGCGGTGGGGTTGGCAGGCGGTTTGGGTGGGTTTCTGAGTCATTCTTCCTAGGGGAGAGGGCGGTGGATTTCCTAGAGGAAAAGGAGGCAAAGTGGGAGAGTGACGGCGGTAATAGTGTAGTAACTTAGGAGGAACTGTCCTACCCAAGAATCATAGAACATGGGAGGAGTTGTGGTTGGTTTAGCTGGTGGGAGAGGAGCGGTGGCGGGTTTGGTCTACGAGCTGAGTGAGGAACTGAGATCAAGGGAGGGGGTTTTATCGGCCCGCGAGGGTGGTGGTTGGAGTGTGGTGTGCTGTGCACCGAGGTGACACAAGCGATGGAGGTGGAGCGGGGGCACGTGGCAGCTTGCGAGGAAGGATGGAGCGGGGGGGGGGGGATCGTGCATCACTAGACGGCGGAGTGGGGACACGTGGCAGCCGGCCAGGGGATGGTTGTGTAGGGGCCATCTTTGGCCGACACTGGGCGAGTGGGTGAGCTGCCAAAGGCGGCTGGTGGTGGCAGGCTGGCATGCACGCGGCAGTAGGGGTGAGTGGGTGGGGGGGGGGGGGCTGAGGCATCGGATGCAGCGGATGCAGTGGAAAAGGCAGGGCAGTGGAGAGTTGTGAGCGGCGGTGGACTGTGGTGGATACTGTTTGCAGGGGGCTATGGTGCGCGATGTTTCCTCCAATCTTATCCATTTTATTAGGGCCACTGTTTCCTTTAGCTGTGCTTTCCTTGGGCAGGGCTTTTGTTAGCTACTGACCGTCCTTTATTTTGACTAGAGCTTCCTTTGGTCGCTTCTTTTAGAAGGCACTTCTTTGATGGGCATTAAGGTGAGAAAGAGGCAGCAGAGGTGAGGGCTAGTTCTAATGGTGGTTTTATTAGCACTCAAACAGGGCAACACTTGATTCTGCTGACACAGCAAGAGACAAACCACAACAACAAAACACAAGAATGAAAACAAACACACTAATGCGACTACTCACGCATAACTGACTTCAACTTCTGACTGTCGGAGGCTCCGTTTGGTGATGGTTGCTGGATACGGAATCCTTCTCCTGGAAGCAAGAGTGTCAGGAGGGTGCCCAAGCTTTCTCTATCTTCCTCTTGGTGGATGGTTACTGGGGCTTTTCCCTGATTCTGCTGTTGCTCAAGCAGAGAATACTGGAAACTAGCTTGGTGACTTGGTTTCTATTGCCTAGGAGGGTTTGATATTCCTCCGTACTGCATTCCCAATGGGTAATGGAGGTCAAACAGACTCCGTGTTGTTGTGCTTCTTGGATCTGGGTTGATTTCTTGCCTTTGGCGCAGCGACCTAGCTCTGTACTAGGACAGAAGGTCTTCTGTTATCCAGTTGCGAGCTTCCAACCTATCATGCATGAGGCTCAGCTTGTCGTACTCATCATCCAAGGCTTGTAGATGAAGAGCAAGGTAGGCTATGACGGGATCCTCAGTTTCCTTCATTAGCTTCAGGGCTTCAACCCTTTTTGCCCCGCTTGTGGTCAACTTGTTGAAGGGTAGGAAGAACCTCATAGGGGTGTCCTGGATTGCCCTGTGATAGGTTGAGCACAACTTTCTAATTGCGTCACGCACTGTAATATGACACGCATCCACAAACCAATGACTGGTAGCTGTGGAGTGCCATCCTTCGAGGGCACGGTTGTCCTTGATGTATAGCGAGACCATCGATTTCTGCTCTCCATTCTCGATGATTTCTCTACCAAGATACTCAGGGTATCTAGAAATCCAGAGGTACCTTATGGTATCCCTTAGGAGCTCTGGAAAACCTTTTACATCCTCACATTGGATGATACGTCTAGCAGTTGTCCATTTGAACGAGACTCGCAGGACTTGGTCCTAGAACAAAACTACTACACAACACACAACAAGCAAGACAACGTCTACAATGCACGCGATTGTTGGCGGTCATTATCACCCATTTCGACCACCAACATTTCATGTTCCAAGGGTGATTTTATGCAAAGTTCATACATATTAACTGATTCCACGAGTTGTGTACAAAAGTCTTGCAGGAACACATGTCACAGTGCAAAAACATACAAAACATGGTGAGACATGGTAAACCAAGAAGGAAGGCTAGAAATGGGCTAAGGACCCGAGCCGCCCGACCAGTAGTCTAGGCCGCCTGGCCTCCTACTAGGCTGCTCGGCCTGCCTTCGGCTCCAAAGGCCACCGTTCTTCACCTGCATGCAAGGGACAACGTGTCAAACACAAATCCATCGTGGCAACCGGAGAGAAGAAGCACAAACACATTGGAAGGCTTCCACCTCACCAATCCAGCCCACGGATTGGTTAAGTCAGCAATCCAGGGGAGTCCTATCCAATGGCTAAGGAAGAAACACAAAGAGAATCCAATGGTTGAGGCAAAAGCACACGAGGATAACCGTCAGCCGACCTACAACCGCCTTAGGGAGTCAATATCAATCGAAGGATGGAGTAAGGCGGTGGATCCAAGGGCACCCCAGGCTGCCCAGCCTCCTATCAGGCCGGCCGGCCTCCTACCAGGCCACCTGGCCTGGCCCACACCCTTGTAACCACCATACCGACCCTACAAGTACCCCCTCACTCCCTTGGCACTATAAATTCCCCCTGGTAGCTCATTAGTGAGGGTGTGTGTAGATGTAGTGGCATAGTAGCACTTGGTGTGAAGTGTATAGTGTGGAGAAGTGAAGTTATCCCTTAGCTTGTAGAGAGAGTGCCTCTTGTATCAAGGAGAGTAGTGAGGAGAAGAGTGCGGGAGCCGGATCTCTCTTTGCTCCCATACTTGCATTCTCAGCGGAAGGATATTCAATTATAGGATTTAGTAAAGTTCCTTGTCCTCTACCTTTGTTATTTCATTCTTACTTTGCTTTCATACTTAGTCTTATACTTATCTGTTTACGGGAACCTTGTGCATGATTATAGTGTTGGCTATATAGTAGTGCTTGCTTTTCTGGCTCATTACCAGATACAAGTAAACTCTCCGAGTGGCACGACGGTGTTCATACTTAGAGTTTACCTTGGTTGGTCGGCTATCCCACGCAGCTCTAATGATATAGCCTTATCCTGTAGTACTCGCCTTTGTCGGCTGGGTAATTAGCACTCTGGTGCCTGGCAGTGGTGCTACAGCTTTGGTGTCTATGTTTACATGACAAGTATATCTCTTTGCATGATTAGTATAGTAAGGTGATCTAACATTTGTTGAGAACCTGCTCCCCTGTCTTTTATCCTCTACATTGCTACCTTCACTAGTTTGGTTGGTTGTGTTACGTGTTATTATACTCATCGTTCTCTGTGGATTTGATACCCCGGAATACTCTTGGGTGAAAGAGCTACAACGCGTTTACCGTGCGCTTGCGGAATTATATCCGAAGGCTAAGGAAGGCCAACAAGCTTTTTCTAGCACCGTTGCCGGGGAACGGTAGCTATTTTAACACAGAACCAAGGCTGTCCTATCTCTCACTATACCACCACTATCACCACCACACCACCATCATATCACCATTCCACCCAATGGATCACACACCTATCTGCGAATTATCTGCTCTGAAGGGCGATTTTTTGGAGCCTCCACCCTCATCTGCCCTCATCATCACAGACGACTATCAGCTACGTCCCAGCTTGATAGCCATGGTTCGGGATCAATGTTTCACGGGATTAGACTCAGAGAGCCCCTACACACGCCTCCGAGAATTCGAGCAGCTATGCAGTTGCCTCGTAATTCCGGGAATGCATGGAGAAACTCTTCGATGGCTGCTCTTTCTGTTCTCACTTACGGGAGCAGCAAAAATCTTGGTATAACAGAGCAATTGGTGTAGTAGAGGGGAGTTGGGAAATACTTAAAGTCAAGTTCTGTCTACCCTTCTTCCCACAACATCGAGTCGTTGACCTCTGATGTGAAGTTCTCAACTTCTGACAAGGAAGTAACGAGGGCTTGGCCGCAGCCTGGTCACGTTTCACCAGTCTGGTCGCATCTAGCCCTGACTTGGCGATACAAGAATCCATGCTCATGCAGCACTTTGTTCGAGGCCTATCACCGGGCGCAGGATTATGTTTGGATTTAGCATCGGGAGGATCGTTCTCTCACTTAACTGCCCCAGAAGGATGGAAAGTCCTTGATAAAATCCTCGAGAAATCCTCTGATGGTAGTAAGATCGAGAAAGCACGCTCATATCCACAAGATCCACCTGAGCCCAACTGCCACAAAGAAAGTCAGAACACCTATCCACCAGCTCCACTATCCCGTCAAACCCTCATGATAAAGGATGTCCCTGAACCAAGCACGTCACAGGACGCTGAGAGGGTTAGTGAATCCGTGACGAATCCTCTGTCGGTTCCACCGTTCTCATTCAACGACGAACTATTCGCAAGCTTTGGCAATGTATCTCGGTTGCCTAAAGTGAGCCGATGCTTCAAAAGGACCTCTCAACCAGCATACCTCTTCCCACATCAGATACATCAAATGAGAGAGGACCTACTCTGGCTTACAGCTGTGATAAATCAGGAATGGCTAGAAGAGAGAAGACTTGATACAAAATTCGTTAGGTTCTACCCAGAACCAACTCTCGTCCCTGGCCATGTATCTGACATGCTTCCATAAGATATTCTCTATGGCCCATGAGTAGGGGTGAACATCATTCTCAAATATGTTGTAGACACTCGTTTCCCCACTCAACCATGATCAAAATCCAACATTCGCTTGAAGTGGAACAAGAATGAATCGTTGGAAAATCATGGAGTCATTCGGGTCATACCAGTTACCTTGCGGGACAAGCAGATATTCGTAGGCTTCCACGTCTTCGACATACTCGAGGGGCCTATGCCATCCATATTGATTGGGATCCCCATTGCCTCCTTGATTAACACGACAAATCCTAGGATAGTTATAGATTTAGTTTGGCCAAGAGGTTCTCGAAATTGTCATGAGTCGAGCACTGAATACCAAAACAGAATCCAAGCCAGAAGTTGACCCCCTAGAAGAAGTGATGGGTATTTCACTGGAGGAAGAGGAGGATCAACACAGCCTAGAGGAAGAGGCTAGTGAGTTCAGTGTGGTAGAAGAGCCGCTTGAGTTCGAAGAACTGGGTGAATCCGGACACACTGGTGATCATCAGCGACAAGCTGACCGAGAATGAAAGCCGACGATTACTCTCAGTCTTGGAAAAGTACAGATCAGTGCTTGGGTACTCACTGCAAGATCTGAAGGGAATCAGTCCTAACCTGTGCACACATCGCATCCCCATGGAGACCGAACATCGGCCTACAAGGGAACCACAATGCAGACTCAATAATGTGATGAGAGAGGTAGTTAAGAAGGAGGTACTTGAACTCCTACATGCTGGTATTATCTACCCCGTACAAGATACTGAATGGGTTAATCCAGTCCAAGTCGTACCCAAGAAGGGAGGAATGACAGTTGTGAAGAACCAGAATAATGAGTTAATCCCTCAGCGCACTGTCACGGGATGGCGAATGTGCATCGACTATAGAAAACTCAACTCAGCCACCCAGAAAGACCACTTCCCCCTTCCTTTCATTGATGAGATGCTCGAAAGGCTGGCCAATCACTCCTTCTTCTGCTATCTCGATGGCTACTCCGGTTATCACCAGATCCCAATTCACCTAGATGACCAGAGTAAGACCACCTTCACATGTCCTTAAGGCACGTTTGCATATTGACGGATGTCGTTCGGACTGTGCAATGCTCTAGCATTGTTCCAGCGTTGCATGAATGGCCATATTCTTTGACCTTGATAGAAAATATAATGGAAGTCTTCATGGATGACTTCTCAGTTTATGGCAAGACCTTTGATGGATGCCTAGAGAACTTGGAAAAGGTTCTCCAGCGGAGCAAAGAAGTCGACCTTGTCCTGAACTAGGAAAAGTGTCACTTTATGGTCAGAGAAGGGATTGTGCTAGGACACAGAGTCTCAGAGAGAGGCATAGAGGTGGACCGTGCAAAAATTGAAGTCATTGAGCAGCTTCCACCTCCAGCAAACATCAAGGCACTCCGAAGCTTTCTTGGCCATGCTGGGTTCTACAGGAGATTCATCAAAAACTTCTCCTGTATTGCCTGGCCTCTGACTAATCTCCTAGCCAAGGACACACCCTTTGTGTTTGATGATGCCTGCCTTGAAGCATTCCATACACTCAAGAAGGCTCTAGTCACAGCACCCATCATGCAACCACCAGACTGGAATGCTTCTTTTGAAATCATGTGTGATGCTAGCGATTATGCTGTAGGAGCAGTCCTAGGCCAGAGCTAGGATAGAAAACATCATGCCATATCCTATGCAAGCAAGACGCTCACTGGCCCACAGCTGAATTACTCCACCACCGAAAAAGAGTTGTTAGCAGTCGTCTTTGCCATTGACAAGTTCAGATCATATTTGGTGGGAGCCAAAGTCATCATATATACAGATCATGCAGCTCTCAAATACCTCCTCACCAAGAAAGATGCAAAGCCACGACTGATACGGTGGATCCTACTACTCCAAGAATTTGACATAGAAATCAGAGATAAGAAGGGAGTTGAGAATTCAGTTGCCGATCATCTCTCACGAATGCAATTTGAAGAGACATCATCCTTGCCGATTGATGACTACATGAGAGATGACACCCTCCTAAAGGTCTCCACATCCCAACCATGGTACGTAGATCTGGTTACCTGGTCACGGGATATATACCTGAAGGAGTTGACAAGAGGAAATTGATCCATGACAGCCGGTTCTATCTCTGGGATGACCCCTACCTATACAAACTCTACGCAGATAGACTCTTTACGTCGCTGCATTCCAGCTTGCGAAGTACCTCAAATCCTTGATTGATGTCACTCATCTTCCTATGGTGGTCACTATGGAGCCTATCGGACTCATGTAAAGATTTGGCAAAGTGGATTCTATTGGCCAAATATGTATGATGATGCCAAAGAGTTCGTATGAAGGTGCTCATGGTGTCAACGCCAAGGAAACATTAACCCAAGGGATGCTATGCCACTCACAAGCAACCTTCAACTCACTGTATTCGATATGTGGGGCATAGACTTCATGGGACCTTTCCGCAAGTGTGGAGACAAAGAATACATCCTGGTCGCAGTGGACTATGTATCAAAATGGGTAGAGGCACTGCCGTGCTCCGCGGTAGATTCGAGGCATTCGATCAGAATGTTCTACGACACCATCTTTCCTCGATTTGGTACGCCAAGGGTCATCAACAGCGATGGAGGACATCATTTCATAGATAAAAGATTCAAGAGGTGCCTTGCAGAACTCGGTGTGGATCACCGTGTCGCCACTCCTTATCACCCGTAGACAAGTGGCCAAGCTGAGACATCAAACAAGCAGATCAAGAACATCCTGCAGAAAACTATCGAAGCAATGGGAAAAGATTGGGTATCCAAGCTACCCGATGCTCTATGGGCGTACCGCACAGCATCTAAAACTCCCTTTGGCATGACACCATACCAAATGGTGTACGGCATGACTTATTAGCTGCCAGTAGAACTTGAGTTCAAGTCTCACTGGCGATAAGGAAATGGAACATGGATCTCCAATCAGCAGGAGTTCGACGTCAGATTCAACTCACTGAATTGGAGGAATAGAGGGAGAAGGCCTACCACAGTGCTAAGCTATACAAAGAGCGAACCAAAAGATGGCACGACAAGCATATCAAGATCAAGACATTCAAACCAGGCGATAAGGTACTACTTTTTAATTCTCGCGTTCGTTTGTTTGGTCATGGTAAGCTTAGAAGTAAGTCGGAAGGGCCATTTTTGGTTCTTGATGCCACCGATCACCGTGGCATCACCCTCCAGGACGATGACGGGAAAGTCTTTAAGGCGAACGGGCAATGCCTAAAAGTTTTCTAGAGCCCGAAATGCCACAGCTCGAAGAAGTGACGTCTACGAGCTGCAAGAAATGGCATGATCACACGGCCGCGGTCTAGCTCCGACCTTAAATGAAGCCATGCACACTACCATGCTCTTCTCTTTTCTGTCTTATCTCACCTTTTGCTTCCACATCACCAAATCTCAACAAAGTGACAGTACAACACGGTGAAATATGGTTTCAAGCACCTAGAAGGGTAAAACAAACACTTGGTCTACCAAACCAGGGTCGGCGTGGCTGACCGACCTCAGGTCAGGCTGCTCGGCCCCCTGGTGAAGCCGCTCGGCCTCCCACCATGCCGCAAGGCCGCCTTTTTTCGAAATTTTTCGAGTTGAGTTGACCCCTAAGCCGTCGAACGTCGTTGAGTAGATGAGATCGAGCTTTCACGACTTAAACACGAGGGTTTCTTCCCTTCCAGCCACTCTCTCCATTCTCATCTCATCTTCATTCGAAAAAAAACTAATTCATGGCCTCCAACAACACTCCATCCAAGAGCCTTACCCTAACATCCGGCACCACAGCGACCTATTCGCCAGCCTCTGACCATGAATTCACCCACGTACCAACGGGGAACGGCACCATGAGGGTGCTGGATGTGGCACCGTTGGCCGCCCGACCACCCCCTCAGGCTGCCCGGCCTCAGGGCAGGCCGCTTGGCCTGGAGAGAGGCCGCCCGGCCTCCCCCGCGCACTCACGCAGTGCGGGAAGGCCTGCACATGGCCTATCTCCTGCACGTACCATCGCAAAGAAGGTGTTCCCGCAGATTCCCCTTGACCTAAGGTCGGGGCGATCAGCCCCAAGGTGCCCATCCAGAAACTCTTCTCGGAAGATTCTGTGGAGGGCACGGGCAAGGAGGTGCCCATGGGGGCCACAATCACCAACCTACACCATTCGGGGTGGAGTTACTGCCTCTGGAAGGTGGGGAAAAGTGTTGGTCCCAAAACACTTGGAGAACGTCCTTAGAGGGGATGCATCAATTGATGAATCCATCGACTCCACTCCTCCTAGGAGGACCGTGAAGAGGATCTCCAAACCCTCCCTGATCCGCCCTCCACTAGGCCAATTTGAAGATTCAGAGGAGGAGGAGGAGAAGGAGAAAGAGACCATCGAGTCTCTAAAGATGGAGATCAAAGCGCTCAAGCACACACTGCCAAGACTTGAGGAGCGCTGCGTGGAAGGCGAACTTTGGAAGTGGGAGATTAATGATAAGCTAGAAATCCTTAGGAAGGGGTTTTAGGCTAGTGTCAACGGTCCACGCCTACGATGTCAAATGTGGCACCGGCTTGTAGGCGGCTTTGGAAACTCCTAAAATCATGAAATTAGTGTGGATGGTAGATATTGATTTTTGATGAATTTAGAAAGAAGAGTCGATGGAATCGGAGCTCGTATGGTCGAGAGATTATTTCAGAAATAAATGAATAGAAGAAAAGATTGGTACAAGATTGGACCTGCTAGCTCGAATGACACGTGATTAGTGATGGGTTAATCACCGGTGGCTGGTGGTTGGCGTGGGAAAAATAATAGGTGAATCCACCGGCGTTCCGCTCTAGTGATTGTCAGTGTTGTGGAGGTGGTGGACGCGGAGGTGCTTGCCGCGGGAGCCATTGGTGGCGGCCTAGAAGCTTACGGGGAGCTCGATACAGGTAGGGAGAAGGGGAGAGCGCGGCTTGGGGGTGGTGGAGGGATGTGGCGAGGTGCTCACAGTCGGAGCAATCGAACTATGGTGGCTTCTCGACCAAGAACGCAGAGGCACTCTGCTCCCATTCATGAACATAGCAAGGGAGGAGAAGGGGGATGGCGTTCGCGGCGCACAACACCCGGGTTGAACCGGGGGCTGATATTGCGGCGGTGGTGAGCTTGGTGTGGATGGAGGCATAGGGGTGGAGGGGCTATTTATAGCTGATGGAGGAGGAGGCCGATGATGTGTCACGGAGATGGGAGGTCCACATGGCACGGAGATGGGGTCCAAGTGTTGCAGAGATGGGAGGTCCACATGGCGCGGAGGTGATGGGTCCATGTGCCACGGAGATGGAGGGTCCAAGTGGCGCGGAGATATTTGTTTGGAATTGAATTTTGGGAAACGAATTTTGGAAAGAATTTTGGTGAAGAGTATTTGTGATATTTAGAATTTTGTTGAGCTCATATTAACACTCTCAAAAGAAATAAGCAAACAAAAGTTTTCGAAAATTTGATTTTGAATTAGGGAGGGATTAGAAGAAAATTCCGGGCGCTAAATTTTGGGGCGTTACACATTCCAGCCTTGTGGTAGCACTGTTGTCCTAGGTGGTCGCTTTGTGAACCCGTCCTTAAGAGAGAAACCCGCAAAAGCAGACGAGCGCATTGCTTAGGCTCCATAAACTATGTTGCTAAAAAACAGATTATTAAAATGGACATGAACCACTTAGTGGTCAAGCCCAACAATTAAATCGCATAGAATCCATTAGTCAAAATTAATTAACAAAAGGACTTGTGTTCAAGCAGCACCTAGGACAACGTAACCATATGCATTCCCAAAAGGTGAATATCAGGATAAATGTAGCCAGGTAATATCCTTATAGGCATTCCAAAATTAAATGCACATGTAGTGATTAAAAGAGTTATTGGGTGTTGTTTATGTTATGCTTGCCTTCCTTTAAAGAATCGCTGCTCAGAGTCTTTTAGGTCTTGATCTTGTGTTGCACTTGAGATCGCATGAAGAAGATCAGCGTCTATACGTTCATCGGAGCACCACACATGCATACAGGTTCACACATGCAAGAAAATAAGTACAAACTATAAGAAACAGTACACCATATTATCAAAACAGAAGATAAAACATTTATAAAACTATTCTACGCATTACTACGGTCACGTGAGCATGAGAATCGCCGAAAACGGATTTCAAACGAAGAAGATATGAGGTTTTGAAGGTTGCAAGGGCTGGTTTGTAAATACTTTTCGAAATCTGAGGTTTAAAACTAAAAAAACAGAGGTTTGCTCTACAGGATTAGACTGCGGGTTGATTTTTAGAAACTGCAGGGGCCTTCATGCAAAACGGCGGCGGCAGAGGTGACATGGCTCTTTCTAATTGGTTGGATTCGGTGACACACCATGAGCTGTAGGGTTGTGGCCGTAGAGGATCCGGTTTGGGCAGATCGGGATATGGTGTGTGGGGGCAAGAACACGGGACCGCGATGATGTCTAACAGCAGCGCGACAAGTGGCCGGAGGAAGGCTGGTGGGTGGCTCAGGCTCGCTCGCTCCACTTGTACGTGCGGTGGGAGGAACGCATGGCTCAAGGCGGCACCGAGCAGGCGGGGGCTAGGCATGAGGACACCGCGCCGTTTCTGCGTGCGGGAGGGAGCAACCGTATGGGGGCGGGTCCCCGCGGGGGCACGGTAGGGTCAACGCGGGAAGTAGGCAGGGCGAGCTGCGCTCTCCGCGCGGGAGATGGGGCCAGGGGGCGCCGTATGGGAGATGGTGCAGGGGCGCACCAGTTGGGCGACAGGGCCCGACGAGCCTGCGGCCACGCTGCTCGGGTGGCACAGGGAGCCAAGGCGGGGCCCTCGGTCTGGAGAAGTGGAGGGGGCACATGAACCGAGGTGCAAGAACGGTGAAGAAAGAGAGGGGGAAAACAGCTCACTGGAGACAAAAAGAAAACTTAGATCTACGGAAAGTGGAGAATCTCCTTAAAAATCCAATTCGCTGGAGATGCATGATATCCTCAGATTTCGCTAGAGATGACTGGTTGTGGAGGAATTGCTCACCGGAGGTTCGCCGGAGTTGGAGAAATTCTTGATCCTCTCTCCTCGATCTACGGAGCTAGGTTTTCGTGATTCAAAAAAGGAGACCGGATCCGGAAAAGGGGGCGACAAGAGGATTGCGATGAATATATATATGCATAGGTTTGGGTCGGATTGTATTTGAGCTATTTTTCGAAATATTTAATTTTGGGCATTAAAATAATTCTAGAAAATCTAGAATTAGTATTTGTGTCCCGAAAAATATTCTGATGGCTCCAAAAATTTTGGAAAAATTCCTAGAAATGATTTGGCACCCAATGAACTCAAATAAAATATTTAGAACCCATGAAAAGATTCAGAAGAGCCTCCAATAAATGGAATTTGCTTTAGGAAAAAGGGAAAAGCTTCCAGATAAATACAGAAATTTCCAGAAACAACTTCATGATGAACAAAGATATTTGGAAGGGTTTTCACACTTAGAACATGCCACTTGGCATGGCAGGATGAGATGGCTGATAGGATCGACAGTGAGGGAAGGGAGAAACATGACGAGCGGGGCGGAGAAGCATGATGAGCCAAACTTGCATGACAAATATAAAGAGCGAGGGCAGAAGAGAATGAGGAAAGGTGGGAGATTCTGACTTGGGTTGACTGCTGGGCTGAAAGAGAGGAGCGAGAGAGAGGAAAAAGGCGGTAGGTCAAGCCAACGAGGGGAAAAGGGCTGGGTCAAAAGTGCATGTGAAGAGAGGAGGGGGAATTTCTGCCTTTTTCTTTTGAAAACTTTTCAAACTCTTTTATTCTGAGGTTTAAACACACTATAAATTCAAATTGAATTTGAATTTGAGTCCTTAGGCAACCACTCAACATAAAAAAATGCAGTGGCATGAATGCAACAACATGTTGGCCTAAATTCATTTTATTTGCTTTAAACTTTATTTTATAAATCCATTTAAATGCTTATTCTAAACAGGAATATCCTTAGTAAGTTGAGAAAAAATTTTAATTATTTTTTCAATTCTGAAAATGAAATTTAGGGTGTTACATCAAATACCAAACCATGTACCGCGAGTGTATCCGATCACTATGCTATCACAAGCATATCAATGTACTGCAAATATCAATGAGATAAACACTTTGGGATGCCAATTTCCATCTAAACCATATGATTTCACAATCTCCTATTTGATGAAAACATAACATAGTAGAAATATTGAGCTTTGAAATTTTCTTCTACTAGTTTTTAAAAATCAAAGCCAAAGTGAAATTGGGAGAAACAAAAAAGAAATAAAAAAAATTCTCCCATACAAGGCAAGTCCAATACTCTCTTCATTTGAAAATGGATTCATCGGGAACAAGAAAATATTCAGCATGTTTATTTTTTATCAGAGCTTTGGCGTTTACGAAAAGCAATCCAAGTAAATTAGATTAAAATGCAAGTGAGATAAACGAACAAGCCAACTAAAATAAAGCCATGCCACAAAGCTTCAAGAGGTAACTAAGATGCAACTTTCAAGATCAATTCGTCAAGAAAGTATTTCACACTACTAGAGAACTGGACTTCGGATGAGTTGAAGATTTACATACGAATCGGCCAAAACTGCACCCGATATTAATGGCTAGCATCAGCACTAGGTGCAACGCTGGGGAGGCCCGGGTGCCATGGTTGTGAGCCCTAGGAGCACTTTAGTATTGGGTCACCCAAAGAGATGGTGCTTATGTTTGTACATTAGAAGGGGTTCGTTAAACCACTCGGTGCTAATATTATTTGCACCGGTTGGTCCACCAACCCGATACTAATGTACTAAACATTAGAATTGTCTCTTTAATCTACCTGTTACTAAAGTGGTGCCAGGGCTTCCAATGGAAGCTCACGTGCCCGTTCGCCTTCCCGCCAATTCTCTGCTCTGCGCTAAAAGCCGTTCCATTGATGATGATCATATTTGATCGTGGGAATTAAACACTAGAGGTTCTCACAATTAAAAAGTTTCTACGATTATTTACATCAGGAATTAAACACTAGAGGTTCTTGCAATTAAAAAGTTTCTACAATTATTTACATCAGGACGGAATTAAACACTAGAGGTTCTTGCAATTAAAAAGTTTCTACAATTTAAAAAGTTCTTGCTAGGGAGGCTCTGCCTACACCTGCCCGCGCTTCACCGAAAGCTTGTCGTCATCACCGTCATCACCGTCATCGTCACCGTTGTCGCTGTTGTCATCGTCTCTGTGATCGTCCTCGTACCCACCTTCGTCCTCATCATCATCATCTTCGTCGTCGTCGGTGGATCCCTAATGAGGATGAGGTTCCTCTTCCTCATCATCAGAGGAGCTGATCAGCTCCTCCTCTTCCTCCTTGTAGTGTTGACCCAGGAGAAGAGGTCATCCTCACTCGTCTAGATTGGTTCCTCGTCTAGGAGGAAGGCGAGGTCCATCTTTGCTTCCTCCTAGCCAATTGTTGCACCGCTAGCCGCAGTGTCTTCATCGTAGTCGCTCTCAGTAAAATCCCAGAGTCCCTCGGTCCACCAGCTGGGAAGAAAGGGCGGTGGGTTGAAGACAGGAGGTGCGTATGGGGGAGAAGAAGGGGACCGGAGGAGGAAGAAGAGCTGCTCGCCATTGGCAAAGGAAGGATTTTTTTCAGAGTTTTTAGTTCTATTGTGGGGTAAATAAGTGTTTGTAGGGATGTGGCTTCAGTTTCCTAGACGTGAGAACGTGGGAGAGTGAGTGGTTAAATAATTTTTTCTTGCTTGATTCAATTTTAGTTGAGAGTGAAATTAATTTGTGGACAAAATTAGGGCTGGCCAGCAATGGTTGATGGTTAGTTCATATTTAGCATCGCGCATGATACCTACCCGGTACCATCAGTATATTAACTGGCACCGGGGACTGAGGTAACCTGATTTTATTGCCAGGTGGAAGCTCGTGCCTGCCTATTCGCCTTCCCGCCATATGCTATGCTCTGTGCCTACCGTACCGTGTCCGTTTGATGATGATTTGATCGTGGGAATGCCAATCGTCGCTAAGGTGTACTAGTACGAGCAAGAACAAGAGAAGAACAAGGAAGAGCAGTGAGCTAGAGAGCACAAGCAAGAAAAAAGAGGAGAGCGCGCCGCCGCGCCCTAGCCAGCTCCATTGTCGCCTTGGATCACTGGTCGAGTGATATCAAGTACACCATCGACTACTCCTCCGAGGATGATCCAGAGGAGGTGAGCCAGTCGCCGCTGAAGAGGCCATGATGGGAGGAGGAGGAGGACTGGTGGTCCCATGATTCGGAGGAGGAGGAGGAGGAGGAGGAGGAGGAGGAGGAGGAGGAGGAGGAAGACGAAGATCAGGAGGAGGAGGAGGAGGAGGAGGATGAGGATGACTGTGATGGCAACGATGAGGGCGACGGCGATGGCCCCGATGGGGACGGCAATGGCGGCCTCAACGGCATCGACTAGGACGGTGGCCTCGGCAGCGACGAGGACACGGCGGCGATGGCAATGATTTTGGTTTTGGACACTGCGGTGGAGGCGGAGGCTGTAGCTTTCCTCGACGTCGCCGTCCTTATTTTGAATTATAGTTATATGTAAAATAGTTTAGTTTTATTAGTAAAATAGTTTAGTTATGTAAAATATTAAGTGGCAAACAATGTTAATTATTTAAGATGAAATCAATGGACTACGTATATAAAATTTCCAATTTCTACGTATTGTAAATAGTTCAATTTCTATTAGCACCGGAGCTTTAGCACGCCCGCTAGTAATGAGGATCGGTGCCCATGCCTATTTTAGCAACTCCCAACTAATCTCCGGCCGGCTGCCTCTGCCATCTCCTCTTCCGACTCTTCACCCCGTCCACAATGGATGAGCTTGCCATTGCAACCCTAGCCAAGCACGTCCACGCTAAAATCTTAGAGGAGCGCCTCAGCCACTGCGATGCATCCCTGCCCCATCAAGATGTGATGGCAAGAGAGGATCAGCATGCTCATCGGAGCCTCTCGCGGCGCGGAGCTCCTCCTTACCCCTCGCCTTCATCGCCACCACCGACGCCTCGCCACCATGGCCCGCCGTGCGACAGTCGCTTTAGCCCCGATGACCTCCTCCATCACGGTGGTTACTTCAGCGCCGATGGCCTCCTCAATGACAGTAGTGCCAGGGACCTTCTCCACAGCAGCGGCCACCGCCAGTGTTCCTCGCTGGCAGTCTCGCGGTGCGGAGGTCCTCCACCACTGTGCCTTCTTCTACCTACACTAGCAGAGCCTCTGCGGTCACCAAGACTGAGGTGCCTTGAGGCGGCTGCTTCAGCCCTGGCGATCTCCTCAATGGCAGTAGTGCCGAGGGTCATGCAATGCCCACTATGTGGCGAGGAGGCGTGGCCTTTGCCCGTGACCATGACGGCGACGATGGCATCGACGACAGGCCAGAGGCGTTGCTCGCCTCATCCGAGGATTAAGAGAGCTTAGTAGTATCTAATTAGTATTAAGTTCTTAGTATTGTTAGAACTTAGTATCTAATTAAGTAATATTTAATTATCTAATTATATGTAATATATCTAATTATCTATGAATCTGCTTCTGTTTGGGATGAAATTATGAATCTGCTGCTGTGATGAATTATATATATAATTCGAATTTGTCAAATTAGCACCGGGTAGAGTTTTACCCACCACCGATGTCACTTCGTGCAATGGTCAAAATAAGAATTGGGGGTTTTGTGTCTCATTGGTATTTCACACGTTGATACCGGTGGTTTAGCAAAACCGATACCAATGACGCTCTGACACGGTGGCGCAAAGAATTGGGATTTTCTCTCATTGGTATCAGTTGTTTAAGAGCACCGGTGCTACGGTCGTCCTGGAAATTGGGGTTTTGACACGTTGTTACTGGTGTTTTACCAGAACCAATACCAATCATTCTATGTTGGTACCGGTGGTTATTTATACCCGATACTAATAGTACTTAAGGTACTTAAGCTCTCTCTGAAGGCATGACCACCAGAGCTGCTCTCTCTGAAGACGATGAATAGAGCTCTGTCCAAGGCATCCATTTACAGGGGAGGTGCAGCTAAAATTTTCTTTTGAAATTGAATTGGAGACTCATACAAGGGTGCATTACCAAATGAAATCAGTTGCATTATTACTGAAAGAAATCGGGTTCATGAATATACATAATTTGCCATTGGTCACACATCCTAGCTAGGCATTACTTGAACACGTACATCACTCCCACAACAAACATTGCTACAATCATCACTACAAACAATTGCACAATCCTAATCAACTTGTCAACTTTTTCATCCAAAATGTTCCTCCCCACAATGGCAGCACCTTCATCCTTCCTGGGTGCATCATCCTCAACCTCCAGAGCGGCAGGATGTATCACAATCAGCTGCTTCTCTAGTAGCTTAGCTAAGTATGCCTTTTGCCACCGGTAGAAGGGGCACCGTCCTAGCATCTAACAATAGCAAAACCAAAAAACCCACATGAAAAACAATAACTTTCAAATCTAAACAAACTCTTCAACTGAAATATCACAAAGAACCCACATCATCTTACCCCTGTAATGTTCCGCGAGCACTTGATGTAGACTTGGCCATAGTTCGCTCTTTCTCGCGTCTTGACCGTAAGCTCAACCGCCCTCTCTCTCTTGCAATCTGGACACTAGATCAATGGAAGACCTGTTTCCTCACCTACGAGGATAGGCCCTACCTGCGATGAGCTGGATGCAGCACCCCAGCGGTCAGAATGGGCAGACATGGCAGACATGGAAGGTGAGGAAAAGAATCTGGCCGGCCAAGAAGAAGGAGGAGAAAGAGGAGTGGTTGTCAGGGAGGACATGAAGGAGCGGTAGTGTTTATTTTGGAGCTAGATTCAGTGCAGTACCAAACACTGACTTGTGGGCCCAGCGTTGGTTAGGCTCACACGGCAGTGACTGGTACTGCATGTGCAGTACGTTTAAGATTTATTTTAGTTGCTCTAAATAGTTTTAGTTGATCTAAATAAGTTTGTATTGGATTTGTAATATATGATGCAGATCAATGGACTGACAATGGATGTACAAGAACCAACTGCTCCGTCGAATTTCTTAGCGGCTTGGGTGTCTTTATTGAGACGGTCGAGAAACACAGGAAGCCATCTGGTTTTATAAGTTGTCTATACATAGACTGCAAGAACGAGAAGGAATACTCGTCGTCGAAAGCCGTTCATGACCATTTGTTGCGAAGGGGATTCTTGTCCGGTTACGTGTGTTGGACTAAGCATGGAGAACTAGGGGTTTTAGAGGACGAGAATGAAGAAGATGGCAACATTGACTTTGCGCAGTACAACTCCTTTGCTGATACATTAATGGGTGATGCAGATGATGAAGACAGCACCGATGTTTTGGCTCAAATGTTGCATGATGCCAAAGAAGATTGCGACAATGAAAGAGACTGGAAGAAGCTGGAGCGTATGTTAGAGGACCACAGAACTTTGTTGTACCCAGACTGCAAAGTGGGCCATAAGAAATTGCGTAGCACTTTGGAATCGTTGCAGTGGAAGGCATCAAATGGTGTGTCCGACAAAGGATTTAGTGAGTTGTTAATGCTCATAAAGAAGTTGCTTCTGGAGGGCAACAAATTGCCCACAACAACATATGAAACAAAAGACGTCATTTGCTCTTTAGGCTTAGAAGTGCAGAAAATACATGCATGTCCAAACGACTGTATCCTCTACCGTGGCGATTACCATGAGCTAGAATATTGTCGAGTGTGTAAAGCATTGCGGTATAAGATCAAACATGGTGACCTAGGGACATTGAGAGGGAACCTCTGAGGAAGAGAGTGCCTGCTAAGGTGATGTGGTATTTCCCTATAATACCACTGTTTGAGGCATTTGTTCAGGAACAAGGAACATGCTAAGATAATTCCAGTGGCACAAAGAAGAATGTAAGCAAGATGATATGTTGAGGCACCCCGCAGATGGGTCGTAATGGAGGAAAATTGATAGAACCTACCCAGACTTCGCAGAGGACGCAAGAAACATATGGTTTGGTTTAAGCACGGATGGCATGAATCCTTTCAGTGAGATGAGCAGTAGTCATAGCACCTGGCCGGTGACTCTATGTATCTACAACCTTCCTCCATGGTTGTGCGTGAAGCTGGAAGTTCATTATGATGCCAGCACTTACCCAAGGGCCAAAACAACTTAGTAACGACATTGGCATCTACCTACAACCATTGGTTGAAGAACTTCTATTTCTATGGATAGAAGGTGTACGTATGGGGGATCCGCACAAACTAGCGGAGTTCGACCTACGGGCGTTGCTGTTCGTAACTATTAATGACTGGCCTGCACTCGCTAACCTGTTTGGAGAATCAAACAAAGGATTTAGGGCATGTGTCCATTGCTGAGACTGATAGCATGTATTTGAAGCATTGTAGGAAGGTTGTGTACATGGGAGGCCATCATCGGTTTCTTGGTGGCAAACACCCAATAAGGAAAAAAGGCAAACATTTCAACAGGAAGGAAGAAAACCATGGTAAGCTAATTCACCGCAGTGGAAAGCTTGTATTCGAAATGGTAAAGAGTCTAAGAGTTGTCTTTGGAAAGGGATCTGGTAGTGTACCTGTTCTGAACGAAAATGGAAAGGCACCCATGTGGAAGAAAAAATCTATATTTTGGGACCTGCCTTATTGGGAAGTACTAGATGTCCGCCATGCAATTGACGTGATGCACCTCACAAAGAATCTCTGTGTCAACCTGCTAGGCTTCCTTGGGATATATAGGAAGAACAAAGATACATTGAAGCATGAGAGGACATGGCGGCTTTGAAAAGCGAGCAAGGGAATCATTACTTAGGTACTGCCAGCTACACTCTCAGCAGGAGAGAGAAGGAGAGCATATTGGAATGCTTGGACAGTATCAAGGTGCCGTCTAGATACTCGTCTAATGTGTGGTGGATAATCAAATGTAAGGACAAGAAATTTGTCCACTTAAAGTCCCATGCCTGCCATGTGTTGATGACACAACTGCTTCCGGTCGTGCTGAGAGGAATTCTACCAGAAAATGTTAGAAAAACAATCACAAAGCTGTGTGCATTCCTGAACGCTATATCCTAGAAGGTAATTCACCCAGATAACCTAATAAGTCTACAGAATGATGTTGTGTAATGTCTGGTCTGCCTAGAGCTAATCTTTCCTCCATCATTTTTTGATATTATGAGACATCTCTTGGTCTACATTGTCAAAGAGACTGGTATTCTTGGAACCGTTTTCCTACACAACATGTTCCCTTTTGAGAGATACATGGCGGTCCTAAAGAAGTATGTCTGCAATTGTTCTAGACCTGAAGGATGCAACACTAAGGGATACGGGACAGAGGAGGTTATTGAGTTCTGTACTAACTACATTGATGAGCTTAAGCCAATTGGAGTTGCTTTGTTCCTCTATGAGGGGAGACTAGCAGGTAAGGGCACACTAGGAAAGAAAGTAATGATTTGCAGTGATCATGTTTTATTTGATAGAGCACACTTCACAGTCTTGGATCACTCAACCTTGGTGGCTCCGTACTTGGAGGATCACAAAAAGATCCTACACTCTGAATACCCTGGGAACTCTGAGGCCTGGATTACACGTCATCACATAGAAAGTTTTGGCGTGTGGTTGAGACAACATCTCATGCGTAATGAGGAGATTGGTGACCATCTTGCTTAGTTGGCTAGAGGACCATCTTCATCAATCTCAACATTCAAAGGATACGAGCTAAATGGAAATACGTTTTATACGAGATCCCAAGACCAGAAGAGCACCAACCAAAATAGTGGGGTTTTCATAGAAGCCATAGACACAACTGGGGAAGCCATAAACTTCAGACCGTTGCTAATGGTTCCTTTGTTTCGGTGCCAATTGGTGAAACTGAGTGCAGGAGGTGTTATGATATACCTAGATTATGGCATCACAACAGTGGACCTCAATAACACTGCATACAGGGATGAACCATTCATCCTCACCATGGATGTCACTCAAGTTTTCTATGTGAAGGACATGTCTACTAAACCCGAGAAGAAGAGAACTAGGAAAAATGTTTCGTCAGATGAAGAGCCGAAGTGACACATTGTTCTTCCAAGGAAAAGGAAAATAATGGGAGTGGAGGACTTCGCAGACGAAGAGGATTACAACCAGTTAGATGATGCACCACCTTTCAAAGTGGAGGTTGACACAAGCATCTTGTAAAATAATGAAGAGGCTCCATACATGCCTTGAGATCATAATGAAGGGATTATTAAATAAAGTTGTATTAGTGTTCAAGTGTAATGTAATGGTGGGATTTTATTTTGTATTTTAATATTAAGACGGCAAACAGACCTAAGTATTTTATCATAAGTAATAGTGTTTTGTTTAATATTTATGTAAATTAAGAAGGCAAACTGCTGAGGGCGGGAGTTACCAAAATGAATCGTATTTAGCATCAGGTGGTAAACCAAATGGGCCGAAAAACTTGGCGCGAAAAAAATAGTATCGGTGACATTCTAGGCCCGGTATTAATAGATATCTTTGCGCCATTTTTTTCGAATGGACACCATCTGCCCCGAGGCTAGGTATGCCTCGGTACTAAATACGTTTTAGTACTAGGGTTTTACAAGGCCCGGCGCTCAAGGTCTACCCATATATATGAACTCCCTTTGCAGTTCACAGTACCTCGACGCCACCCCCGCTGTCCCCGTCGCAGTCTCCGCTGCCGGCATTGCGCATCCTCCACCATCGCTGCTCAACCCTATCGCAGCGCTTCCATCACTGTCTCCCTGTCGCTGTTCGCCCCTATGCCACTGCACCGCTGCTGCTGCCTTGATGACCCTGCCCTCTCCCTACTACCGTCATTGATGCTGCTGCCACCTTGACAACTCTGCCCCTCTCCCTGATGCTGTCATCAACTCCGCCGATGACTCCACGCCCCAGATATTGCGGCTCTTTCCTGACCCCGGTCCGTATTCGTCACAATGACACCGCCACCGCCACCGCCCCCTGTCCTCTCTGTCAGATGCATATTCTCTCCTTAGTCCTTAGTAATGTAATGACTTTTATGTTTACATTTGGAGCCAATCAAATAGAGATTTACAATTATAGTTTACATTCTGGGCAAATTACATGGTTCTGTGAAGCATGCATCAATTAGAGCTCTGAAAACATCTAAATTTGCATATAGCTATTAGAGAAATACGACCCAATTAATAACATTTGTTTGTAGACATATAAGGTAAGATGCGTGATGAGCGAGAGGATGAATTTATGGAAACATAATTAGAGAGAGGACAGAAGAGTTCAGTGCGCAGCAGTAGGATAAGGTTGATTCTTACGTCAACTATGAAAATGCTAACGCTGATTCCGATCGAGAGGATAATGCCGATCACTACAATGGAGATCCATTGGGCAGTAGCCAGGTATAGACAATATACATACTTATAGCTATCAACCTCCCGATACTTATAGGTAGATTTTGAGTAACACTATCATTTATTCTTGATAGCCCACCACCTCCCTACCAATGAAAAATAAGAAGCCTCGAGGCCCCACAAAGAAGGAAAAACTTTGAGGAGAGATACACAATCACACACGTGGGAGACGATGGAAAACCTCTAGAGCCCATTAAAGCCGCCACCAAATTTGTGAACTTCTGCGGCATTATAGTCAGTGAGAACGTCACCATAAGCATCCCGGCTTGGAAAAAAGCAGAGAAAAAATAAGCTCAATTTGAAGATGCTCTTGTTCAATCTGAAGCTGATCTTGAAGAATCTGTGCTCCCTCAAGCGGTCCCCGAAGCTCGGAAAAAATTACTATGGAGAGAATTGTCGTCCAAGTTCACGTTACCTTAAGGAACTAAAGAGATGGTGAAGCAATGGGCCCTAAAGAAGATGACAGTTCTGTGGGGCAACTATGTGAAACATGGCCAGGCACTAGACTTTGGAAAATACCCAAAGTGAAGAGGGGATTGGGAATTGTTTGTGCAGTACAAGGAATCAGAGGTGGGCATCTCAAGTTTCGAACAAAATACAAAAATTTCAAAGAAAAGAAAGTATAGTCATAAGATGGGTCCCGGTGGTTATAGAGGATGCATTCTGAAATGGGAGAAGATGGAAGTAGAGCTCGAACAACGAGGGGTCAACCTAGCTACAACCAATTGGCCCCGACACTCAAAATGTTGGTATTATGGGAACGGGGGAAGTTTGTCAAGTGATGGGACCCTGATCTTTAATGGCAAAATAATCTGGGCAGCAAAAAGGCTTGTTGAGGCCATCGATAAGTCCTCCAAGGGAGAATTCATCCTTGAAAGAGAAAAGGACGAGCTGACATGGGCCCTAGAGAATAGAGAGCACCCTAGTAGAACAAGAGGGCTTGGCAATGTGTCATGGAAGGTTGGGTTTCCAGAGGACAGGGGATCATATTGAAATGGGAGAAGCTTGAGCGAGGCAGATGCAAAGATCCGTAGCTTAGAGGCAAACGTAGATGGCCTCAGAGAGGATGTAGCATTTTTTCGCCAAATATTCATAGAAAATGGTATTAACCCTACACCGTAGATAGGGCCTCATGGCGACACAAATGCCTCCTACAAAAAGAGTAGCATTGGCTCTACACAGCTGATCCCTGATCAGAACGATGACCAGGAGGAGGCTCAACAAATGGTGTAGGATCAACGACCGGCGGAGGAGGCTCAACAAACGGTGCAGGATAAACCACCAACGGAGGAGGCTCAAGCACCGGTGCAGGATAAACCACCGGCGGAGGAGGCTCAACTAGAAAAACACTACCCGGTCGATGACCTCAAGCACCATTGCCCGTGTGAGCTACATATACCCATGAGGAACCTAACCACACCCGTAGCGCATGGTGTGGCTTTACCACTGTTACCAGGACAAAAGTACCACTACTATGATATTCCACCTGGGTACTCCACTATCTTAGTGGAGCAAGTAGTCTCTATTTATGAGGACATAGAGCTCAAGCACAAAGGAGGCGATGGGGAAAGGACACTTAAGGAGGCTGTCCATGGAATGATTCTATGGCAGAAGGACTACATTAAATTAGTGGCAAAAAACTGCGATGAGGGAACAACCACTACTGCATCAACAACAACTAGGGGTGGCACATGAATAGGGTCCCCACAGCGCAGGAGCCCCAACAACAACCCTAGCCATCCATCACCCAAGAGCCCCACCAAACCTCCAACACATAGGAGCCCTCGACCACACAAAAGCTCCAAATCAAGTCAAAAGAAGACCTTCGAATCTGCAAGAAAAAAGCTCCCTTATGAGTAAACCTAGGAGGTAACAGAGAAGGCCGTGAAATCCTATGTGAGGGAGTAGTTGGCGCCAAACCCCCTAAAAAGCAGCTGAAAATAGATCCGAAGGCAAAGGTTCATTTTATTAAGAGCATGAAGCCTCGTACAAAGCCTGTGGTATCGTTAGACTACGAGCGTCAGTTGCGAAAGGCTATGTCAAAGCCTATGCCACAGCTCAGAGAGCAGCCACAACGTTAGTATACGATGCCATTAGAAGACTACTCCACAACACATTTTTTGAAAGAAGCAAGCATTACAGCGAAGCAGTTGAACAACGGAAAATTATTGCAAGACCAAGAATTTGTGCCGCAATGGCGATATGAATTTGGAAAACCACTAGCTAGCCCCGATGAGTTTAAAGTCATACCAACTCAAATGCGTCAATTCCATGACTGATACATGGACCTGTCATCCAAAGGTACTATAGCTTTTCCTACCAGTGTCAAAGACGACTACTACTGCCACGACGACCACAAGATTTGGTTGGACGTCAAGGATATATTTGTGGTCTACCAGAAAGACGTGCTGGACATAACGCTGATGAGTGCCTGGACTTGTAACTTTTTTTAACAATGCCTCCATATATGACTCTTGTTGATTTGATATGTGTCCTCACTATATATCGATTAATGCAGAATGGAGATGCAAAGGTGCCAGAGAGAAAACATTACGAATTTGGGCTTTATCGACCCTGAGATCGTGAACAAGGAGTATAGACCAAGATAAAGATGGTTCAATTTTTCAATCCTTAAAAGGAACGTTGAAGAACTAACATTCCAAGGATTTCTTTGTTTTTCCTCATCGCATTGGGTGAGTGCTTACTGCTGATCACATACCCCTTTTTTCTAAATTAGTGCTGCTCTTAATTAATTAATGTTTTTTGTGCAGGTTCCATTGGATACTAATTGTACTCCCAGTCAATAATGGAGTCTTCACTATAATGGACTCTTTGAGAAAGCCAACAACGGAATAACCGGAAATCATAGAAATGCTTCGCAAGTAATTTAGGCCATTCCACTCTACTTGAGTAATCAATTTATTTGTTCCATCTGATCAACCATTGATCTTTTCATGCACAGAATATATGAAGACAACTCAGTCCCAGTACACCCCAAGCCAATACCAAAAAGGCTACATGTACGACCAAATTTTCCGGTATGTTCCAATTGACTACATCGTTTAACTGTTTATGCACCTGGACTTTACCTCTATTCCAATTCTTGTAGTCATATAAACAACCAAGTGACAATAATCATTGTGGTTACTATGTCTGTGAGGCCATGCATATTTTCATTGGCACAAGGTCATTTACAAGAGACATCAATGTATGTTAAGAACACATTTAGTAAACACTTTCTCATTAATAATGTTTACAAGCTTTGTTTTAGTATATTCATTCATATTTTTATAAATATAGGTACTGAATCAGAAAGATCTGTGCCTCCCGGATGAGAGACTAACGGCAATCTAAGATCAATTGATGGGATTTATTTTTAAAGAGATTGTCAGTGAGAATGGAGAGTTTTATTGCCCACCAGATCATGCAGCAGAATAGAATACTGATATGTACGAGTTCTGAAAACAATTGGACAAAATATTTTATATCATGTACCTATACAGTGCTATTATTATGTAATAATAATATGCGTACAGTACTATGTTTATGTGATAATAACAATGTTATGTACAATATATACTGGGATTATATATATAACAACGCATATAAATAATTATAAAAATGTGATTGCCATCACTACTTTAGTGCTAGACAAAGATACAACACCAGTTCTAAAAGGGCGTAAGCGGACATGTGGAAGCCATCACTTTAGTATCTGGTGAGGACAACACCGATTCTAAAAGGGTGTAAGAGGACATGTGGAAGCCATCACTTTAGTATCGGGTGAGGACAACACCGGTTCTAAAAGGGTGTAACCGGACACGTGGAAGCCATCACTTTAGTATCAGGTGAGGATAACACTGAGAGCCAATGGACCAGCTCCATTGCCTCTGGAGTGACGAGTGATTGTCAACGGAAGCCAAGACACAAAAGGACTTAGGCACAAGACCTCCGATGGACAGGAGGCCCTCCGATGGACAGGAGGTAGATGGAAGTCCTTCGAAGGATAGGAGGCATGCTCGGTGTCAGTTGGCCATGGGAGTTCGGTACATAGAGGAGCTGCACGGCGACGGCAAGTCTAAGACCTCCGAAGGACTGCGACGCAACCCAGATGGACAGGTGATGCTGGGTGCCACCGCGGTGCTCCAAACTAAGTACATGGCGTGAAGACATGCGAGGGCGTTGGTGGATTTGCTCAAATCCGCCACCCTACCACCAAGTTACCAAGACTCGGCGAATGGGCTCAATTCTCGTCGAGATAGAGTGGAGTGGGCCGTTCTAGGCCCAGGAAGGAAACCCTAAAGTTTTCCGGTTTCTGACTTCAAAACTGGGGGTCGATCGGCAGATTTGGACTACTGGCCACATGGGCGTCATTCGGGAGTTAGCGTGCAACCGAAGAACATCAAGACTCCATCGCAGTCGTCCGTTCCCGAGAAAGTTGAGTCTTTTCTAGTTTGGCAGCTATCGGTGTTTCTGTAATATAGGGGTCTTAGTGTAAACTGAGTCAGTTAGGCCTGGGCTATATATACCTAAGTGGCTGGTCATTTAGGTGACTCTTCCACCTCTAGAAACCCCAGGCTTAGCTTTCCAACCAGCCAAGTGCTTAGAGTGAAAACCGGGTGTTAATCTAGGATTTAGATTTCCCTAGGCTAGTGCTTTGCATTAGTGAGAGGATAAAGGGTGGTGGCCTGTGAGGAACCTCTTGTAAACTGATTTCCACTTCTAATTAAGGCAAGATTTTGTCCCTAATTTGTGCTCATGTGTGCAGCCATCTCCTCCCCACTTCTCTAGTTGGATTTTGGATGAAACTCAAAGGCTTTTGGTGATTTGCTTTGCCCGCGAGTTAATCCTATTCTTTTGGCTCTTTTGGACTTGCTGGGATGTGGAGATTATGATTTAGATCATCTGAATCCTGCAGGATTGCCCCGAGCAAGTTCCCCTTGAGTTTTCCCTTTTCTTGCCCAAAGATTGCCTTCTCACGAGATCTGAAATTCCCGCTAATCTCTGGGTCAGTTTGAGTTGATCTTCAAGAAATAGCTTTGGAATAGGGTCCAGATAACCTGTGCAAAATCTCGTGAAGTTTGGACAAGTTTTGGTCAGATTTGGGGTGAGAAAACTCTTTTTCTGCGACCCTACCAAACTATCCAATACGAGCCACCGGACTATCCAGTGCTACCGGACAGTCCGGTAGAGCCCACCGGATAGTCCGGTGTAGGGCCTGCCCGAGGCATCCCATCGGACAGTCCGGCAACGGTCACCGGACTATTCGGTGCCACCGAACAGTCTAGCGCCTGCCACCGGACAGTCCGGCGTTGCCTGAGTTGTAGCCTATTTCTGTTGTTTGCTTCTTCCACTGTGTTTTGCATCGAACGTACTTTTCCCACTATCTAACCATTCTCTTTGCTTGCTGTATATCAGTAAGTCGCATTTCAGTGCGGTGAGTGTCAACTGGCGAACTTGCAGGTTTTCGGTGCTTGGGGTGACTTGCCATCTCTGTGATCGTTGAGTTGCTAGCTCTTTTCTTGGCTGGTGCGTATCCGTTCAGTGGACGTCACATTGCTTTTGCTAGACTCGTATCTGTTTAGTGGACGGACTCTAGCGTCAGTTCTCATAGCACCAATTTTGGGGGTTGTGATTTTGAGTTTTCAAGTTCTCCTACTCACCCCCTCTAGTCGCACGTCTCAGTCCTACAAGTGGTATCAGAGCCGGCTAGGTTTCTTCATACCTTTACCGGTGAGAAACCAGTAGTGACTATGGCACACTCTGGGAAGATTCTGGTTCTCGGCTCAGATGGCTATCCCTACTAGAAGGGTAGGATGAAACTTTCTTACTTAGCCAGAGTGAGGACATATGGAATACTACTCAGAGTATGACTTTTGCGATGCTCCCCGTTGCCGAGCGTACCACACCAGCACTGGTTGCTCAGCACGAGGCGAACTATAAGGTGATGAACTTTCTCTTCTCTGGACTTGGTCTAGCGGTATGAGAAAGTGAGCCATCTTGATACCGCCCGTGAGATTTGGTCCCTACTCAGTGCACACCATGAGGGGACGGTGACAGTTAAGGGTCGTCTTGTGGAGACTTATCGGTGCAAATATGAGAATTTCACCCAGAAGCCGGGAGAGTCTGTGGATGCCTTGCTTGGTCATTTTCAATTGATCATCAACAAGCTCCGTGTCAACTCTGCCCCCGCTGCTGTCCCATACACTGACCATTAGCAGGATGTCAAGCTGTTGTATTCCTTGGATAGGAAAGTGTGGGAGATCAAGAAGAACTCTATTCTTGAGTTGGCAGGGTATGACACCTTGGGTGTAGAAGAGCTCTATAGGAAGCTTAAGGCCACAAAGGTGGATTACCAGATGACATATATTCTCGATGATACTGGCTCCAAGAGCCTGGCCTTGGCTTCTAGCTCCAAGGAAGTTGCGACTAACCCCCCACTTCACGGTTTTTTATTTTCTGCTTTGATGTCTGTGACAGAGGAGCAGTTGGTGTCACTTGGGCATGAAGAGCTCTGTCTGGTGTCTAGTCGCTTTCAGTGTGCCTATGACAACCTGATCAGCAAGAAGAGGGGTGAGAGGCCAAAATGCTTTCAGTGCAGAGAGGTTGGCCACTTCATTGCCGAGTGCCTGAACAAGCAGAACGACTAATAGAAGAAGGGCAAGAGCCACTCCCATGAGTCCAACAAGTACCACTCCGGCAAGCATGACTAGGCAAGCGTGACCATGCAAAGCATCACTCTGGCAAGATCAAGAACTTCAGGAAGGCTTTCAAGAGCTACCAAAAGGACAACCGAAAGTGGGACAAGGCCTTCTTCACGGAGCTTGGTGGTCTTTGCAGCGGAACGTCCTCCTCCTCCTCGTCCTCATCAAGTTCAAGATATGAGGAGATCATCACCAAGTGGGACAAGAGGAGGGATCTAGGCGGTCCTAGCTATTTTCTGCTTCATCTCCACCAAGTCCAAGCGCAAGCACGAGATGAACCGAAGATCGTTTTGCTCCATAGCGCTTAAGGACAAGGACGACAAGGCAACAGCAATTACTCCTCCGATGAAGAGGTAACTCTCGAGCAAGCTGAGATTCTTGAGATGCTTGAGAAGAATAGTCGTGAGTTGAAAGCCTAGGATAAGATGTTGGAAGGCAACCAAGAAGCCAAGCTTGCTAACGCTTTGGCTGAGATTGAGAGGCTAAGGAGTGTGCAAGCTCAACCTAGTGAGATTGAGAGCCCTACCTATGAGTCCTTGATGAGTGACCTTTGTGAGCAGAAGAGCAAGTATGATCATCAGGTAGAGGAGATAGATAGGCTGAAGGTTGTGATAGGAAAGCTCTAGTCTAAACTGGATGAGCCTACTTTGAGTGAGAAGCCTGAAGTGTGAGTCTTGCCCCCACCTAGCTGTTGACATAGTTGAGCTGAAGGTGAAGTGTGAGGGGCAGCTCAAGGAGTTGGAAGAGCTTAGGGCTAGACCCACGCTTTTGGGTGCGTCCATGGTCTGTCCTACATTGAGGAGTGAGCTAGAGCAGTTGAGAGCTGCCTTTGATGTGCTTTCAACACCCCTGACACGTCTGAGAACTGTCTTACTTTGAGGTTGCAGTTGGTGGAGAAGGATGCCACCATTAGGAAGCTTGAGAAGTCTGCTCCCGTGATTCCCTCTAGAAACTGTAACACTTGTGCTGCCTAGACTTTAGTTCTGGAGGATCTAAGAGAGAAGTTGATCCTTGAAGAGGACAACTATAGGTTGAGAGAGGTGCTGAGCTTGATGTATGCTAGTGAACCTTAGCTTAGGATGATCATAGAGGGAAAAAGCGTGGTGAAGGTGACACGACTGGACTTGGGTTAGGAGAGTGTAGTACCTCGAATGAGAAGAAGAGTGCCCCAATCAAGCTTAATACTACCTCTCCCCAGCCTAGTTCTACTATTGATAGAG
This sequence comes from Paspalum vaginatum, assembly GCA_030272315.1. Classification (NCBI taxonomy): domain Eukaryota; kingdom Viridiplantae; phylum Streptophyta; class Magnoliopsida; order Poales; family Poaceae; genus Paspalum; species Paspalum vaginatum. Next base: position 30,141,690 of record CM059021.1, on the reverse strand, counting down.
TTTACCATGAGCCTCCCAAGGCTGCCCCAAGGAAGTCATACTGGACACCCAAGCCACCACAGGCCAAGCTAGATAAGATAGTCGAAGGAGTGCTTAAGCCTTCAAGTAAGAAGCAAGTCTAGCAACCTGCACCACCCAAGACCACACAACCACCTCACTAGAAGCCTAAGGTTCAGCCCTAGCCTATGCCCAAGAGACCTGTCTACCACTGTGAGTTTTGCCAGCGGAATGGTCACTTGGAGGAGTTTTGCTTTAGGAGGAAGTGGGTTGAGAGGTAGGAGAGAGCTTGGAGGAACCAGGATTAGTTCTACCAGAGTGGTAGGTAGGATCCTCCCCATCATGGTGAGATGAGGGACTGCTTTGCTCGTGGTGTGAGAGGAGGCAGTTTTCAAGCCCGGGCTCCAGGTGCTGAAAGACGCTTTGCCGGCCGAGCTCCTAGTCGTTTCTAGTGCGGCTATGGATCTCATGACCGAGGCTTTGGTAGAGGGTTTGCAAGTCCATGCTTTGGAGGTCATGGTTGCCAAGATCATCGTGATTCCTACTTTGACTGTGTTTACCTCACGTTTGAGCAGATGGCTCAGCACTGGTTCAGTAGTTTCACTAACCCTAGTGCTGAACCATTTGCTCACTCTCGCTTTCGTTGATTTTGCACGATCGAGGCCTGGAGGACATATGGATCATGGACTCCAACTGGTCTAGGCACATGACAGGGCACTGTAGATGGTTCTCCAGCATCAACCCTATGAGCACCAAGGAGTACGTCACATTCGGGGATAATGGTCAAGGTAAAGTGCTGGGTGTTGGTGGTGTTTCGCTTTCTGCCAAGCTTTCCCTAAGAGAAGTTGCTTTGGTGAGGAGTTTGGGGTTCAATTTGGTTTCTGTCTCGCAACTTCTCAAGGAAGGGTTTGAGGTTCCATTTAAGGAGGGTTCTTCTTGTGTTCCTGATGCTAAGGAAAACCTTGTTTGTCGGATTTTTCCCTACAGGTTTTTAAGGTTGAACTTGCATCTGTTTCTAGCCCCCCTTGATGTTTGGTAGCTAGTCCTTCTGCTAATATCTGGAAGTAGCATAGGAGGCTAAGGCCATTTGAGTTCTGATCTGCTAGTCAGGTTGAGCTCGATGGGTCTAACCCGAGGATTGCCCAATTTGAAAGCAGAAAAGGACTTAGTGTGCCACCCTTGTCATCATGGCAAGATGGTTGCCACTTCTCATGCTCCTGTTAATCAAGTTATGACCTACCCGGGTGAGCTGTTGCATATGGACATGGTTGATCCTGCTTGGGTACAATCGGTCAGTGGGAAGTGGTATGTGCTTGTCGTAGTAGATGACTTTTCTCATTTTTCGTGGGTGTTCTTTATGGAGTTCAATGATGAGGCCTTTGGTTTTATTCGAGATCTGGTCTTGAGGTTGAGAAAGGAGAGTCATAAGGCCATGAGGGCTATCCATAGCGAAAATGGTGGAGAATTTCAAAACTCTCGGTTTGAAACCTTCTGTCGTGACCTAGGTCTTGAGCACCAATTCTCATCTTCTTATACCCCATCACAAAACGATGTTGTGGTATGCAAGAACCACACACTCGTTGACAAGGCTCGGACGATGCCCGATGAGCATAGGACTTTGTGACGCTTTTGGGCTGAGGCTATGAATACGGCCTATTTGTGGGCTAAGTCACTTTTATTTCTTGAAAATCAAAAACCATGATCACCACTTGACTTGGCTACCTAGCATGTGTAGGAATGTTGAATTCTATGCTATCTTTTCATGCTTGGATATGCTAGTCGTATGCCTTTGTTAAGTTGTTGCCTAAATCTGAAATCTGAACTAAAATTGTTTACAAGTGGTGTCTTACGAGCTGAATTGAAAAGATCCAGGTGGTTTTGCTTGTCACACTGATCTAGTTTGAGATAGCTTGCCTTTGCACTTTGGCATGAACTTGGACTAGGCTGTGTATGACCAAAACCTTATCTTAGGCTTCTGATGGTCCTCTAAACCTAGGCTTGGCCTTGGTTGGTAAGAAGTGGCTAAGACAAGTGAATAACCCCTAGCACATGATCTAACTTGCATGAAGCTACAAGTAACTAAATCTGTAATTTGCAAGTCTCTGAATTGCTTATGGCTTGTTGTATATGCTTTGGTTGAGAGTAGCACACCTTGTATGCATTGCTAGCATCTTGCTGTTCATGCCTACCTTGCTAGATGCTATTCATGTTGGTGATGCTTTCTTTTCAACAACCTTGAAAAACATGCTCTTGATCTATATAAGATAGATTCACTTGAGCTTGTTTGCATGCTTCCTTGCCCTCACTCGCCCTGTATTCTAGAACTCGTATTTATTAGCTTTTCATCCCTACTGAGCTCTTTATGGTACACTTCCTGCATTTCATGGCATATTTTGAGGGGGAGTTATCTAATTCAAGGGGAGTTGAGTTCTATGAACCCTTGATGTATCCATTGTCATCAAGGGTGAGAGATTGTTGCTCCCAAGGGGAGTTCATGGACAAAGGGGGAGAATTCTGGAGAGAACTAGTTGAGGGGGAGCTATGCATTCATCTTGCATTTGTGAGGATGCATTTCAGGGGGAGTTTGAGCTTTGCATGCTCTTACATCGGTGCGTTGAGCCTTTTGCCTCTTTCTAGAGGAGCCGATGCTTTGCCTAAGCATGACTGTGTTGAGCCAGTTTGCCTTTTTCTTGAGGGGTCATGTTTTAGTTTGATCGGCTGCATTGCGCGGTTTCCCTTGTCTTAGGGGGTCGATCTTTGTATTTGTTTTTGTTGTCTCAATTTGCCCTTCTCTGCATATGTTTCGCTTTTGGGCATCTTGAGCAACTTCTTCTTTTCTTCTTTCTTTTTGGTTTTACGCTTTTCATCTTGTCTTTGTTCTATTTTAGGTTACATGTTGAAGGTGTTGACAATGCACTCATCAAGGGGGAGATTGAGAGCCAATGGACCGGCTCCATTGCCTCTTGAGTGATGAGTGATTGTCAACGGAAGTCAAGACCCAGAAGGACTTAGGCACAAGTCCTCTGATGGACAGAAGGCCCTCCGATGGACTAGAGGTAGATGCAGAAGAAAGTCCACCGAAGGATAAGAGGCATGCTTGGCATCAGTCAGCCATGGGAGTCCGGTACACGGAGGAGTGGCACGGCGACGGCAAGTGCAAGATCTCCGAAGGACTGCGAGGCAACCCCGATGGATAGGGGATGTCGGGTGCCACCATGGTGCTCCAACCCAAGTGGATGGCCCGAAGATGTGCGAGGGCGATGGTGGATTCGCTAAATCTGCCACCCTACCACCAAGTCACCAAGACTCAGCGAATGGGCTCTATTCTCGTCGAGATAGAGTGGAGTGGGCTGTTCTAGGCCCAGGAAGGAAATCCTAAAGTTTCTCGGTTTCTGACTTCAAAACCGGGCGTCGATCGGCGGATTTGGACTACTGGTCACGTGGAAGTCATCCAGAAGATTGCGTGCAACCGAAGAAGATATCGACTCCATCGTGGTCATCCTGATGGGAAATAGGGGTTTCGATCTTTCGAGAGGTATAGATAAGTCGGTTTAGGGGTGGAGAACTACACGTTGGTGAAGAAGGCTCCGAGCAATCGATCAAATCCTTGCAATCACTACACCACTGCTCCGATGGTTATCGACCACGTGACGTGTGCAATCGACCTCGCCAAAAAGGCTATCGTTCCTGCAATGCAACTGAGAGAACACAAGCAAAAACGAGAAATAAACGCAATCAAGATTAATCTTGTACACAAGTTGGGGTTTATTCACGACAAAATAATCTAAGCAAAACCCATCTAATCTAATGATGGCAACAGAATATATACAAGAGAGAGGTCTAGGGGGTGGCCGAGCAAACCTAGGGCGTACAAGGCCAACGGGCCCAAAAACCGGTCCAGCAGCACCCTGGCAGATTCTGTCTGCCATCTTGTTTCATCGATTACCATCGACTCCGAGCATATTTTGATATGGAACCACCTGGGTTGGAAAGCTTATCTCCTTAGCTTTCTGTCGATATCTAAACGTCCAAAATAGAGTTCATATGTGGCCTGGGCGTCTGTTTTACTGAGGTCTAGTCCTGCAGTCCGAACCGGCCTCATGAATAAATTGGACCTCAACTCAGATTGGGCTTCAAACTTTATCTTCTCTTGGGCCTTAGTCATATGCTTATTGGTCATGTTCTCATCATTCTCCCCTTCTTGTTTTTCAGTCGTCCTCGTCTCAAAGTCATCGATGCACGCGGAAGTAGTTGTAGCAATTCGTGAAATCATCCATACATGCTCCCCTTCATAAAATTGATCCTGTTTTGACAACTCAAACAAAGAATAACAAGTGAATTTCGACAAAATATAGTTAGTTTTATGGCAACCATTTTGATTTTGATTTTCATCAATAAAATGAAAGTCAAAATCGGAACATACATAAACACGATGCACTATATATTCTCCTTCATAATTATATTGTCCAATAACATAATATGTATTTTTAGAAAATCATGGCAAATCAGCAATGAACGAAAGTTTCTTCTCCAAATTATGTAGATTACATAAAACATCCAATTCAATACAACCCAAAGTATTTAAAGAACATAACAATTTCAGCTCATCGTCCACACTAACAATAGGGAGAAGTTGGTTTGGGAACAAGAAAATCATGTTTACTCAGAAGTTGTGGCATAGAAATAACAGAATCATCATCACACAATTCTTTTTGATCACAAGATTCAGTAGTACAATCAGTTTGTAATAAAGATAACTAAGAAGTTTTCTCACCTTGGTATTGTGACAAGTATGGAACAGAAACAAGATAATCCACATTCTTCTCCGACATGTTATCTTTTTCATCATTGTTCTCAACATTCTGTGTATGGTTAGTAGCAAAGGAAACCTCCATAGGTTGTGTGTCATGTTGTTTAATTTCAGCGAGGTATGCATCATATTCAATCTTAATAAATTTTTGTTTCTTATGTCTAATTTTGTTTTCAATCTTACAAGCATGTGTATATAATTTATAGAGAGACTTATATTTCAAACCGGCAATAATATCATGAATGTCATTGTAAAGACCATTTAAAAATCTGATGCTAATTTCTTTCTCTGATTTATGTAAACCACAACGCAACAACAAAGTATTAACTCATTATAATACTCTACAACAGTTTTATCACATTGTTTTAGAAATTGTAGGTCACAAATTAACTTTATAGAATGAGAATCTGAAACAAATTCATTCCTCATAAGTCTTTTCATATCTCTCCAATTTTGTGGATCTTCATCATAAACATAAAGATCTCTCCACCAACGTAAAGCACATTTTTAGAAGTACTAGCAGCATTCTTAACCTTTCTTCTATCACTCAAACGATACTTGGAAAAAATTTCATCCATAGCTATTTCCCAATCAATATAAGCATCATCAAACAAACCATTATTACAAGAAAGATCTGGAAGGAGACAACCTGAACTTTTTGATGCAGATGTTTTCAAAATTGTTTGGCTCTCAAATGTCTTTTTAACCTTTTTCTTGATCCTTTCATATTCACGTGCGTTGGTGCAACCTGTCATTGTTAGTAGAAAAAACAAGAAACCACACCAAAAAACGTTAACTCTATCTAATGACAGTGGGCAGGTGGGATCTCTCACACTACAAACGTTTACCAAGCACTTGCAAATGTTCTTACCGTACACAGCAAGAAGACGATGGCGATCTAGAAGAGGTGACGGCGGCCCAAATGCGATAACACACCTAGAGCGTGGGGTGATTGCAAAACCGACCTATGTTGCTCTAGAGTATATGTGTGGATCTTTGGAAAAGCACAATATGTAGCAAGGAATAGCAAAATCCGAAATGAGATAGAAAAGCTGAATGAATGTCCAAAGTACTTGTTAAAGTTGCTAGCCTAAACGCATCCTAGAACTAGTTTAAGCTAGCAAAAGATATACCGAAGCAAAAAAGGACACAAATGATGCAAACACTTCTGATTTTTTCTTTTTTTTTGCGGTTCTTTTTTATGCACTTGCCTTTTTCTTGCTTTATTTTTCTCAAAAATGTTGAAAAACAAGATACAACTCCACACAAACACAAAACTCTCATCTGAAAATCACAGATTTACTACTCAAAGTTGCACAGACGATTAGACAATATTAATGGCCTCAAATGTAAAAACTTTGAATACCAAAGCTGTAGATATCATTTTTATCTTTCTCTACAGTATGTGGAACACCTTTTTTAGATAATGGATGATGAAGATATTGACCCCGAAATACGGACTGCTCAGAAAATTCTGGGTCCCAAACAGATTTACCCCCAACAGATATTACACCCTGATAACGACATTTTCGGGAAACTGCCCAATTAACAAAGTTGTAGATAATTTCCAAAGCTTTTCACAAAGTACTAGAACACAAAAATCCGAATTCGTATCAGGGAGATATCATAAAAATACCGAACTCGTCAGAGAGGATTCCGAACCGGACATGACGACGCGATGAAAACGGACATGGTGACAAGATGCAAAACTCAAACTAAACTAAGAACGCGATCTACACCAGCAACAAGACTATGACCATGGACACAAACTCAAAGATGGGGACTCTGAAATCAAATTGTGCAAATGCTAAACGTGGTGATAGGACAAGATGAACTAGAAACCCTAATTTTGTATGGCTTTTTTGGACTTTAGGAATATAAAAAACTCGAACTAAGGGACACACGATAATATACTTCAAGGGAAACTTGAAGCTCTGATTACCAAATGATGGAGAATAGGGGTCCGATCTTCCGAGGGGTATGGATAAATCGGTTCAGGGGTGGAGAACTCGATGTTGGTGAAGAATGCTCCGAGCAATCGATCGAATCCTTGCAATTACTACACCACTGCTCCGATGGTTATCAACCACGTGACATGCGCAATCGACCTCGCCAAGAAGGCTATCATTCCTGCAATGCAACCGAGAGAACATAAGGCAAAAACGAGGAATAAACGCAATCAAGATTAATCTTGTGCACAAGTTGGGGTTTCACAAACCGGTGACGGCGAAACTGTTCATGACAGAATAATCTAAGCAAAACCCATCTAATCTAATAATAGCTACAGAATATATACAAGAGAGAGGTCTAGCGGGCGGCCAAGAGCAACCCTAGGGCGTACAAGGGTAACGGGCCCCAAAACCGGTCCAGAAGCACCCTGGCAGATTCTGTCTGTCATCTTGTTTCATCAATTCCCATCGACTTCATGCATATTTTGATATGGGACCACCTGGGTTGGAAAGTTTATCTCCTTTGCTTTCCGTCGATATGTAGAACATCCAAAACAGAGTCCGTATGTGGCCTGGGTGTCTGTTTTACTGAGGCCTACTCCTGCAGTCCGAACCGGCCTCACGAATAAATTGGACCTTGACTTAGATTGGGCTTCAAACTTCATCTTCTCTTGGGCCTTGGTCATATGCTTATTGGTCATGTTCTCATCACATCCGTCCCTAAGAAAGTTGGGTCTTTTCCAGTTTAGCCCCTACGGGTGTTTCTGTAATATAGAGGATCTTAGTGTAAACTGAGTCAGTTAGGCATGGGCTATAAATACCTAAGTGGCTGGTCATTTAGGTGATTCTTCCACCTCTAGAAACCCTAGGCTTAGCTTTCCAACCAGCCAAGTGGTTAGAGTGAAAATCGGGTGCTAATCTAGGATTTGGAGTCCCCTGGAGCTAGAACTTTGCATTAGTCGGAGGATGAAGGGTGGTAGGTAGTGAGGAACCATGTAATAACTGATTTCCACCTCTAATACAAGGAAGATTCATCTCCAATTCGTGTTCATGTGTGCAGCTATCTCCTTACCCTCTTTCTAGTTTGGATTTTGGATGAAACACAAAGGTTTTTGGTGATTTGTCTTGCCCGCGAGTTAATCTCGTTCTTTTGGTTTTTTTGGACTTGCTAGGACGTGAAGATTAAGACTTAGATCATATCAATCCCACGGGATTGCCATGAGCAAGTTGTTCCCCTTTCTTGGCCAAAGATTGCCTTCTTATGAGATCTGGAATTCTCGCTAATCCCTTAGTCATTTTAAGTTGATCTTTTGGGAATAGCTTTGGAATAGGGTCCAGATAGCCTGTGCGAAATCTTGTAAAGTTTGGACAAGATTTGGTTAGTTTTAGGGTTTGAAAACTCAATTTCTGCGACTGTACCGGACTATCCGATACAGCCACCGGACTATCCAGTTGCATTAGACAGTCCGGCAGCATGTACCGGATAGTCCGGCATTAGGTCTACCCGAGGTGTTCCACCGGACAGTCCGGCAGTTGCCACCAAACTATCCGATGTCACCGGACATACCAGCCCATGGCACCAGACAGTCCGGTGAGGCCAGGGCTGCTGCCCCATTTCTGATATTTCATTCTTCCGGTGTGTTTTTCATCGGATTTGCCTTTCCCACTGTCTGACCATACTCTTTACTTATTGTGTTCCAGTAAGTCGCATTTCGGTGCGGTAAGTGTCGAGTGGTGAACTTACAAGTTTCGATGCTTGCGGTGACTTGCGATCCGTGTGATCGTTGAGTTGCTTGCTTTTTCTCGCCTGGTGTGTATCCTTTCAATGGATGGCACCTTGCGCTTGATAGACACGTATCTGTTCAGTGGACGGTGTCTAGCGTGGGTTCTTATGAGGTTTCAGTGCACCAAGTTTGGGGTTAGTGATTTTGAGTTTTCAAGTGCTATTGACCGCCCCTCTAGTCTTACGTCTCGGTCCTACACAAATAATGCAAAGTCAGCCTCTAAATTGTAGAATTCAAAGAGATCTACAACTTTGGTATTCACACTTTCTTCATTTTGACGTCGTTAAGGTCTTCAAATTGGCCTCACAAGGTGTTAATATCCTGAATTCTGAGAGTATTTCGAGATTAGGTTGGAGCTTAGATTGGTCTTGTAATAAACCTTCCTTATCTTCATCTTCCTTGTACACAAGCAATCGTTAGCTTCCAGAAGCTCATCAACTAATCTTCTTCTTCTTTGCCTCCATTATCTATAGCTTAGAACAAACAGGCTTCCAAGAACATTAGTCTTAAAATATAATTGACACAGCAGATTTACCTTTCTCATCACGATTACTTCTGCATAATAGCTGTAGGAAAACTCAATAATGGATGATGGGCCACTAACAGCGTTAGTACCTACCATTAAAGAGCTAGGTTTGGAAAAAAAATTACTATATCGAGGCCCATTATTCTTGCTAATGTTAGCGAAAGAAATATATATACAAGAGAGATATATATTTACAAGCAAGCAAGAAAGAATCCATATGAATGAATTCACATGAACTAGATGAAGGGAATCATATTTAAAATTGATGATAAGAGAAAAAGAGCATAATAAACAAGATATATACACAGAGCATCAAAGAATTGAATAAAAAATAAACTATACACAAAAACAGGTATGAACAGATATGAACAAATCATTATTTACAATTTTTTTACATAAGCTCAAGCTAGTTTAATCTCGATTAATCGTTTCCTCGGTAACAGCACCAGAAAAGCTTGTTGATGGCATTTAAGCACGCCAAACCTTATACTGCAAGTGACAGTATCGGTGTATCCTTTCCCCAAGATAAGTATCATGGGTTTGTTAATCCGTGAAAACGACTAATAGAAAATTAACTATCTCAAGCTTAAGGTAAAATAGTGTTAAAAGAGTATATAAACTATCTCTAATTTAGCTCTAATCTACTTCTAATCTATCTATAATCAAAGTCAATTTAGAAGATAAGCAATTAGAACACAACTAGAACATCTAATCAAAGGGTATTAACCAGCATCTCATCTAGCTCTAATTGGGTCCAAAACAAACATGATAAGAACATCCATAAGATATAAGCCGCGAGATAACTAGCCTTTCATGGTAGATATAAGCATGATCAAGTCTACTCCTCATAGCATAATTAAACTAATGTCATTAACCAAACCCCCTCAATTGAGCTTAACCTTTCCCTCCAACTACTTGTCACATAAGTTAGGGTAATTGAGGAGAAGCTCTCATAAGGCATATACTTACGCATAATATAATAACATGATCAACATAACTAGAACTTCTAATCACCATGATTATAAGAACAAGCTATGCAACCATATCACTAGTAAGGAAGATCAAAGACCAAGATCGCTAGAAGAACATAACCCATAAGAGCATGATTCAAGAACTCATGCATCTAGATAAGAACATGAAGAACTAGAATTAGAACATGAAGAATTAGAACCAAGAACATGACAATTAGAGCAAGATCAATACTCCATTAATAATCATACCTCCTACAATGATATGAAGAGCCTCTATGTTCTAGTTGGAGCACAAGTGCAAGGGCTAAGCTCCCCCTTGATCCACACACGGATCAAGTTCTCTCTTCGTCGATGTTCTTCTCTGCTCCAAAGTGGTGGACTCCGAATCACACACAACGCCCACATAAGGGCCTTGTCTTGCTTCTTCCACAACTTCTGGGAACCTCGCAAGAGGCACGAATCGCAAGCCGTCTAGGTGATCGTGATCACTAAGATTAACAAACCTTGGTCTTCACTTGAGCAGCCTCGCGCAAGAGGCCAAACCTTTCACAAGTCTCTTCACCCAAAACTCAATGATTTATGTGGAATTTGTGCTCAAGTCACCTTTGTATGTTAGTGTATTTTTCCTGGTGCCAAAGGCAACAAATGATGGGAAGAGGAGGCTTTAAATACAAGAGAAGTCCAAAAATTAACTATTTGTATTATTGTACACAGTTTTATGTAAGCACCATACAGTCCGGTGGTGGCACCGTGAAGCATGGTCCGGTGCATATAACTTCTTGAATCCCAGTTTTTGCCCAACTAGCCGTTGGGCTCACCGGGCTGTGTGATGGTACACACCGAACAATCCAATGCGTGAAAAGGCGATAAAACTCAGTTGTGGCAAGTCCTCGATTTAGATTGTCTGGTGTATTCACTTACGATAAGCATGTGGACGCCCTAGACACTCCTTCGGCCTAGATTGTTTGGTGAACACACCGGACAGTCATGTGGTTAACAACCATATTGTCCAGCGTGTGCAATAGAGCACTTGCCCAAGACAACTAAGGCCAACAACAATTAGAACACACCGGTTGGTCCAGTACACGCACATGGGACAAGTCCAATGCACGCAACAAATTAGGTTTCGCTTTGTTCTTGATTCGGATCGCGATGGTTTCTTTTCAAAGGATTTTTTACATTTTCTAAGTATTTAATATTTGTTAGTGTATTTTTTTTCACTTTTTGTGTATGAGCTTTGGGACCACTAATGACTTGAAATTGAGTATGACATTCAACGAAGGTCGCTCAAGCTACTCACCTTGACCCCCCTTGACAGTACAATAGTCTATAAACTAGCGAAGAACCCCTAAGTGTCCTTTCTTCTTTTACGACAGTTGGGGCTAGCAATCCTTGATCTTCTCGCTAGATGATCCAAACCCACGCTGTTGATTATGAGATCGAAGTTGACAGGTTGCCTTTTGTCATCCAATGAGCACGATCGTAATATGTGTATCCTACATATCATAAATTCATTAGTAACACAATTAAGGTTGTCATGGTTTGTGGAAGCACAAAATTATTTTTTACTACTCACTACCCCAGCCAAGTTTTTCCGTGACGGCCAGAACCGACAGGGAATGTACTTAAAACCGCCAGGGATAGTCTTCCGTGACGGCTACCGTCAGAGATGAGCCGTCAGGGACTGACTGTCAGGGAAAGACCACTTTCCCTGACGGAAAACCGTCACAGACTGGTTCCTGACGATTGCTGCCGTCAGGAAACCCTTTGCTTGGCGGTCAGTTGCCTACCCGTCAGGCAATGCCCTTGCCATCAGGGAAACTTATCACTTTCCCCGTTGGCTGTTCACCGTCAGCGAAGCCAATCACCATCAGGGAAAGCCAAAAGTACCCTCTTTTACAAATCTGAGCAATAATAGCAACCACAATATATTGTTCATGTACCAAATAGGCCATGTATGTAAATATACATCTCAGAGGGTTTGTACATATTGCAGTGCTACCTCTAGATATCTTACAACAAGAAGTTTGGTTTCAGTTCATCCACATTCTAAATGTCCTACATAATAAAGTAACTAAGTTTCAATTCAGCTATGTTCTAGAGGTCTTGCAAATAAAGTCAGCTAAGTTCATCAAAGCTCAATGCTACAATGCTGGTTGATGAATGGCAATATGAAGTTGCTGTACACAACCAAAATACATCATAACAAACTCCAGAAATGATTTTTTGCTGTCTCCACAAAATACTTGCAGCACTCACCAGTGACCAAATAATAGTGGACCACTCAGTGACCATGGCTGTTGTTCTCCAGACTGTCTAAAGCATGAGAAAATTAATCTCCTATCCCTCTGATCTCTACATCCACAATATACAAAGAACCATTCAAGAGAGAAAAATATATATGTAGGTAAAGCAAATAACTACAATTGAACTTACAGATCATAGTCGATATTATCTTAACAAATTGCAGTACAAGATAAAATCGCAATGGTTGATGCAGTTTTGGTGTTATTCAACAAGGATGTCAGGTCCTGAAGGATTTCACTAAGAAACATATTTTTTATGCATAAAAACGAATCAGGTCTGTATCAACATGTTCCAAATAGCTTGAGCTATAGATAAGCATTATATACATATCAATGTACCAAAATAGATTTTAAAACACCCAGAAGATTGATGACCATATGCCCATATCTAACATACCTTAGCAGCATAAAAAAAATTAGAGCCTCCTTCAGAGTGCCATCCTGAAAACATAGACCACAGAATAGAGCTAAGTTTCTTGCTTTTGTAGGTAAGAACATATCTCAGTAATTTACTACAACTTCTGTAAATATCAACAAGGAATTGATGCCACAAACAAATTAAAACACTTGCATGTCTATCATCTAACAGTCATATAAGGTACGTGATTTTTACATTATAAGGGAGCTGCAAGCAAAGAAGTACCAACGTGATTTTCTTGGAGTACTAGATTGTAGTCATCCTAGAAACGATAAAAGTAGTCACAAAACTAATAATGCAGAAGGAAAACACTCAAGCTCAAATCTGTATAGAAATGATAAAAGTAGTCAAATTGTCATGGTTTTGACGCCTCTCACCATGTGTTATCCATTTATTTTCTCGACCCATTCGTCTGATGGCCTGCCATGCTTCCGACCAGTATACATCCACCCACTATCTTCCATTTCTTATCCACCACTCTTTGAGTTTCTCTAACTAGCTAAACTGATCTGGAGTATGAAATGGTAGCCCATATTCTGAGAGAGAGATAGGTGACCTTTGTTTCACAGTAGAACGAATCTCGGAGGGTTCTTGGGTCCTAGCCTTCTTGCAAACTGATCCAGATGATGTGCTGATGCACAAGTAGAACTGAAAATACAGAAAGTGTAGAAAGTAATTAAACTTTGGATTTCGCATACATTTTACTGCTGGTCATCCATGTTAATTAATTAGTACCTAGTAAAACAATAAAACCTGCATTCTATATATTAATGTTACAAATTTGGCCCTGTCTATCTAGCTTAAAGAAAAGCTTGAACTCTTGAATTAAATTAAAAATTAACACAGCTACGCTAAAAACAACTACGATACATGTGCACATGGATCCTACTCCCAGACCAAAATGTATCTCACAACAACACGAAGACTCTAAGAAATCTCAGTGTTTTGTTAACATCTTACCTTGAAGCGTTGCTGAACTTGAGGCGTGGCCAACTGCAGCAGCAATCTATAGGGGTTTAGGGTGCCGGCGGCACGGACTGCAGTGGCTCCCAGACCCCGGGCAGAGGCGGCGCACGCATCTAGGGTGGCGGGCTTGGGGTCACGGTGGCACAGGCGTTGGTCTGCAAAATACCGGTGACAGCGGAGGGTGGTGAGGATGGGGCACGACGACGCAGAGCGAAGGCAGCGTGAGCCACAACGGGGAGGGAGCAGAAAGTGACGGCGGCGGGGAGGGAGCGGAAAGCGGCGGCAGGGCCGGGGAGGGAGGAAAATGACGAGAGGGAGAGGAGTGCGCAGAATGATTGGGGGAAGTCACGGTTGGCATCCCGCGCTCTATTTTCCCCTTCCTCGCTGACGTGTGGGCCAGTGTTGCTGTGTTTTGCCGCGCTTGGGCCAGCGGAAAATTTCGGCTCGCGCCGGTGCCCTGTCCAGCGCGCAAATGGGCCATCCCCGTCGGGCCGTTGGCTTCCCAGGCGGCCGGGTGAGCAAACGTCAGGCAAAGTAAATCTTTCCTGGCCTTGTCTGCGGGGCCGCGAGGGCTTCTTCCTGCCGACGGGAGAAAACGTGGCTGGGGTAGTGACTTCTCTAAACACAAGTATATCTCAGAGAGATCATAGATGCATTACTAAATCGATTCTATAGAAAAATCCATAACTCAGATTGGGCTACAGTACTTTTGACTAAATAAACAAGGAAAAATTAACACACATGAATATTTCCATTTCTAGTAGTGCATGTGTGTGTGTATATATCACTGTTTTCCTTTTGGCAGAAGAGGTTTGTTCCTATGCTTGGGAGGAACCCCTCTAAAACGATACGGATCGTTGATCTAATACAGAGGTATTTTATTAAAAATTGGGGTAGTTTAGTATGGTTCCACTTATGCCATTATCTGTCCTATGAGCGAACCCTGCATCTACGAAAGTGTGGTTTGAGTGGGATGGGTTCACCGAGAACCGACATCTGCCAACCCAGCCAAGCGCGCGGCGGCATCCGGCGGCGGGAGGCCCTCCATCTCTAACGTGCGGTCTGAGACATGATGAGTTCCCCAAGAGCAATGTCAGTGGCCTATCTACACTGGCTCGGCGGCGTCCAGGCGTCTAGCAGCCGGGAAGCAGCATCTGGGATCCCTTCGCACTCTCCGCCCTTCAAGGCGGCGCAATCTCCGGCCAGCGCAATGGCAGCCTTGAGCAACGATCGATTTGATGGTCTCTCCGCGATTGATGCCTACGCTTCTCTCTGTGATCATCGATGCACTTCCTGCTCGATGCCTGCCGCCAAATAGTTAATACCCTTGCATGAAATCACCAGTATACCCTTTCAATTTAGTTCTGGTTTAAGAAAATTGAAGTTCTTGGCCCACAAAATTAAGGTTTTGGCCCATAAATTTAGTTCCTTTCAATCGGTTCCTCGTAGTTTTTAACCATCAAATCATGACAAATGAATAGTTATCGTTTATTCCAAGCGCCGTAAAATATCTCTTAGAAAAATTGATGGGTTTTTAATTGGTTGTAGCATTGACGCCATCTTTGCCTCAGTGGACAGCGGCGTGTGACGTTCAATTTAATCCCTCAACAATACAACAAGACGGAACAAAATAAGCAGGGGCATCTTTTTTTTTTCAAATCTTGACATTACACGGCGGCGTCGGTAACCAAATATTACCACCAAATCTCAAAAACATTACAATTGGCCTTTGTTCAATGTACCATTCCAGATAAACAACCAAGGACGAGTTCCTCGTGGTCCATTCTTTAAAAGACCATGTGGTAAGAGTGGTCGAAACATGTGGTGGATGTTACATCAACGTCACCAATAATTAATCTGCTCCAACAGCATGGGCCTACGTACAGGATTCGTAGGCTCGCAGATGGGCTGATGCGAGGTGTGTGTGTATAAATAGCCAGCTGGGCTGTGCGTGAATACCACGACGAGTCGACGAGGACGACAACGTGCAAACCAAGTGTGCAATGCACGACATGATGGATGCCATTGTGTCACTCGTCACGCTCTTCCTGGTGGTGAGTAGCTAGTGTGCAAAAATTTCTACTACTAGTAGCTAGGGACCTAGCGTGTGAAACAAAGAACTCATGCATGCATTCATCAATGCATGCCTTCCTGTGGCCATTTGGTTTTTGTTTCGCGTTCAATACGCTCCATAGTCCATATACATGTTGGCAGAACGCATATGTTGCTGTGTAACAAATATTCTTTTTTTTTCGTTGGGGGTATATATGTGTACCTACTGCTACGGGATTTTAATCACTGAGGATGAACTGCATCATATCATGCCGCGTGGATGCAGGTTTTTGGAACATGCGGTGGCGGAAGCATCGGTCCGCATCCAACGGCAGCTGAAGCCGTGGCGCCGCCGGCGAGGGCGATGGCAGCGATGGACTATTGGCACGCAGTACTTCCCGATACCCCTATGCCCCAAGCCATACATGATCTACTGTTGACCCAATCCACAGGTATCTCTGTCTTCCCCGCGAGTCATTACGTCCCTCCAGTCATTACGTCACAAACTATACAATTCGACGGGTTACGTTCTTAAGCCACATACGTGGGGTACTTTGATTACTGTCACCGATGTGGATGACATCCGTGACATGAAAATCAAAGTCACCAATGAGTGTGTATCGATGACGTGGATAGCCAAAATGCGTCACTCTCACATCAATGACGCAGGTAGCTTTTTTAGAATAAAAAAATTACTCAGTTCTTTGCAAGAAGTTTACACTTAATCAATCTTATTGAAAACGAAGCGAACAATAATAAACTCCCAAAGAGTAAAGAGACTAAGAATAACGACGACCATCGGTGCTATGCACATATATTTGTGAACTCATTACAGATTTAGTTAACCAAAATGTGTTGATAATGACGGAAAAAGAAACATATTTTGACTGCCCGCCTAATTATGAGTGACGTCTTGACTACTAGTGTCTCTAATGATGAACAAATTGTTATATAAAAATGAGAGAAGAATCGCCACTATATACATCACACGGGGTTTCTAAAATAGTCTCAATCACACTTATACACTCCATGCGCACTTCACTATATTCTATGACTCTCAATTACATATACAATCAACATTTACACCTTTACTAGTAAGAGTAGAAGTTAGTTTACTTATACAAATTTTGGTAGGAGTACTCATTATAAGGTTGATCTAGAAATGTGTAAATGGAAACTTTTCAACCTCAAGTTAAACTTACTTCGAGCCCCTTCAGCACTGCTTGGGTCTTCTCGACCAGATTTTCGTGAAGTACTACTAGCTAGATGAGTGAAAAAGAAGCAGCTTCATCAAACAGGCCCCCTTAAAAACAGCTACATATCTACACCAATGATGAGTAGAAAAAAAGTGACTTCTCTAGTCTATATGTATTTGATGACATTGAAAAATCGTTTTGACATACTTTTTTTAAAGGCTTTAGCCCCATCATAAAAGCTATTTCACCAAAAAAAAAAACCTGAGCCAGAGTCATAATAGGAAGAAGCCGAAGCCCTGCCAAAAGAGCGCCTTCTACTTTTTTACCATCATTCCTTATTGTCCAAATTTCTTTTTTGCCCATAAAAATTTCGTTGTGTGATATGTTATTACAATCTAAAATCATAATCATTAGCAAGCACTTTTCAAAACAAATCCATTGATATCAATTTTGTGGCAAATAATTTACATAATATAGAACTATGTTTTTGGTCAAAGTGATATCAATTCTTTCTAAATATTAGGGGTGCACAATACTTTTCTTTCTAAATTTTGTTTTAAATGCCATTATATCTCCAATTTTAGAATTTCTTTCTAACTAAATATCAGCCATTGTCTCAAAATGAGAGTACATAGTGTAAATACACACATGTTTTCCACTTGGAAATAAAGAAAATTCCACATTATGTGGTTATTATGCTATTCCGAATGAGTAATATCAAAGGCCTCAATTAAGTGCAACATAAAATTTTTAACTTCTGTTGTATATACAACATTTGCCTTATATATACAATGCATTAAAATAGTCATTATTATAAGGTCAACACGACTCAAGGAAGGTAACCACATCATATGGGTCCCAAGGAGAGGAGGCCTTAAGGGAGGTCAGCTCGTCATATGGGTCCCAAGGTCAAGACGACTCAAGGAAGGCCACCATGTCATACATGTCTCAAGGCGAGGAGGGCTTAAGCTTAAGGGAGGTTAGCACGTCATATGGGTCCCAAGGTCAAGATGACTCAAGGATGGCCACCACATCATACATGTCCCAAGGAAAGCAGGGCTTAAGGGAGGTCAGCACGTCATATGGGTCCCAAGGTCAAGATGACTCAAGGAAGATCACCACGTCATATGGGTACCAAGGCAAAGAGGGCTTAAGGGAGGTCAGCACGTCATATGGGTCCCAAGGTCAAGATGGCTCAAGGAAGACCACCATGTCATACGAGTCAAAAGGCAAGGAGGGCCTAAGGGAGGTCAGCACATCATATGGGTCCCAACGTCAAGAGGACTCAAGGAAGGTCACCATGTCATATGGATCCCAAGGCGAGGATGACAAAAGGGAGGTCAGCACGTCATATGGGTCCCAAGGTGAAGATAACTCAAGGATGGTCACCATGTCATATGGATCCCAAGGTGAGGACTTATGGGAGGTTAGCACACCATATGGACCCCAAGGTGAACAGGACTCAAGGATGGTCACCACGTCATATGGGTCCCAAGGTCAGGAGGACTCAAGGAAGATCATGATGTCGTATCGATCCAAATGTCACCATTGTAAGGACTCGAGGAAGACACCCACATCTTATGGTGCTCGAAGCATGAAGCCCTCATTGAAGATCATAACATCAGACAAGCAACAAAGCACCAGTGAAAAAGGTAAAGAGAATAAAGTTAAGCTCATGTTATGGAAATCTAGTATAATATGGTTCCTATATTTATGTTTCTAAAAAAGTGAGTAGAAATTATGCTGGAGTATAATTTTGATTTAATATCAGCAGAATTTTGAACTGATGATATATGGTGCGAGAAAACACGTACTCCCTTGGTCCAAAAAAATTGTACCTCCTTCAATTAAGATATGATGAGACAGGGAAATTCTCATGTTTTAAGTCAACCTATTTTATACTTGATCTAGTTTGTAGAGAAAATATTTGAATCTACGACAACAAATAAGTGCATAAAAGTATATTTTATTATGAATGTGTAATGATATCAGGTTAGGATAAATATATAAATAATTATATTTTAAGACGGGAGAGAGAAATTTTCCAATAAATATGACAAAATAACACCTAAAGATAATCTGAATTTGAATAGAACAAGATGGGGTTTAGTCTAGGGGCATTTCTTAAGCATTATGCTGTAGGCCCTTAAATTTGCACGTCCTTCATGATGATCTGAAGTGGGGTATTTATTTATGTGCCTTGAACTTGTTTTAGGGGGCTGGCATCGGCATGACCATGTTCATCACAGCCACAGCAACGGCAACCAGCTAGCCGATGTTTTCTTCTTTCACGACGTCCTTCGTCCAGGGTCCGTGGTCACGCCGACCATCCCACTGACCACCTCCCTTCCACCCCTGCTACATCGCCATGAGGCTGACTCCCTCCCGTTCTCCACCGAGCGCTTCGCCGACATCGTTGCCTTGTTCGCGCCAGCGTCCCTCGGCATGGCCGAAGAGATGCGGTGGACGCTGGACACCTGCGAGCATCCGCGGCCGCTCCCAGGCGAGAAGGCCGGCTGCGCCACCTCCCTGGAGTCTCTTGCTAGGCTCCCTGCCGCCCTCCTGGGGACACGCAACGTCCGCGCTTTCTCAGGCGACATGCCCATCGATCCTGCGGGCACGCCAGCCCAGCGGGGGAGGTACAACGTGACGGCCGTAGTGAAGCTCTCCGATTCGCCAACGGCTGCGACGTGCCATGACCTGACATACCCCTACGCCGTGTTCTACTGCCACACGACCAACCCGGCGGCCACGTACAAGGTGACGCTGGTGGCGCAGGACGGCGGCGCCGGGGCGCCGGCTATGGAGGCGCTGGCCGTGTGCCACCTAGACACGTCGCTGTGGAGCCCCAGCCAGCCGTTCTTAGCGGCGCATAATCTCAAGCCAGGTGAAGTAGCGGTGTGTCATTTCCTGTCTAAGCTCAGCATCATCTGGGTCCCCGGCCCCGCCAGTGAGCAGCAGGGAAGCGCACGCGACACCCGGTAGAACTTAAAGCACCTGACAGTGGATTAATATAGATGCACTATGTGGTAAACTGGTAAGGTTGTAACGTTGGATCTATACGTCGCTCTAGTACTACGCACTACTATTACTCCTAAATAAAAAGGTGCATTTGTGATTGTAATTTATTTAAGCTACAAGTTGTGGTCGAAGTTCGTTAATGTTTCCCAGACCTGTGTGTCCTGTACGAGTATCTGGATGCAATGTACACCACTCAGTCTCCCAACCCAAAAATCCTACTACATATTTGCAGTGATTTATAAATTTCTGTTTTGGATTATTGTAAATGAATAACACTAAACTGGATGCAATGTAGAATTCACTAGATAAGCTCGTGTGGCATGGTTGTTTGCTGTTGCTATAACTCAATAAAACTCATACAAGTCATGCATTGATCTCAGATTACCATGAGCTTACCTTGTTTTAAATTTGCCTAAAATTGGCAAAAACATGCTCCTTTTACTCCCTTGAATTAATTCTGGATCAAGATGATATCTTTTTAGTATATCTTTTTGGACGACCATCTATATGAGTTATACATTGTAATACTAAATTTTTGTAAGGTTTTCAAATGGTTTGATCAAGTTTGAATTGAAACAGTTTTCAAAAAAGGGATAAAGGTTGTTTTTCACGTAGCAGTTTTGTGGGTGTTCCCTAACTTGATCCTTTTGAATTGAAATTTTGTGAAGTTGTTCCTTGAAATATTGAGCTCCAGTAAACATTTTTATGATTTATGGAACAAGTTAGTTTAGAGTTTGGTAAGTCCTTTGGAAGTCTTTCAATCTGTGCACAGGAGAGTCTAGTGCTCAAACACCGGATCATTTGGTGCCCTTCAACTGCTCCATTTAAGCTGAAAATTTGTGGAGATGTTCCGCGTACTGTAGTGAGGCTCCATTAAAAATGCCATAAGTTTTGGAGCAAGTTATTTTAGGTTTTCTCCATTTTCTTTTCAAGATTGCCAGTCTGTCCATAGTTCGGTGCTCCCGCTGTATCTCCTGTGGCCCTCACTTAAATATTTTAATCAGCTGGGCGTTTTCAGATAGCTTAAACATGTTCTTGTGAAGCTGTGGTTCAATTTTGATGATTTTTGGAGTTCGTTTGGTAGGACTTCGACAGTGTTTTCTGCAATCATGTCAATCCAAACTGAGAAGGTAGTTCAGACAAGTTTTATGGTCATCTAAGTTGCTCGTTTTCGCCTGTGTTCATGAGCAGTGCTTGAGCACTTATATGTGTGTTTCCTAATAGTGTCCTAGGATTAGTAGGATCCTAAGGGACTTAAGCATTATGGGTATGGCCTTTCATTCTGACTGTGATGAACACTTGTCAACATCAAGACCTGCTGAAGGACTAGGAGGAACCTCTTTAGTGACTTGGAGGAAAATCCCTCTAGAGTGTATTTAGAGGCAGCACCAGAGTGGACTAGGCATGTCAATACCTTGCCGAGTGGACTAGTAGATGGCCTAGGGGGTACTTGGATCCATGCCTGGCTTCAAATGGATTTGGAGTAGATGCGAAGGCTTGGTAGGCCTTAAAACCACCACGTGGAAGAAGAAGTCCAACTGTCGTTTCCCTGTTCTATCGTCAAAACCGGGGCCCAACATCATTTCTCAGTTCCATCATCAAAACCAAGTCCCAAGATCGTTTCCTGACATGAGTATCAAAACAAAGGGCTAGAGAAGTGGTTGCCGATTTCATCGTCAAAACTAGAGTTACCTAGGGGAAGGACTACTGGACACGTGGATGACATCGGGAGATTACTTCGAGGCCAAGAAGATCAAGCTCCATCGTGTTCATCCATCCGAGTTACCGAAGTCTTTTCTATCCCCTAAGGGCATTTTAGTGTAAGAGTCTAAATCTTAGGTGGTTGAGTGAAAACGTTCATTAGAAGAGTCATGTAGCATAAATAAGAGAGAGGACATGCAGTTCCTCTTTGCTGGTATTAGGGTTTGCTTAGGGTTTTAACGTGGTAATCTTGCCTCAAGCACTAAGCTTCATGACCCTATGGGCAATCTAATAGATAAAGTTTCATCCAGCTACTAGTGTGCTTTTGCCACTTCCCTTCTAGTTTGGTTTTTGGTCTCAATCTTTGTCTTTTGGTGTGTTTCTTTTTAGCCAAGGTTGGAACCTTTCTTTTGCAGTGTTCTTGTGTTATTAGGAGGTAGTGAATTAGTACTTTTCAAGAACAAAATCCTTTGAATCCACAAGCACCCCCAAGTTCTTGTTCTTTCCTTTGAACTTCGCTTCTTGAATGGTCAAATATGTGGGGAATTTTGAGATTTTTGGTTGTGATCCTATGGGAATAATTTCTCCATGGCCTAGACAAGATCCTTGCAAAGTCTCATGAAGTGTGGAGTTTGTTTGTGCAAGTTTTCATCAAGTTTTGTGGCCTTGCGGGCTGTTTTCCTTCACCCAACCTTGGGAATGCAAGTTTTGTACATGGACCGTCTGGTAGTGTACACACTGGACTGTCCGGTGCATAGCTTGGGCTGCAGGTGGAGAACACGAGGCCTGGCCACAAAGTAGGCTTTTGTGCACACCGGATGGTCTGGCGGTGCACATCGGGCTGTCTAGTGTGATACGTGCTACAGAGAGTGTGTTGGCTCATTTTGCGTCATTTCTCTTTGGGGTTTGAGCGAGTGCTTCCGTAAGCTTTTCTCTACGTATCATAGGGTTAGTAGGACCATCTTGCTACATGATCTTGCACATTTGAGAAGAAAGGATTTTTAGCATCATGAAAGTTTTTGGGCTTGACCTATTCACGCCCATCTAGATCATCTTTCTCAGTCCTAAGATCCTTGTTGCTACATTTCTCTGAATGTTTGCTGAAAAGATTTTCAACGTTAAATTTTTTGAGTGGATCTTACTAGCACCCTGCTCTACTCACCATTCTTAGTCTTTCACCCTCTCCTTTCATGCTCCTTGGGCTTTGCATATCAATGGGTGCTATCACGTTCTCAAGGGCCTCATTACAAGCTATGCTTTGCTTGATCTGGTTACCCTAGTCGGGATCTAGCCTTGTGCTACTGATGCAGCTAGTCATCCCATCATTCCTTCCCTCTCTTCAGTCTCTATTGCTTGATAAACATTGGTGGTGATTTGTAAGGTGGTCTCGCTTTCATTTAACAAGATCCATAGGTAGGGTGTACATATGTAGTGGTTTCGTTGCCCAAGCCAACCAATTTTTTGTCTTGTGTGGCACATCAGCTAGGCTGCTAGATGGGGCAGTTGGGCATGGATTTAACTACTGCTTTCCCTGCCTTCATGTCTCCCTTTATGGCCTCCTCATGCCATGGTTGGGGTGGGCTGGGGGAGATAGTGGTTGTTTTTGTGTCTTGAGTGTGGGGCACAACGCTTGACCATGCCCTCGCCACCACCTAGTGTCATGGTTGTGGTATTTGGGGCACTTCTTGTGGCCACCACCTTGGTGGTTGCATGGGTGCTTCCCTTCTTCATGGAATATGTCTCATCCTTGGGGATAGAGTCCAAATGATGTGGAATAGGAGCAGCAAAAGTACCACACCCAATGTGTGGGTGTGCCCCTTCTTTGGAGGCATACCCATATATTGTTCTGCTACATCTCTTGGTGTGCTTAGGATCACTATTTGCCTATAGTTGTGGCTTGAAATTATGGTGAATCTACAATCAATGCCTCACGCTTAGTGCACCAAGAGAATTTTCAACCTCTGCACAGTTCTTCGTTAAACATGGGTTTCTTCTTTGGCAATAGCATCTTCATCTGGATGTTGTCTTTGCCCATTGTTTGACTTAGCCTACTTATGGAACCCCTTCTTCATTGTCAGCCTCTTTGAGGCTTCCTCCTGTGGTTGGTTGGGGCTCAGATGTGCAGCCTTAGTGCACTATTAACTATAAGGGACATGGGCACTTCTCTGGTGACACTTAGGAAGCACATGATGTGAATTATGAAGTAGGAAGCTGCGTCGTTGATTCCTGGCTCCAAGCAATGACGTGCGACAACCTTGATGAGCTCAAATTGCATAGGGTGGTGTTGTAGAAGACATGGGCTCAGCGTGTCACATATTTGTACGGTGGTAGCACAATGCGATAGGGCAAACATGGGAATGGAGGGGTAAAATGCAACACTGGGTGCGATGCGAACAGTGAGATTTTTTATGGTAGCATGCATGCAATTGTTTGAGAATGGGGAGTTATGCAAGTTAATGGTTAGGTTGCAGACCCACTAGCTAGGACTAATGGCACTCATTGAAAAAGGTAGAAGAGCATGCTAGGTTGGGGACAACTGGCGGGTAAGGTTCAATCTATTCCAACAAGGAAAGTTAGGGTTTTGAACAAAAGATATTTTCAATTTGATTTTAGTTCTAGATAAATCTAGAAACAAATTTTACATAAGCACAGGCTAGTTTAAACTCAATTAACTTTTTCCCAGCGACAACGCTAGAAAAATCTTGTTGATGGCACTTAAGCACACCAAACTTTTTACATCGCACATTATCAATGTAGCTTTCCCTAAGATGAGTATCAAGGGTTCATTAGTCCATGAAAACAACTAATGAAGAATAAAATTACCCAACCTTAAGGTAAAATTAAGGTAAAAAGTATTATCTAATATATGTCTAACCTAACTCTAGTCTAAGTCAAGTTAGATAATAAAGCAATTAGAACACAAACTGAGTACCTGATCAAAGGGTGGTAACCGGCATCTAATCTAGCTCTATGTTGGTGGTCGTTATTGCATGATTTTGAGCACAAATTGTTGGTGAATAAATGGGGGAATGGATTCCACAAGCGTTGGTAGTTTTCGGGGTTTTGTAGGAAATTCTCAAATTGCACATGAAAATACATCTTATGGAGCCTGTGTTAATTGGGTACAAGAGGTAAGAGATCAAGTTCAAACATATCATCACTAATAAGTATCTCAAATTCCACTAAGGACAAAACCATAGGAAAGACCTCATCGAGATAATCCAAATGGAGTTTTGGTTCACTCAATTTGGAGTCCGAACGCAAAAGTTATGGACGTAGCAAGATTGACAACATGGGCCATGAGAGTGAAGGCCGGGCGGCCAAAGGCATGGCCGGCCGGCCATGCACTCTCCCAAAATGCCTCGTCCTTCATCTTATTCATCCAAAGAAGTTACCAAGAGCCCAAATACACATAGAGGGACAAGCCCAAGTCGAATCCAACGTTGGAAGGCCATCATACTGACTGAAGAAGCGGCGAAGCCTAAGAAGGATGGCCGGCCGGCCACCACATAAGGCTGCTTGGCCCATCACTTGGCCCTCTTAGCACCACGTTGGCTGCCCAGACATGTTCAACACATCTATCAACGGTTACCGACTTCCAGAGGGGGCATCCTAGCATTGATTGATCAAGGTGGTGCACTGAAGGGCCGTACGGCCATAATGGAGGCACCCATGTGGTCGCCCGGTCAACCGACTTAGCTGGCCCACTAACCTTCTCACTCCTATAAATAGAGGGGCACTTCCTGCTCTCAAAATGTACCCTGAGTACCATTTGGCACATCATAGACCCCTTCTAGTTCAATTCTTGTTTAAGAGTTTGAGGTGAGCCTCCATTTTTCCAGATCCATCTTTAGGCGTTCGGTATGTTCCTTGTATCTTTGCTTTCCTGTAAGATTTAAGCTATTTAATATATTATCATTCTTTACTTGTGTGAGTATTTACATTCTTGCTTTCAGTATAATTCATGCCTTAGTATAGTAATGTCTTTTAGACTATAGTTGGAGTTGCTCTGAGAGGTAATGAATATTTAGTTTGTCATACTTACAAATTCCTCGTATGCTCCTTATAGCACGTGTATATACAGTTGTGTATGCTTCTACCTGATAGCTTCAGCAAATGTAGTGTCTGCTAAATGTAGCCATGGTGCCTATGTTTGTAGTCACCTTAGTTTTGCACTCAGCCCAATGCAAATTTGGGTAGCCTGGGTGTGCTTGTAGACTAGGTGCACTTGGCTTTGGTTTGTCCTCTTGGTCATAGCTAGGTGTACACTGTGTAGTCCACCCCTATCATTCAGGTTGTTTGTAGCTGCATAGCTAATTCCCTGCAAAACCTGCCTTTCTCGTCTGGGTTATCAGCACTCTAGTGCCTAGAAGTAGTCAGCAGTCTTGGTGGTGAAGTAAGTATCCTAGACAACCAGATAAATCATTACCTCAGTCAGAGCAACATGTTGGGTCTAGCTTAGTCTATCTAGCTCACCATAGTATAGGAAGTACTCATCAGTGAGGAACTAAAGTGTACCGAGTCCAGTCTTTTGTCCTAGTAGTAATGAGTGCTTGTCCACACTGAAGACTTGTTGAAGGATGAGCGAGCACCTCCTAAGCATGACCTAGAGAAAAGCCCACCTAAGCGTGACCTAGTGGCAGCGCTCGAGTGTTACCGAGGCGCGACAAAATCCATGACGAGTGGACTGGCAGGTGCCTTGGGCTATGGTCCAAGTTAGGCTCGGCCCATAAGAGTGACCTTATGTCACACCCGGTTTTCAATGATCCAAAACCGTGCATACTATACATGCGCCAGGAACGAGTCTCACATGTATAGGACAAATTGTCATCACAGGACATGTCATAATATAACGTTTAACGATTACATCATAAGTATTATTACCATAATAGACACTTGTCTTTAACATAGAGTACGTAAAAGCGGAAGCGTAAACGGAAAGCAACTAGAGCCGCCACAGGGACGTCCACTGGAAGAGCGAAGAGCCTAGACTTCTTGATAATCCTCCGTATCTCCATTGACTGAGCAGCGGTTGGATTTGTCCCCCCAACAAGGAGTAAACGGAAAAGAACAAGCGTGAGCACACAACTCGTACTCAACAAGTATAACAGAACCATGAGGCTCTAAGGTTAGCTGACTCCACTGCATTGCTTTTAATTGGTCAAATTTTATTAAAGCTATTTACTAAAGTGAGTAGAGAAACTTTTATCTCAAAGATATTGCATAGAAGAAATTAAGCATCATGATTAACCAGGATTTTACCAAAAACCATCCATAACCCAACTAATCACATAAAGGATCTGGGCCGCTCATAACCGTGAGCACGGCTGATGCATCAGTTTTACACTCTCGAGAGGTTGCACATCTTTACCCACAAGTCGTGAGCTACGCTAGTGGTTCATCACATACCTTAGATGAGATGACTAGCAAGCCACACTACGAAGCCTTTACAAAGATTATGTTAGTAAGGTGTAACCGCTAAGGTTTCAGGTTATGCAACGGTGGAGCAAGCCTCAAGGGGAGAAGAACACATCACACTCAACCCAAGCAGCGCGAGGGCCACAGAAGCACACCTCCCCTCTTGCCCCGCAGGTAAGTTACTCCCAAACTAAAACAATCTAATTAATCAGCTAAGACCGTCCCATACCAGTCTTATGGTAGTGCTGTTGTCCCAGGTTGTCGCTTTGCGAACCGGTCCTTATGGAAAGTGGCTATGAGCAAAACCACTAAGCACAATGCTCATGCCCCCTAAACCAAGTTGCTAAAAAAACAAATTTTAAATGAGACATGCACCACTCAAGCACACGGCACAGAGGGTCACGCTCAAACAATTAATTGCATAGATCCATTAATCAACATTAATTAAAAACATAGCATAGGTGTATGTTGGCGCAGCACCTAGCAAAAACTTAACCACATGCAACCCAAAAGGTTCACATTGAGATCAAAGTGGCTAATGTATCGTCCTTATAGGCATACAAGATCAACACATGCATATGCAATGAATTAAAGGTGATAGGTGTTGCTCATGTTATACTTGCCTTCCTCAAGGTACTCTTGCTGCTGCTCACAAATGTCAAAAGGTGGCTCCTCGTTCACCTCAGACAGATCAACGTCTACTTACGTCCAAACGTCACACAAGCATCCATATACGAGCATACATGCAAACAATGGACAAAAGATAAGAAACAGTACACCAATACATCAAAACAGAACACAAAACTAGTTTAGAACTGTTCTACATATTACCACGGTCACGTGAGCGCAAGAATCGCCCAAAACGGAGTTAAAACGGAAAAGTTATGGCCAAAACAAGGTTCTAGGGACCTATTTATGAAGAAAACTCAAAATCTGGGCTGTTTTGGAAAAACTAGGGACCAATTCTGTAATTTCAGGAAAGATCCGAGGTCTAAAGCACAAAAACACAGCCTCTGGACTGCGGGTTCTATTTTTCAATAGCGCAGGGGCTAAAACATTAAAAACTGGGCCGATCTGTAATTAGTTTTGAACTGGCGTGGACCGCGGGTTGATTTAGGAAAAACCGAGGGTCTCTTTAACAAAAAGGCGGCGACGACCGCGGTTGACCGGTCACCATCTGGTCCGGACGGTCGGATCTAGATCTAACGGCTGAGATGAGATCGGATCACGTTATAATCTCGTGCATCCGTTCTGGATCGGACGGCTGAGGTTGAAAGGCGAGGTTTCGCCGGCGGCGACCATCGGGGACGGCGGCGCATCGCCGGAGCTCGCGATGCCCGGTGTTCCGGGGCGCGATTCGGGACCGGACCTAGCTAGAAAGCAAGACGGGACCACGGCGAAGCTCACCGTGGGGTTGTCGACGACCGGGAGCTGCCGGAGGATGGTCGGCGACGAGCGGAGGCGGCGGAGCGGCTCGGGGCTTCGCGGAGAGCTCGGTCGGAGCGTCCACGGGCGTCGAGAGCTAGCGCAACGGGGTCGCGAGGTCCTGCAGAGCACGGCGGAGGGGTTAGGGCGGCGGAAGCGCGACCCCAGAGGGCGAATTGCACCTCGCCGGCGTTACTCACCTCGGACGGTGGCGGCGGAATTGAGCGGCTCGCGACGGCTAGGGCTCGATTGCGGCTGCTGGCGAGGTTGAGGGGGAAAGGGCGAAGCCCGGCGTGCTATTTATAGGACCGGAGCGGCTCGGAAGGGGGCGGCGCAGTAAGGAAGGCGGCGGCCGGAGCTTCCTTCGGCGCGCGCTCTCGGGAAGGAAGGGAATCCTTCGATTCCTTTGGGGATTCGGTGCGCAGGAGAGCGAGGAACACGGGGAAGGCGGCGGAGGGAGCTCTCCTCCTCGGAGTCGGCCGGCGTAGAGAAGGAAAGAAATCGGCCGAAAAAGGAAAGTCGCCGTCGCCGAAAAAGGAAAGGCGAGAGGTCGGGGATGACAGGTGGGTCCCGCCTGTCAGCGGCTCGACGGGCGCGGGTCCGCCTGTCAGTGGCGCGAGGGAGAGAGACGGCGCGCGCGGGAGGCCGGCTGGGCCGCCTCGCCTGGGCCGGCTCGGGTGAGGGCGCGGGTGGGCCGAGCGGGTGAGGTGGGCCGGTTTCTCCTTTTTCTTTTTCCTGCATTTTCCCTCTCTTTTCTATTTCTCTCCTTTTCTTTTAAACTCAAAAACAAACTACAAATTCAAATAAATTTGAATTCAAACCTTATGCCATTCATCAAATAAAAAATATGCTCCAGCATGAATGCACAAACATGTTGACCTTAGGATATATTGCAATATTTAGTTCAAAAGATAATGAAAAATGCATACTAGGCACAATAAATCCTAGAAAATAAATAAAGCATATTGAATTTATTATAAAATGCTGGAAATTAAATTTAGGGTGTTACAGACCTACCCCCCTTGCAAGGAATCTCGCCCCGAGATTCACATAGGCTGGTTAGCAAAGAGATCAGGGTATGCTGCCCTCAACTCATCCTCCCTTTCCCAAGTAGCTTCCTCCTCTGTGTGGTATTTCCATTGCACTCGGCACATCTTGGTCCTCTTATTCCGGGTCACCCTCTCAGATGTTTCCAGAATCTTTATAGGGTGCTCAGTGTAGGTCAAGTCCTCCTGCACTTCCAACCCTTCTAAAGGCGCCTGCTCCTCTGGTATTCTCAAGCACTTCTTCAGCTGCGAGACATGGAATACATCGTGCACACCTGGAAGACTAGAAGGTAACTCTAAGCGATAAGCCACTTCTCCTCTCTTTTCTAGTACCTTGAATGGTCCAACGTATCTGGGTGCTAGTTTTCCCTTCATGTTGAATCTGCGTACTCCCCGCATAGGTGACACCTTCAGATACACAAAGTCACCTTCCTTGAACGTGAGATCTCTCCGTCTGACATCTGCATAGCTTTTCTGCCTAGACTGAGCAATTCTCAAGTTCTCTCGAACTATCCGTACTTGTTCCTCCGCATCCTTGATAATGTCTGGGCCAAACACTTGCTTCTCTCCTTTCTGATCCCAGAGCAAAGGAGTCCTACACCTTCTACCATACAAAGCTTCAAATGGTGATTTCTTGATACTGACCTGATAACTGTTGTTGTAGGAGAACTCGGCATAAGGTAAGCACTTGTCCCAACTTGTGCCATATTGGATGACACACGCTCGCAACATATCTTCCAGTATTTGATTGGTCCTTTCTGTCTGACCGTCTGTCTGCGGATGGTAAGCTGTGCTGAAACGAAGCTTGGTATCCAGTGAATCATGCAATTGCTCCCAAAAGCGAGAAGTGAACTGTGATCCCCTATCGGATATAATCCTCTTAGGAACCCCATGCAAACACACAATCCTAGAGATGTATAGTTCTGCCAACCTTGCCCCGGAGTAGGTAGTATTCACAGGTATGAAGTGGGCGACCTTGGTCAGACGATCCACTACTACCCATATGGAGTTGTAACCTTTCTGGGTGCGAGGTAACCCAACAATAAAGTCCATGCTGATTTCCTCCCACTTCCATTCTGGAATTTTCAACGGTTGCAATAGTCCTGCTGGCCTCTGATGTTCTGCCTTGACCCTCTGACAAGTGTCACAAATTGCCACATACTCTGCTACGGCACGTTTCATTCCAAACCACCAGAATCTCTCCTTGAGGTCATAATACATCTTAGTACTCCCGGGATGGATAGAGTAAGCTGTATCATGGGCCTCACTCAGGATCAACTTCTTGATTCTGTCCACATCTGGCACACAAATCCGGTTCTTGTACCATACTGTACCTTGCTCATCTTCCCTGAAGTTGGGCGCTTTGCCTATCTGGATCTGCTCGCGTATCGCCTGGATCTTCTCGTCCTGGGCTTGATGTCTTCGAATTTCTTGTTCCAGAGTTGGTTCGGCTTCAAAGGTAGCTGCAGTATGATGCACAAAACCCAAACTCAAACTTTCGAACTCCTCACATAACTCACGTGGCATCTGGAATGCTATGGCCATGTTGACGTAGCTTCTTCTGCTCAAAGCATCAGCCACCACGTTGGCTTTCCCTGGATGATAATGTATCTCCAAGTCGTAGTCCTTGATCAGTTCTAACCATCTACGCTGCCTCATGTTCAGCTCATTCTGAGTGAAGATATACTTAAGACTCTTGTGATCCGTGTATATCTCACATCTTTGCCCAAAAAGATAGTGACGCCATATCTTAAGTGCATGGACAACTGCTGCTAACTCCAAGTCATGTGTAGGATAATTTACCTCATGCTTGCGTAGCTGTCGGGAGGCATAGGCAATCACCTTTCCTTCTTGCATCAGCACACAACCCAGACCGTCGCCTGAAGCATCACAATATACTGTGAACCTTTTCTGCAGATCTGGCAATGTCAGCACGGGTGCGGTGGTCAGCTTCTTCTTCAACTCTTCAAAAGCTGCTTGCCTCTCCTTGTTCCAGATGAACTCAGCATCCTTCTCAAGCAACGTGGTCATCGGCTTCGCAATCTTCGAGAAATTCTCTATGAATCTCCGGTAATATCCTGCTAAGCCCAAAAATCCACGTACTTCCTTGACAGTCTGTGGCACCTTCCAATCCAACACTGATATGACCTTGCCAGGGTCCACTGAGATCCCCCCTTAGAGATGATATGACCAAGGAATGGTACCTCGTCAATCCAGAACTCACACTTGCTCAACTTTGCATATAGCTTGTGATCCCTCAATCTCTGCAGAACTAGCCTCAAGTGCTCCTCATGTTCCTCCTCGGTTTTGGAGTAGATCAGGATATCATCAATGAATACCACCACGAACTTGTCCAAATAATCCATGAACACCTTATTCATTAAACTCATGAAGAAAGCAGGGGCATTAGTCAGACCAAAAGACACCACAGTATACTCATAGAGACCATACTTTGTGATGAAAGCAGTCTTAGGAATATCTGAGGGACGGATCTTCAACTGGTGGTAGCCAGATCTCAGGTCTACTTTGGAGAATACACAGGCACCTTGCAACTGATCAAACAAATCATCAATGCGTGGCAGAGGATACTTGTTCTTAATAGTCACCTCGTTCAATGCACGATAATCCACACACATCCGTCGAGCAGGCCCTTCCTTCTTATCAACAAACAGAACAGGAAAAGCCCACGGAGAGGTACTATGGCGAATAAATCCCTTTGCTAGCAGCTCATCTATGTTTTGTTTAACTTCCTCATGTTCTGGGGGTGCCATTCTATATGGTCTTTTAGATATAGGAGCAGTACCAGGTAAAAGGTCTATAGAAAACTCAATGTCTCGGTCAGGCGGCATACCTGGTAACTCTTCCGGGAAGACATCAGGATATTCACACACTACTCGAATGCCATCTGTAGGTTGGACCTCCATCCGATGCAGATAACCGGAGGGTTTGGATGCGCCGACTCTTACTTCCTGGCCATCTGGCGTTGTCATATGAACAGTCCTCTTGGCACAGTCAATTCTGACTCCCCATTTGGTCAATGTTTCCATTCCTAGGATGACGTCGATGCCCATCGGTTCTATGACTAACAGACTAGTATGAAACTCTAACCCCCTTATGTTAATCCCGACTCTGGTACAGATCACATGGGTTCTTATTTCCCCTCCAGGCGAAGTAATTATCATATCCTTTTTCAACATGCTAATGGGTATTTTATGTTGTTCAGCAAAGGATTTGGTAATAAAGGAGTGGGTGGCACCAGTATCAAATAGTACGGTAGCAGGATGAGAGTTGACCAAGAACGTACCGATCATGACGTTTGGGGCCTCAGCTGCAGTTTCTGCCGTCACATGGTTCACCTTTCCTTGCCACGGCGCCTTGGCGTTCCCATTGTTGCGCCCCTGAGCTTGCGGCTGCTGGACCGGTCCTGGTCTCTGCGGGTTGGGGACTGTCTTCTGAGGGCAGACATTGGCATAGTGCCCCGGGTCACCGCACTTATAGCAACTTCTGCCAATGACAGGAGCCTGGGCTGGTGCAGGGGGGTTAGGCTGCCCCTGACGCTGAGCTTGATATGCAGGGCGAGGAGGCTGATTCTGGTAGCGTTGCCCCTGGGCCATCTGCTGCCCTTGGTGGTTCTGCGGGTATCCTGGCCGCGGTGGCTGCTGCTGTTGTTGGTAGCAGGGGGCGGGTGTTGCTCCCGGACGGTGCAGGTATGAGCTTCCTCTTCCTTTCCTCCATCTCCCGATGTTTGCGTTCTGTAAGGAGCGCACGATCTACCAGGTGATTGAAGCTGGGGAAGGTGAAGTTCATGAGGTGGAACTGCAGGGTGTCATTGAGCCCTTCCATGAAATGCTCCTGTTTATCGCCATCCTCAGCGACCTCTGCTGTGGCGTACCTTGCAAGCTGCAGGAACTTGTCACGATACTCAGTGACGGACATGCTCCCTTGCTTGAGCGAGAGGAACTCCTTCTTCTTCATCTTCATGGTCCCAGCCGGTACGTGGTGACTCCTGAAGTTCTCTCTAAACTGAGCCCAGGTGAAGGCATCGCGATCCTGCTGGCGGTACGACTCCCACCAATCCAAAGCAGCACCACGAAGTTGTCCTGCAGCATACAGGACTCTCTCTCGGTCATCGCACTGGGCGATCTCCAGCTGTCTCTCCACAGCACGAAGCCAGTCATCAGCCTGTAGTGGATCTGCAGCGTGGGAGAAGGTTGGGGGATGCCCCTTCATGAAATCGCCACGCCTGTCCCTAGGCGGAGGAGGTGGTGGTGGCGCCTGCACCTGAGCTTGTTGTAGGGCCAAGATGGCATTGTTCACTGTGGCCATCATCTGCGTTTGCATGGCAAAGAACTGCTCGGCCGTCAGTGGTGGTGGATTGGGCAACGGGTGGTCGGGATGGTCGTGGCCCTGGTTACTTCCTTGGGCGCCCCTAGCACCACGTCCTCTAGTTCCAACCATCTGTGGCAACAAAAGAAAGTCCATAAGGATTTATATCCCTCTCACAAGGTGAAGTAGATTTTGAGATTGCAGGTTGGTCATTAGCCCATGATGAACGAGCGTCAGCTAGATGAGGTAGAGAGGAGTAATAGAGTAGTTGTTCATCCCAACTGACTATTTTTATTAAACTCAACTCAAACTGGTTTGACTATGGACAATCCCCATAGTTGGACATGATCAAGCAACCAAAATGCCAACTCAAACATAGTTCACAAGCACAAACAACCAAACACTGAACTAGACTCAAAGCGTTTATAGACCAACTCGACTCAACGTACTAGCGATGTGAAGCAAAGATAAGGGTAATCCTAATCCTCATGGAAAAGAATCCTAGTGGCACCATTTAGTTCCCCCTTGCGGGTCCTCTTGCGGGATTTGCACTGGGACGGAGTCACGTCTGGCACTCGAGGCTTTGGTCCTTGGAGGCCGGCAAGTGTAGCTTCAAGTTCTGCCACCCTCTTGGTCTTGCGGTGAAGCTCGTCCAACACTATGTCGTGGGCGGAGTTGAGGGCCGCGATGTACCGTGCCATCTTCCTTACCCTCTGGTCATCCTCCAACACCATCGAAGCGATCTCGTGCCCAGCTTGGCCTTCTATGCGGCGAGGGAAGTAGCGAAAACAGGTCTGGCTCAACGAGGTACGGTGGTCGTAGCAGATGGCTCCCAGAGCTTGGCGTGCAGCATCTTCAATGGCAGCTTCCATCGTCTCATGGATCGTCACGCTGCAGTAATCACCCACAATGGTCTTCCCTCCGTGGATGAGGTTGTAGCGTTCGATCAACGCATTGGCCACCCATCTGTCAGGTAGAATCGGGTGCGTACTCTGAGTGGCGAAGTAGGAGGTGGTGAAGTTGTTGAGGCCGATTTCCTGGAGGCACTCCCGAAGCAGTCCGGGAAAGTTGAGACCGTTGCCTGGGTGGGTATGGTCGATGTTGACCCAGGTGGCGATCACCCTCTCTCTTTTGACAGCAGGTCCTTGATTATCGTCTATCTGAACGGCAATGTGATGTGACCACTCAGGTGCTTCTACCTCTGGTTCAGGGGCTGGATTCTCCTCTGGATCCTCTTCTGTGTTCTCAGTGAAAGAGCTGGCTTCACTGGGGTCTTCAGAGTCATCTCCCACTATGATGGGTTCCTGCAGAGGCGGGGGTGGCACTAGATCTTCTGGTTCTGGGTTCCGTGGTGCCAAGGGAACATGGTAGCCTTGCGGGGGTGCACCGGTTTGCTTGCGGGCGGTCAGTCTGGTACGGGCCATCTACAAAGAAAACGACCAAGATTGGGTTAAGATCAGTTCTAAAAAAGGAGTTAAGAGAATTGAAAATAATGTAGGAACATAGGGTTGTAGTGTAATCTTAAAGAAAAGAAAACTTTTAAAAACAGGAGGAAGAGAAGGAGGAAATCCTTAAATTTCGACCCGCACTAACTAGGCTTCCGTCCTACAGTCGACACGGCTCTGATACCAATCTGTCACACCCGGTTTTCAATGATCCAAAACCGTGCATACTATACATGCGCCAGGAACGAGTCTCACATGTATAGGACAAATTGTCATCACAGAACATGTCATAATATAACGTTTAACGATTACATCATAAGTATTATTACCATAACAGACACTTGTCTTTAACATAAAGTACGTAAAAGCGGAAGCGTAAACGGAAAGCAACTAGAGCCGCCACAGGGACGTCCACTGGAAGAGCGAAGAGCCTAGACTTCTTGATAATCCTCCGTATCTCCATTGACTGAGCAGCGGTTGGATTTGTCCCCCCAACAAGGAGTAAACGGAAAAGAACAAGCGTGAGCACACAACTCGTACTCAACAAGTATAACAGAACCATGAGGCTCTAAGGTTAGCTGACTCCACTGCATTGCTTTTAATTGGTCAAATTTTATTAAAGCTATTTACTAAAGTGAGTAGAGAAACTTTTATCTCAAAGATATTGCATAGAAGAAATTAAGCATCATGATTAACCAGGATTTTACCAAAAACCATCCATAACCCAACTAATCACATAAAGGATCTGGGCCGCTCATAACCGTGAGCACGGCTGATGCATCAGTTTTACACTCTCGAGAGGTTGCACATCTTTACCCACAAGTCGTGAGCTACGCTAGTGGTTCATCACATACCTTAGATGAGATGACTAGCAAGCCACACTACGAAGCCTTTACAAAGATTATGTTAGTAAGGTGTAACCGCTAAGGTTTCAGGTTATGCAACGGTGGAGCAAGCCTCAAGGGGAGAAGAACACATCACACTCAACCCAAGCAGCGCGAGGGCCACAGAAGCACACCTCCCCTCTTGCCCCGCAGGTAAGTTACTCCCAAACTAAAACAATCTAATTAATCAGCTAAGACCGTCCCATACCAGTCTTATGGTAGTGCTGTTGTCCCAGGTTGTCGCTTTGCGAACCGGTCCTTATGGAAAGTGGCTATGAGCAAAACCACTAAGCACAATGCTCATGCCCCCTAAACCAAGTTGCTAAAAAAACAAATTTTAAATGAGACATGCACCACTCAAGCACACGGCACAGAGGGTCACGCTCAAACAATTAATTGCATAGATCCATTAATCAACATTAATTAAAAACATAGCATAGGTGTATGTTGGCGCAGCACCTAGCAAAAACTTAACCACATGCAACCCAAAAGGTTCACATTGAGATCAAAGTGGCTAATGTATCGTCCTTATAGGCATACAAGATCAACACATGCATATGCAATGAATTAAAGGTGATAGGTGTTGCTCATGTTATACTTGCCTTCCTCAAGGTGCTCTTGCTGCTGCTCACAAATGTCAAAAGGTGGCTCCTCGTTCACCTCAGACAGATCAACGTCTACTTACGTCCAAACGTCACACAAGCATCCATATACGAGCATACATGCAAACAATGGACAAAAGATAAGAAACAGTACACCAATACATCAAAACAGAACACAAAACTAGTTTAGAACTGTTCTACATATTACCACGGTCACGTGAGCGCAAGAATCGCCCAAAACGGAGTTAAAACGGAAAAGTTATGGCCAAAACAAGGTTCTAGGGACCTATTTATGAAGAAAACTCAAAATCTGGGCTGTTTTGGAAAAACTAGGGACCAATTCTGTAATTTCAGGAAAGATCCGAGGTCTAAAGCACAAAAACACAGCCTCTGGACTGCGGGTTCTATTTTTCAATAGCGCAGGGGCTAAAACATTAAAAACTGGGCCGATCTGTAATTAGTTTTGAACTGGCGTGGACCGCGGGTTGATTTAGGAAAAACCGAGGGTCTCTTTAACAAAAAGGCGGCGACGACCGCGGTTGACCGGTCACCATCTGGTCCGGACGGTCGGATCTAGATCTAACGGCTGAGATGAGATCGGATCACGTTATAATCTCGTGCATCCGTTCTGGATCGGACGGCTGAGGTTGAAAGGCGAGGTTTCGCCGGCGGCGACCATCGGGGACGGCGGCGCATCGCCGGAGCTCGCGATGCCCGGTGTTCCGGGGCGCGATTCGGGACCGGACCTAGCTAGAAAGCAAGACGGGACCACGGCGAAGCTCACCGTGGGGTTGTCGACGACCGGGAGCTGCCGGAGGATGGTCGGCGACGAGCGGAGGCGGCGGAGCGGCTCGGGGCTTCGCGGAGAGCTCGGTCGGAGCGTCCACGGGCGTCGAGAGCTAGCGCAACGGGGTCGCGAGGTCCTGCAGAGCACGGCGGAGGGGTTAGGGCGGCGGAAGCGCGACCCCAGAGGGCGAATTGCACCTCGCCGGCGTTACTCACCTCGGACGGTGGCGGCGGAATTGAGCGGCTCGCGACGGCTAGGGCTCGATTGCGGCTGCTGGCGAGGTTGAGGGGGAAAGGGCGAAGCCCGGCGTGCTATTTATAGGACCGGAGCGGCTCGGAAGGGGGCGGCGCAGTAAGGAAGGCGGCGGCCGGAGCTTCCTTCGGCGCGCGCTCTCGGGAAGGAAGGGAATCCTTCGATTCCTTTGGGGATTCGGTGCGCAGGAGAGCGAGGAACACGGGGAAGGCGGCGGAGGGAGCTCTCCTCCTCGGAGTCGGCCGGCGTAGAGAAGGAAAGAAATCGGCCGAAAAAGGAAAGTCGCCGTCGCCGAAAAAGGAAAGGCGAGAGGTCGGGGATGACAGGTGGGTCCCGCCTGTCAGCGGCTCGACGGGCGCGGGTCCGCCTGTCAGTGGCGCGAGGGAGAGAGACGGCGCGCGCGGGAGGCCGGCTGGGCCGCCTCGCCTGGGCCGGCTCGGGTGAGGGCGCGGGTGGGCCGAGCGGGTGAGGTGGGCCGGTTTCTCCTTTTTCTTTTTCCTGCATTTTCCCTCTCTTTTCTATTTCTCTCCTTTTCTTTTAAACTCAAAAACAAACTACAAATTCAAATAAATTTGAATTCAAACCTTATGCCATTCATCAAATAAAAATATGCTCCAGCATGAATGCACAAACATGTTGACCTTAGGATATATTGCAATATTTAGTTCAAAAGATAATGAAAAATGCATACTAGGCACAATAAATCCTAGAAAATAAATAAAGCATATTGAATTTATTATAAAATGCTGGAAATTAAATTTAGGGTGTTACAGACCTACCCCCCTTGCAAGGAATCTCGCCCCGAGATTCACATAGGCTGGTTAGCAAAGAGATCAGGGTATGCTGCCCTCAACTCATCCTCCCTTTCCCAAGTAGCTTCCTCCTCTGTGTGGTATTTCCATTGCACTCGGCACATCTTGGTCCTCTTATTCCGGGTCACCCTCTCAGATGTTTCCAGAATCTTTATAGGGTGCTCAGTGTAGGTCAAGTCCTCCTGCACTTCCAACCCTTCTAAAGGCGCCTGCTCCTCTGGTATTCTCAAGCACTTCTTCAGCTGCGAGACATGGAATACATCGTGCACACCTGGAAGACTAGAAGGTAACTCTAAGCGATAAGCCACTTCTCCTCTCTTTTCTAGTACCTTGAATGGTCCAACGTATCTGGGTGCTAGTTTTCCCTTCATGTTGAATCTGCGTACTCCCCGCATAGGTGACACCTTCAGATACACAAAGTCACCTTCCTTGAACGTGAGATCTCTCCGTCTGACATCTGCATAGCTTTTCTGCCTAGACTGAGCAATTCTCAAGTTCTCTCGAACTATCCGTACTTGTTCCTCCGCATCCTTGATAATGTCTGGGCCAAACACTTGCTTCTCTCCTTTCTGATCCCAGAGCAAAGGAGTCCTACACCTTCTACCATACAAAGCTTCAAATGGTGATTTCTTGATACTGACCTGATAACTGTTGTTGTAGGAGAACTCGGCATAAGGTAAGCACTTGTCCCAACTTGTGCCATATTGGATGACACACGCTCGCAACATATCTTCCAGTATTTGATTGGTCCTTTCTGTCTGACCGTCTGTCTGCGGATGGTAAGCTGTGCTGAAACGAAGCTTGGTATCCAGTGAATCATGCAATTGCTCCCAAAAGCGAGAAGTGAACTGTGATCCCCTATCGGATATAATCCTCTTAGGAACCCCATGCAAACACACAATCCTAGAGATGTATAGTTCTGCCAACCTTGCCCCGGAGTAGGTAGTATTCACAGGTATGAAGTGGGCGACCTTGGTCAGACGATCCACTACTACCCATATGGAGTTGTAACCTTTCTGGGTGCGAGGTAACCCAACAATAAAGTCCATGCTGATTTCCTCCCACTTCCATTCTGGAATTTTCAACGGTTGCAATAGTCCTGCTGGCCTCTGATGTTCTGCCTTGACCCTCTGACAAGTGTCACAAATTGCCACATACTCTGCTACGGCACGTTTCATTCCAAACCACCAGAATCTCTCCTTGAGGTCATAATACATCTTAGTACTCCCGGGATGGATAGAGTAAGCTGTATCATGGGCCTCACTCAGGATCAACTTCTTGATTCTGTCCACATCTGGCACACAAATCCGGTTCTTGTACCATACTGTACCTTGCTCATCTTCCCTGAAGTTGGGCGCTTTGCCTATCTGGATCTGCTCGCGTATCGCCTGGATCTTCTCGTCCTGGGCTTGATGTCTTCGAATTTCTTGTTCCAGAGTTGGTTCGGCTTCAAAGGTAGCTGCAGTATGATGCACAAAACCCAAACTCAAACTTTCGAACTCCTCACATAACTCACGTGGCATCTGGAATGCTATGGCCATGTTGACGTAGCTTCTTCTGCTCAAAGCATCAGCCACCACGTTGGCTTTCCCTGGATGATAATGTATCTCCAAGTCGTAGTCCTTGATCAGTTCTAACCATCTACGCTGCCTCATGTTCAGCTCATTCTGAGTGAAGATATACTTAAGACTCTTGTGATCCGTGTATATCTCACATCTTTGCCCAAAAAGATAGTGACGCCATATCTTAAGTGCATGGACAACTGCTGCTAACTCCAAGTCATGTGTAGGATAATTTACCTCATGCTTGCGTAGCTGTCGGGAGGCATAGGCAATCACCTTTCCTTCTTGCATCAGCACACAACCCAGACCGTCGCCTGAAGCATCACAATATACTGTGAACCTTTTCTGCAGATCTGGCAATGTCAGCACGGGTGCGGTGGTCAGCTTCTTCTTCAACTCTTCAAAAGCTGCTTGCCTCTCCTTGTTCCAGATGAACTCAGCATCCTTCTCAAGCAACGTGGTCATCG
The DNA here is from genome assembly GCA_030272315.1 of Paspalum vaginatum. NCBI lineage: Eukaryota > Viridiplantae > Streptophyta > Magnoliopsida > Poales > Poaceae > Paspalum > Paspalum vaginatum. Next base: position 30,100,967 of record CM059021.1, on the reverse strand, counting down.
GCTTCGCAATCTTCGAGAAATTCTCTATGAATCTCCGGTAATATCCTGCTAAGCCCAAAAATCCACGTACTTCCTTGACAGTCTGTGGCACCTTCCAATCCAACACTGATATGACCTTGCCAGGGTCCACTGAGATCCCCCCTTAGAGATGATATGACCAAGGAATGGTACCTCGTCAATCCAGAACTCACACTTGCTCAACTTTGCATATAGCTTGTGATCCCTCAATCTCTGCAGAACTAGCCTCAAGTGCTCCTCATGTTCCTCCTCGGTTTTGGAGTAGATCAGGATATCATCAATGAATACCACCACGAACTTGTCCAAATAATCCATGAACACCTTATTCATTAAACTCATGAAGAAAGCAGGGGCATTAGTCAGACCAAAAGACACCACAGTATACTCATAGAGACCATACTTTGTGATGAAAGCAGTCTTAGGAATATCTGAGGGACGGATCTTCAACTGGTGGTAGCCAGATCTCAGGTCTACTTTGGAGAATACACAGGCACCTTGCAACTGATCAAACAAATCATCAATGCGTGGCAGAGGATACTTGTTCTTAATAGTCACCTCGTTCAATGCACGATAATCCACACACATCCGTCGAGCAGGCCCTTCCTTCTTATCAACAAACAGAACAGGAAAAGCCCACGGAGAGGTACTATGGCGAATAAATCCCTTTGCTAGCAGCTCATCTATGTTTTGTTTAACTTCCTCATGTTCTGGGGGTGCCATTCTATATGGTCTTTTAGATATAGGAGCAGTACCAGGTAAAAGGTCTATAGAAAACTCAATGTCTCGGTCAGGCGGCATACCTGGTAACTCTTCCGGGAAGACATCAGGATATTCACACACTACTCGAATGCCATCTGTAGGTTGGACCTCCATCCGATGCAGATAACCGGAGGGTTTGGATGCGCCGACTCTTACTTCCTGGCCATCTGGCGTTGTCATATGAACAGTCCTCTTGGCACAGTCAATTCTGACTCCCCATTTGGTCAATGTTTCCATTCCTAGGATGACGTCGATGCCCATCGGTTCTATGACTAACAGACTAGTATGAAACTCTAACCCCCTTATGTTAATCCCGACTCTGGTACAGATCACATGGGTTCTTATTTCCCCTCCAGGCGAAGTAATTATCATATCCTTTTTCAACATGCTAATGGGTATTTTATGTTGTTCAGCAAAGGATTTGGTAATAAAGGAGTGGGTGGCACCAGTATCAAATAGTACGGTAGCAGGATGAGAGTTGACCAAGAACGTACCGATCATGACGTTTGGGGCCTCAGCTGCAGTTTCTGCCGTCACATGGTTCACCTTTCCTTGCCACGGCGCCTTGGCGTTCCCATTGTTGCGCCCCTGAGCTTGCGGCTGCTGGACCGGTCCTGGTCTCTGCGGGTTGGGGACTGTCTTCTGAGGGCAGACATTGGCATAGTGCCCCGGGTCACCGCACTTATAGCAACTTCTGCCAATGACAGGAGCCTGGGCTGGTGCAGGGGGGTTAGGCTGCCCCTGACGCTGAGCTTGATATGCAGGGCGAGGAGGCTGATTCTGGTAGCGTTGCCCCTGGGCCATCTGCTGCCCTTGGTGGTTCTGCGGGTATCCTGGCCGCGGTGGCTGCTGCTGTTGTTGGTAGCGGGGGCGGGTGTTGCTCCCGGACGGTGCAGGTATGAGCTTCCTCTTCCTTTCCTCCATCTCCCGATGTTTGCGTTCTGTAAGGAGCGCACGATCTACCAGGTGATTGAAGCTGGGGAAGGTGAAGTTCATGAGGTGGAACTGCAGGGTGTCATTGAGCCCTTCCATGAAATGCTCCTGTTTATCGCCATCCTCAGCGACCTCTGCTGTGGCGTACCTTGCAAGCTGCAGGAACTTGTCACGATACTCAGTGACGGACATGCTCCCTTGCTTGAGCGAGAGGAACTCCTTCTTCTTCATCTTCATGGTCCCAGCCGGTACGTGGTGACTCCTGAAGTTCTCTCTAAACTGAGCCCAGGTGAAGGCATCGCGATCCTGCTGGCGGTACGACTCCCACCAATCCAAAGCAGCACCACGAAGTTGTCCTGCAGCATACAGGACTCTCTCTCGGTCATCGCACTGGGCGATCTCCAGCTGTCTCTCCACAGCACGAAGCCAGTCATCAGCCTGTAGTGGATCTGCAGCGTGGGAGAAGGTTGGGGGATGCCCCTTCATGAAATCGCCACGCCTGTCCCTAGGCGGAGGAGGTGGTGGTGGCGCCTGCACCTGAGCTTGTTGTAGGGCAAAGATGGCATTGTTCACTGTGGCCATCATCTGCGTTTGCATGGCAAAGAACTGCTCGGCCGTCAGTGGTGGTGGATTGGGCAACGGGTGGTCGGGATGGTCGTGGCCCTGGTTACTTCCTTGGGCGCCCCTAGCACCACGTCCTCTAGTTCCAACCATCTGTGGCAACAAAAGAAAGTCCATAAGGATTTATATCCCTCTCACAAGGTGAAGTAGATTTTGAGATTGCAGGTTGGTCATTAGCCCATGATGAACGAGCGTCAGCTAGATGAGGTAGAGAGGAGTAATAGAGTAGTTGTTCATCCCAACTGACTATTTTTATTAAACTCAACTCAAACTGGTTTGACTATGGACAATCCCCATAGTTGGACATGATCAAGCAACCAAAATGCCAACTCAAACATAGTTCACAAGCACAAACAACCAAACACTGAACTAGACTCAAAGCGTTTATAGACCAACTCGACTCAACGTACTAGCGATGTGAAGCAAAGATAAGGGTAATCCTAATCCTCATGGAAAAGAATCCTAGTGGCACCATTTAGTTCCCCCTTGCGGGTCCTCTTGCGGGATTTGCACTGGGACGGAGTCACGTCTGGCACTCGAGGCTTTGGTCCTTGGAGGCCGGCAAGTGTAGCTTCAAGTTCTGCCACCCTCTTGGTCTTGCGGTGAAGCTCGTCCAACACTATGTCGTGGGCGGAGTTGAGGGCCGCGATGTACCGTGCCATCTTCCTTACCCTCTGGTCATCCTCCAACACCATCGAAGCGATCTCGTGCCCAGCTTGGCCTTCTATGCGGCGAGGGAAGTAGCGAAAACAGGTCTGGCTCAACGAGGTACGGTGGTCGTAGCAGATGGCTCCCAGAGCTTGGCGTGCAGCATCTTCAATGGCAGCTTCCATCGTCTCATGGATCGTCACGCTGCAGTAATCACCCACAATGGTCTTCCCTCCGTGGATGAGGTTGTAGCGTTCGATCAACGCATTGGCCACCCATCTGTCAGGTAGAATCGGGTGCGTACTCTGAGTGGCGAAGTAGGAGGTGGTGAAGTTGTTGAGGCCGATTTCCTGGAGGCACTCCCTGAAGCAGTCCGGGAAAGTTGAGACCGTTGCCTGGGTGGGTATGGTCGATGTTGACCCAAGTGGCGATCACCCTCTCTCTTTTGACAGCAGGTCCTTGATTATCGTCTATCTGAACGGCAATGTGATGTGACCACTCAGGTGCTTCTACCTCTGGTTCAGGGGCTGGATTCTCCTCTGGATCCTCTTCTGTGTTCTCAGTGAAAGAGCTGGCTTCACTGGGGTCTTCAGAGTCATCTCCCACTAGGATGGGTTCCTGCAGAGGCGGGGGTGGCACTAGATCTTCTGGTTCTGGGTTCCGTGGTGCCAAGGGAACATGGTAGCCTTGCGGGGGTGCACCGGTTTGCTTGCGGGCGGTCAGTCTGGTACGGGCCATCTACAAGGAAAACGACCAAGATTGGGTTAAGATCAGTTCTAAAAAAAGGAGTTAAGAGAATTGAAAATAATGTAGGAACATAGGGTTGTAGTATAAACTTAAAGAAAAGAAAACTTTTAAAAACAGGAGGAAGAGAAGGAGGAAATCCTTAAATTTCGACCCGTACTAACTAGGCTTCCGTCCTACAGTTGACACGGCTCTGATACCAATCTGTCACACCCGGTTTTCAATGATCCAAAACCGTGCATACTATACATGCGCCAGGAACGAGTCTCACATGTATAGGACAAATTGTCATCACAGGACATGTCATAATATAACGTTTAACGATTACATCATAAGTATTATTACCATAATAGACACTTGTCTTTAACATAGAGTACGTAAAAGCGGAAGCGTAAACGGAAAGCAACTAGAGCCGCCACAGGGACGTCCACTGGAAGAGCGAAGAGCCTAGACTTCTTGATAATCCTCCGTATCTCCATTGACTGAGCAGCGGTTGGATTTGTCCCCCCAACAAGGAGTAAACGGAAAAGAACAAGCGTGAGCACACAACTCGTACTCAACAAGTATAACAGAACCATGAGGCTCTAAGGTTAGCTGACTCCACTGCATTGCTTTTAATTGGTCAAATTTTATTAAAGCTATTTACTAAAGTGAGTAGAGAAACTTTTATCTCCAAAGATATTGCATAGAAGAAATTAAGCATCATGATTAACCAGGATTTTACCAAAAACCATCCATAACCCAACTAATCACATAAAGGATCTGGGCCGCTCATAACCGTGAGCACGGCTGATGCATCAGTTTTACACTCTCGAGAGGTTGCACATCTTTACCCACAAGTCGTGAGCTACGCTAGTGGTTCATCACATACCTTAGATGAGATGACTAGCAAGCCACACTACGAAGCCTTTACAAAGATTATGTTAGTAAGGTGTAACCGCTAAGGTTTCAGGTTATGCAACGGTGGAGCAAGCCTCAAGGGGAGAAGAACACATCACACTCAACCCAAGCAGCGCGAGGGCCACAGAAGCACACCTCCCCTCTTGCCCCGCAGGTAAGTTACTCCCAAACTAAAACAATCTAATTAATCAGCTAAGACCGTCCCATACCAGTCTTATGGTAGTGCTGTTGTCCCAGGTTGTCGCTTTGCGAACCGGTCCTTATGGAAAGTGGCTATGAGCAAAACCACTAAGCACAATGCTCATGCCCCCTAAACCAAGTTGCTAAAAAAAACAAATTTTAAATGAGACATGCACCACTCAAGCACACGGCACAGAGGGTCACGCTCAAACAATTAATTGCATAGATCCATTAATCAACATTAATTAAAAACATAGCATAGGTGTATGTTGGCGCAGCACCTAGCAAAAACTTAACCACATGCAACCCAAAAGGTTCACATTGAGATCAAAGTGGCTAATGTATCGTCCTTATAGGCATACAAGATCAACACATGCATATGCAATGAATTAAAGGTGATAGGTGTTGCTCATGTTATACTTGCCTTCCTCAAGGTACTCTTGCTGCTGCTCACAAATGTCAAAAGGTGGCTCCTCGTTCACCTCAGACAGATCAACGTCTACTTACGTCCAAACGTCACACAAGCATCCATATACGAGCATACATGCAAACAATGGACAAAAGATAAGAAACAGTACACCAATACATCAAAACAGAACACAAAACTAGTTTAGAACTGTTCTACATATTACCACGGTCACGTGAGCGCAAGAATCGCCCAAAACGGAGTTAAAACGGAAAAGTTATGGCCAAAACAAGGTTCTAGGGACCTATTTATGAAGAAAACTCAAAATCTGGGCTGTTTTGGAAAAACTAGGGACCAATTCTGTAATTTCAGGAAAGATCCGAGGTCTAAAGCACAAAAACACAGCCTCTGGACTGCGGGTTCTATTTTTCAATAGCGCAGGGGCTAAAACATTAAAAACTGGGCCGATCTGTAATTAGTTTTGAACCTGGCGTGGACCGCGGGTTGATTTAGGAAAAACCGAGGGTCTCTTTAACAAAAAGGCGGCGACGACCGCGGTTGACCGGTCACCATCTGGTCCGGACGGTCGGATCTAGATCTAACGGCTGAGATGAGATCGGATCACGTTATAATCTCGTGCATCCGTTCTGGATCGGACGGCTGAGGTTGAAAGGCGAGGTTTCGCCGGCGGCGACCATCGGGGACGGCGGCGCATCGCCGGAGCTCGCGATGCCCGGTGTTCCGGGGCGCGATTCGGGACCGGACCTAGCTAGAAAGCAAGACGGGACCACGGCGAAGCTCACCGTGGGGTTGTCGACGACCGGGAGCTGCCGGAGGATGGTCGGCGACGAGCGGAGGCGGCGGAGCGGCTCGGGGCTTCGCGGAGAGCTCGGTCGGAGCGTCCACGGGCGTCGAGAGCTAGCGCAACGGGGTCGCGAGGTCCTGCAGAGCACGGCGGAGGGGTTAGGGCGGCGGAAGCGCGACCCCAGAGGGCGAATTGCACCTCGCCGGCGTTACTCACCTCGGACGGTGGCGGCGGAATTGAGCGGCTCGCGACGGCTAGGGCTCGATTGCGGCTGCTGGCGAGGTTGAGGGGGAAAGGGCGAAGCCCGGCGTGCTATTTATAGGACCGGAGCGGCTCGGAAGGGGGCGGCGCAGTAAGGAAGGCGGCGGCCGGAGCTTCCTTCGGCGCGCGCTCTCGGGAAGGAAGGGAATCCTTCGATTCCTTTGGGGATTCGGTGCGCAGGAGAGCGAGGAACACGGGGAAGGCGGCGGAGGGAGCTCTCCTCCTCGGAGTCGGCCGGCGTAGAGAAGGAAAGAAATCGGCCGAAAAAGGAAAGTCGCCGTCGCCGAAAAAGGAAAGGCGAGAGGTCGGGGATGCCAGGTGGGTCCCGCCTGTCAGCGGCTCGACGGGCGCGGGTCCGCCTGTCAGTGGCGCGAGGGAGAGAGACGGCGCGAGCGGGAGGCCGGCTGGGCCGCCTCGCCTGGGCCGGCTCGGGTGAGGGCGCGGGTGGGCCGAGCGGGTGAGGTGGGCCGGTTTCTCCTTTTTCTTTTTCCTGCATTTTCCCTCTCTTTTCTATTTCTCTCCTTTTCTTTTAAACTCAAAAACAAACTACAAATTCAAATAAATTTGAATTCAAACCTTATGCCATTCATCAAAAATAAAAATATGCTCCAGCATGAATGCACAAACATGTTGACCTTAGGATATATTGCAATATTTAGTTCAAAAGATAATGAAAAATGCATACTAGGCACAATAAATCCTAGAAAATAAATAAAGCATATTGAATTTATTATAAAATGTTGGAAATTAAATTTTAGGGTGTTACACCTTAGGTGCAAGACCATGTCGTGAGCTGTAAAATCACTCTACGAATGAAGCCCACAATCATTTCACAGTTCGTGCGTCAAAACTGGGCCCATTATCGTCTCCTGGTTCGAGTATCTAAACCAAGGGCCAAATCCGTTTGTAGGTGCTATCGACAAAAACATGTGTAGGTTGCCAGTATTCCAAAAACCGGAGTTACCCCTGAGGGATGAGCTACTAGACACGTGGAGGACATCAAGTGAAGGCAGAGAAACCAAAGACGTCGAGGACTCCATCATGGCCGTTCATCCGAGTTATTGTGGTCTTTTCTAGCCCCAATGGGCCTTTGCAGTGTCAAGAGTCTATAATATAGGGGGTCAAGTGCAAAACTGCCTTAAGGCTTAGTCTGTAGTATAAATAAGGAGATGGCTGCCATTGGCCACTCTTCTTGGATGGTTGAGACTTGTTTAGGGCTAGGGTTAGAGTCCTATTTTCGTCACCAAGCAAGAGCAACAAGATTAATGAGGTTTGAGAGATCTTTCCTCCACTTTTAGAGGGTAGGAAGTGGGTGGCTGCTTGGGTGATCGAATCCCCATCTTGTATTTTAATTTTGAGACCCTTTTGGCCATTAATAGATGGAATTCGTGCAGCTCCTCTTGTGTGCTTGTTTCCACCTCTCTTGATTGGCTTGTGAGAGCCAATGGACCGGCTCCATTGCCTCTGGAATGATGAGTGATTGTCAACAGAAGTCAAGACCCAAAAGGACTTGGGCACAAGCCCTCCGATGGACTGGAGGTAAATGGAGAAGAAAAACCTCCGAAGGACAGGAGGCATGCTCGGCATCGGTTGGCCATGGGAGTTTGGTACACGGAGGGGTGGCACAACAACGGCAAGTGTAAGACCTCTGAAGGACTGTGAGGTTACCTCGATGGATAGGGGATGCCGAGTGCCATCGTGGTGCTCCAACCCGAGTGCATAGCGCGAAGACATGCGAGGGCGTTGGCGGATTCGCTCAAATCAATCACCCTACTACCAAGTTACCAAGACTTAGCGAATGGTCTCAATTCTCATCGAGATAGAGGGGAGTGGGCTATTCTAGGCGTAGGAAGGAAATCCTAAAGTTTCCTGGTTTCTGACTTTAAAACCGGGGGCGGATCACAGATTGGACTACTGGCCATGTGGAGAACATCCGAGGATTGCATGGGACTTACGAAGATCAATACTTCATCATGGTCGTCCATCCCGAAATATCTTGTACTCTTTTGTTTCAGCCCCTCAGGGCATTTCTAGTTGTAGGGACCCAAGTGCAAAACTGTCTAAATAGCACTAGGGTATAAATAGGTCAAGGGCTGGTTATTGGAACCTCTCTTGGCTGCTAGGGAGGTTAGAGTAGGATTTAGCCTCCAAATCAAGAGGGAAGGTAAGGATGATTGCTTGGGATGAGATCCTTCGGTTGTAATTTGAATCTTGAGACCCTCTTGGGCCATCTAATCCAAGTGATTTCGTGCTGCAAGCTTGTGTGCTTCTCCTCCCTTTTTCCCTTTGGTTTTTGGCTCCAATCCTTGGCTTTTTTGTGTTTGCTTTGCCAAGTTTGGATCCTTTCTATTTTTGGTTTTTTGTACTTTCTAGGACATGGATATTATGTATTAGAACATCTTAATCCCGCAGGATTGCCACGATCAAATTGTTCTTAAGTTTTTCCCTTTTCTTGCCCAAAGGTTTCCTCTTTACGAGATCTAAAATTCCCGCTAATTCCGTGATCTTTTCCCATAGATTTTTTGGGAAAAGTTTAGGAATGGTGCTAGTATAGCCTGTGCAAAATCTCATGAAGATTGGGGAAGGTTTGGTCAAAATTTGGGTTTAGGAACTCGAGAACCGGGCTGTTTTCTGCTGTCCAATTTTCTTGCAGTTTCTGTCTGTCCTATAGCCTTGATCGGTTCAGTGGTCAAAACTTCAAATTTGGGCTGAAATTTTGAGGCACTCTTTTCTATGAATCATAAAGCTCCCACAAAAATTTCAGAATTTTTAGAGGTGTTTTGTCAAGGTTTTGGAATTTTTCTCTTGAGGTTGGTCTGCCTGTTTTTGAGCATCGGACAGTCCGTTGGTCAGACCATCAGACGGTCCAATGTGTGTTCGATTTTTGTTTCTTGTCCAATTGAGCTGAACTTTTTTGGAGTTGTTCCTCAACCTCCTCTCATCCTTCAGTAAATATTTCATAATTTTGTGCGCTAGTTTGATAGGGTTTTTGATCAGATCTTTTTAGCATGTCAGTCCATTCACATCAAACGGATTGATGCTCAAATCATCGGATGGTCCGATGGTATAATATTTCTCCAATTGACTCGAATTTTTCAGGATGTTCTTTATTATCTTATGAGTGTGTTGTAATTTTTGCGGGCTTTTTGGAGCTTTTATTGAAGGGTTTTGGCATTTTTCTTTGCAGCCTTGTCTGGCTGAAATTTGCTGTCTTCCCAAGGTTTGCTCGTTTTGCGTCTTCTCTCTTTGGCATTTGAGTATGTGCTTCCGCTTTGTGTTTGGTACGTATCTGTTCAGTAGACGGTACCAAGCATGTGTTTTGAGTTAGATATGTATCCTCTTAGTGGACGGTATCAAGCTTCCTTTGGATAAGTTTGGAGTCAGGGTTTGATTTTGAGTTTTCAGCAGCTCCTATTTACCCCCCTCTAGTCGCAATCTTCGGTCCTACAGCTTGTGGTTTTGATTCTTGGTCTTTTGGTGTGTTATTGCTTGACCAAGTTTGAGATCTTTCCTATTGCCCATGTTTTGGAGCTCCTAGGACGTGGAGAGGTTTTGGTTTTTGTGTGCCAAATCTCAGATTCACGAGCAGCCCCATGATTTTCGTTCTAGCCTTGCGGACTTCACTTCAGGGACAAGTCGAATCTGTGGAGGAAATCTTGGGCTTTTGCCTTGATCGATTGGGAATAGCTCCTCTATGGCCTAGACAAGGTCCTTGTAAAGTTTGGTGAAGTTGGAGTCCATTTGGTCAGGTTTTGGATCAGATCTTGAGCATTCGCGGGCTGTTTTCTCCCTCAGGACTGCCCTGTTTTATACCACCGGAATCGTCCGGTGGTCATGCACCAGACTATCCGATACGTTGGGTTTTTTCCTGGGCGGAGTCTATGAGGCTCTGCCTCACCTGGACTCTTTGCGAGCACCGAACTGTTTGGTGGTGTTCGAGCAGAGGGTATAACCCTCGGTCCAGAACGTCTAGTGCCTCATCAAACTATTCGGTGCTTAGCCACTGGACCATCCGGTGTGTTACCATCGGACTGCCCGGTGGTTCTTGCCCCACCTATTTTAGCTCATTTTGCATCGTTTTCTTTCGGCGTTTGAGTGAGTATTGTGTAGTGCTTCCACATAGCTTTCCTCTTCATGTCCTAGGGTTGGTATCTTGCTCTAGCTATGCAATCTTGCACGTTTGAGAAGAGAGGGTTTTTGGGGTTGCAGTTTTCGGGGTCAACCTATTCACCCCCCTCTAGGTCGCTCTTTCAGTCTGCAATCAGGAACCTAAGATCTCACCTCATTGTCCTCCTAGCTCTACATGAGCTATGTTCATAGTTGTGTGTTTGGTCACCGTTATCTTTTCATCCATGGTCTGACATAAAGGGTGGTAATAGATGGATGAGTGATAGTTTAATATCTCCATCTCAATACTTCCTCATGGATAAATACGATACCTTGGAATACTCTCGGGTGAAAGCTACAAAGGTCTCCGTGCACTTGCGGAGTAAAATCTATTAGGGTAAGAACCACCAACACTCTAATTGGATAAAAGACTAGCATGATAGGTACACCCAAAAGATTAGAGCAATGAGATAACTAGTTGTTCAAGGCAAACATGTGCATGATGAAGCATGTTCCTCATAGCATGATTAAATTAAAGTCTAAAACTAAACCCCCTCAATCGAGCATAACCCACATGTCACATAGAGCAGGGTAATCGATGAGAAGCTCTCATAAGGCATACATGATTAGAGAATGCGCTTTTACCACTTCACATATATAGTCTAATAACATAATAAGAATAACAAGAATTTCTAAACACCTTGATCACAAAGAACAAGCTATGCAACCATCATATCACTAGTAAGCAAGATAAAAAATCTAGATCACCAAACATAAATGTTAAGAACAACATTAGCAACACATGCATCTAGATCAAGAACATGAAGAACTAGACAAGAACACAATGAACTAGATCAAGAACATTATGAAATAGAACATGATCAATACGTCAATTAATATTCATATCAAAGTTACAACCATGATCATACCTCCCACAATGATATGAAGTCCCTCCAAAACATGTAACTAGAGTGCCTTACAATGTCACTATCCCAGAAAAAGAACTCTAATCCCTAGCCTAGAACCTGACCCTCTGCTCTACACTAGTGGATGTCCCTCTCTTCTTCTCCTTTTCATCTTAATAATGAATTAGATGATTGACCCCAAGGCCTAAAGGTACTATTTATATCCTAGAGGAGGTGCCAGAAAAATAAAACCATGAACCAACATGAAAATGGTGGGGGTCAACCGACCCAAGGTCAAGTTCCCCTGACCCTCCCTATTCCTTGCTCCTCTAGTTTCCATCTTTGGAAAGGTTGGTTGTTGCTTGCTTACAACAAAGTCCATACACTGCATCTGAGCATTTGGAGCTCTTGAATCTTCGGCTTAACTCAGTTTATGCCAAATCATCCATGTTTAGTCATATCTTGACGATCTTTTGAGATCATTTGGCAAAACCTTCTACATCATTGTTGATAAGATCAAATGAGCCTTGATCAGCGAAGATCTCCTTTGGAAACCTCCAGCGGGGGCTAGCTCAGCTGACTTAGGGGGGCTACCTAACTTTTTGGGGGATTCTTTGCTTCCTCTCTCTCTCAATATGGATCAATATAGGAGTATCAAATAGGCCTTGAAATCAGGAAATATCAAGTATAACATGACACTAGAATAATATTGCAAAATTCACATTTATTGGAGTTATCTGTAAGTGAAAGGCAATGTTGATGCTCATATTCAATGACAAACAAGTAAAGTGATGCAATTATATCATCAATATAGCGTGCCAACAAGTGCCTTCACGTCAAAGTGGATAACAAAGACAAGGTCCCTTGGCATGGGTTCATGAGTGGCACGAGTCTTCCCATCGATTCAGAAGACTTCATAGTGGACTATATTGCAATTCCTTTTTATAAATTTGACGGCATTCGAGTTACTCTATACCCTAGGGCTAATCCTATGGGGCATGCATGACTTGTGCATGGCTGGCTGGCATGGCAGCCATTGCATACTTTGGAAGGGCATTGGGTCCCTTGTGGTGACATACCTGTAGGACCGAGACGTGCGACTAGAGGGGGGTGAATAGGAGCACTTAGAAACTCAAATTCACAACCCCCGAAACCGGTGCTTGAGAGAAGAACTAGACACTGTCCACTGAACAGATACGTGTCTAGCAGCGCAAGGTGCCATCCACTGGAAGGATACGCACAAAGTGAGAAAACCACGAGCCAACTCAACAAAGGCACAGAGGCAACGGATCTTGCAAATCCACCACACGACACTCACCGCACCAGAGTGCATCTCACTGTCTTACAGCAAGTAAAGAGAATGGTCTGAAAGTGGAGGATGCAAAAATCCAAAGCAAAAACACAGCGGAAGAAACAAACGCAGGGAGATAGCTCCTGCCCTAGACACGCCGATAGTCTGGTGTCAGGGGCCAGACAGTCCGTTCCACTGGACAGTCCGGCAGGGGCTACCGGATTGTCCAGTGCAGTCCCTGCCTAGGCACCCGACACCGGATAGTCCGGTGAGGGCCACCGGATAGTCCGGTTCCACCGGACTGTCCACTGGCTCTACCAGATAGTCTGGTAAAATCGCAGGAAAGGGGGTTTTCACACCCAAATTTGTCCAAATCTTGTCCAATCTTCACAAAATTTTGCACAAGCTAGCTGGACCCTATTTCAAAGCTTTTCCCAAAAGATCAACTCAAAATGACTATGGGATCAGTGGGAATTTCAGATCTCGTGAGATGGCAACCTTTGGGAAAGAAAGGGGGACTTGCTCATGGCAATCCAGCAGGATTGACATGATCTAAGTCATAATCTCCATGTCCTAGCAAGTCCAAAAGAGCCAAAAGAACAGGATTAACTCGTGGGCAAAGCAAATTACCAAAAGCCTTTTAGTTTCATCCAAAATCCAACTAGAAAAGGGGGAGGGAGATGGCTGCACACATGAGCACGATTTGAAGATGAATCTTGCCTTGATTAGAAGTGAAAATTAGTGCTTACAAGGTTCCACACAGCCTAGCACCCTTCATCCTCCCACTAATGCAAAGTACTAGCCTAGGGGATTCTGAAATCCTAAGCTAAGCACCCGGTTTTAATCTTAAGCTCTTGGCTGGTTGGAAACTAAGCCTAGGGTTTCTTGAGGTGGAAGAATCATCTAAATGACCAACCACTTAGGTATTTATAGCCTAGGCCTAATCGACACATTTTACAATAAGACCCTATATTACAGAAACGCCCGTAGGGGCCAAAACAGAAAAGACTCGACTTTCTCTAGGACGGACGACCACGATGGATTCTTGATCTTCTTCGGACGACCATGATGTCCACGTGGCCAGTAGTCCAAATCCACTGATCGACCCCCAGTTTTGAAGTCAGAAACTAGGAAACTTTAGGGTTTCCTTCCTGGGCCTGGAACGGCCCACTCCACTCTATCTCGGCGAGAATGAGCCCATTCGCTGAGTCTGGTAACTTAGTGGTAGGGTGGCAGATTTGAGAGAATCTGCCAATGCCCTTGCCCGTCTTTGCGCCATGTACTCGGGTTGGAGCACCGCGGTGGCACCTGGCATCCCCTATCCATCGGGGTCGCCTCGTAGTCCTTCGGAGGTCTTACTCCTACCGTCGTCGTGTAGCTCCTCCGTGTATCGAACTCCCATGGCCGACCGACATCGAGCATGCCTCTAGTCCTTCTGAGGGCTTCCATCTACCTCCCGTCTATCGTAGGGCCTCTTGTCCATCGGAGGACTTGTGCTCAAGTCCCTCTGGGTCTTTGACTTCTGTTGACAATCACTCATCATCCAGAGGCAATGGAGCCGGTTCATTGGCTCTCAATCTCCCCCTTGATGAGTGCACTGTCAACACCTTCCACCTGTAACCTGAAATAGAACAAAGACAAGAAAACCAAGCGTAAAACAAAAAAAAGAAGAAAAGAGAAAATCAAACACAAGCTAAGAAGGGCAAATTGACACAACAAAAAGAAAACCAAAGATCGATCCCCTAAGACAAAGGAAACCGCTCAACGCAGTCAATCAAACTAAAGCTTGACCCTCAAGAAAGAGAACTGGCTCAACACAGTCATGCTTAGGCAAAGCATCGGCTGTTCCAGAAAGAGGCAAAAGGCTCAATGCACCGATGCAAGAGCATGCTAAAAGCTCAAACTCCCTGAATGCACAGCTCCCCCTCAACTAGATCTCTCCAGAATTCTCCCCCTTGGTCCATGAAGACTCCTATAGGTCAACATCTCTCCCCCTTGTTGACAATGGACACATCAAGGGTTCATAGAATCTGACTCCCCCTGAACTAGACAACTCCCCCTCAAAATATGCCATGAAATGCAGGAAGTGTGCCATGAAGAGCTCAGTAGGGATGAAAAGCTAGTGAATACAAGTTCTAGCATACAGGGCAAGTGAGGGCAAGGAAGCATGCAACAAGCTCAATTGAATCTATCTTATACCGATTAGGAGCATGTTATTCAGGGTTGTTGAAAAGAAAGCATCACCAACATGAGTAGCATCTAGCAAGATAGGCATGAACAACAAAATGCTAGCAAAACATACAAGGTGTGCTACTCTCAACCAAAGCATATACAACAGGCCATAAGCAATTTAGAGACTTGTAGATTTTAGATTTAGCAATTTGTAACTTCATGCAAATAAGATCATGTGCCAGGGGTTATTCACTTGTCTTTGTCACTTCTTACCAACCAATGCCAAGCCTAGGTTCAGAAAACCATCAGAAGCTTAAGACAAGGTTTTGGTCATACACAGCCTAGTCCAAGTTCATGCTAAAGTGCAAAGGAAAGCGATCTCAAACTAGAATAGTGTGACACGTGAACCCACCTGTATCTTTTCAATTCAGCTCATAAGACACACAAAGTGCACAGATTTAATTCAGATTTCAGGTTTAGGCAAGGTGTCTTAAATGCTTAGGCATAAACTCAACAAAGGCATACGACTAGCATATCCAAGCATGAGAAGATAGCATAGCATTCAACATTCCTACACATGCTAGGTAGCCAAGTCAAGTGGTGATCATGGTTTTGATTTTCAGGAAATAAAAGTGACTTAGCTCACAAATGATTTTAGACAGATTCAAGGAGCTTGGCCAACCATGATCAAGCAAGCAACTATAGAATCTAGCACAAGCAAGTACTAACTAGTCATTCCAGAAGAGCTCTAGTGCTAGTGAAAGTGAAAATGCATATGATACAATACAATGCATTATATGATACAAAATGCAAACAAAACAAAGAAAAGCAAAGAAAAGGCAAAACAAAACCCTAAACTACAACAAAGTTACCCCAACCTAGAAGGGGTAACAAACACCAAGCTCCCCACACAAGTGAGCAAACGCGCTAAGCTCTAAGGGCTTGGTGAAGATATCTGCCAACTAGTTCTCAGTCTCCACATGTATTAAGTCTATATCTCCCTTCTCATAGTGATCTCTGAGAAAGTGAAACCTCACGTCTATGTGTTTGGTTCTAGAGTGCAAGACAGGGTTCCTAGCTATAGAAATAACAGAAGTGGAGTCTACTAGGAGAGGGATCTTCCTAAAGCTGAGGCCAAACTCACTCAAGGTAGCTCTCATCCAAAGCAGCTGGGAGCAGCAACTAGCAGCAGCATTGTATTCGGCTTCTGTGGTTGAAGTGGCTACGCTAGATTGCTTGCGTGAGGACCAAGAGACAAGAGAAGAACCGAGAAACTGGCAGGTGCTGGAAGTCAACTTGCACTCCAACTGACAACCCACAAAGTCAGCATCCGAATACCCTCTGAGAGAGAGAGAGAGTGTGTCGAAATTTAAGAGAACCAAAGACCAAGCTCAGGAGTGTATTTTAGGTACCTAAAGATGCGCTTCACCGCTTCATGGTGTGATGTCCACGGTGAGGCCTGAAATTGCGCACAAAGACAAACCGCAAACTGGATGTCTGGCCTAGTCGCTGCCAGGTATAGAAGTGAGCCGATCATCCCTCAGTACTTTCTTTGGCGCACCACCTCTTTGTGTTGACATGGGAGTTGACATAGGCTTGGAGTCTCCCATATCAAACTTCTTCAGAATGTCCTTCATGTATTTGGCTTGATGGATGAAGGTTCCTTCACGGCCATGCTTGATTTGCAGTCTAAGGAAAAACTGCAACTCTCCCATCATGCTCATCTCAAACTCCTTCGACATCTGCAGCATCAGCAAAGAAAGCGATAGAACCTATCTGGGACCTCAAGGTCCTTGCATGCAAGTCACCAATGATCCCATGTGGAGGGTGATCCTGCTGGACCCGCCGAGATGGAACAATCTCAGAGGTCACCTCCCCTGCATCCTCAGCGGGGCCAGCCTCTACTCGAGCTTGCAGTCGAGGGAGCGAGGAGGAAGCCATCGGCAAGAGTCCTCCTTCATCTTCAGAGCTCGTAGCAGAGGGGGCAGGAGCTGCAGCCGGTGCAATGGCTCCTGCATCACCAGCATCTACCTAAACTTCCTCATCTTCAAAGATAGGAGTTCCTTCCTCATCATCACTTGAAAGCTCAAATGCAGGGGTTGAGCAAAGCATAGATTCATCAAAGGAAACTTCACAGGTCTCAACCACTTGTTTGGTATCGAGGATCCACACTCTATATGCTCTAGAGCTAGAGGCGTACCCAAGGAAAATACCATCCATGTAGCGAGATTCAAATTTTTCCAAATGCCCCCTCTTTTTTAGCACAAAGCATCTGCAGCCAAATGCACGCAGGTGCTTGACGCTGGGCTGCGTACCAAACCATAGCTCTTACAAAGTCTTCCCTAAGAAAGCTCCTAGGAAGATGCGGTTGGCGATGTAACAGGCCGTATTCATAGCCTTAGCCCAAAAGCGTCACGGCGTCCTTTGCTCATCAAGCATCGTCCGTGCCATCTCTACAAGTGTGCGGTTCTTTCGTTCCAAAACACCATTTTATGGTGGGGTATTAGGAGACGGGAATTGGTGATCAAGACCTAGGTCACTGCTGACATCACTTAAGCATGGCAAACCTTATACTACAAGCGACAGTATCGTATGTAGCTTTTCCCCAGGATGAGTATCATGTGTTTTGTCAATCCGGGAAACCAACTAATTGAGAGCTAATTAACAAGAGTTTAAAGGAAAACTAAAGGTAAAAAAGGGGGTCTAATCTATCTCTAAACCAGTCCTTATTCTAAACCAATCCTTAACCTAAATTAGATAAGTTATATATATATAATAAGCAATTAGAACAACATTAGAGGACTAATCAAAGGGTATTGACTAGATTCTAATCAAGCTCTAATTGGATCCAAGACATACGTGATATGCATGCCACAACAAGATTAGAGCAGCGAGATAACTAGTAGCTCAAGGTAAATAAGCATGTTCAAGCATATTCATCATAGCATAATTAAATCAAGATCAACCAATCTAATCCCCTAGATCGAGTTTAACCTTTCCCTGGGCTCTACTGTCACTAGTAACCAGGTAATTGACGAGAAACTCTCAACATGCATACATAATTAGATAACGCGCTTCAAATTACTTCACATAGTCTAATAACATAATTAGAGCAACTAGAACCTCTAATCACCATGATTACAAGAACTAGAAACACAACCATGTAATTAGTAAAGTAGATTAGAGATCAAGAATGCTAGATGAATAACACCCTTAATGACAAGATCTAATTAGCAAGCATCTAGACCTAAAGTTAATTAGAGCTAGAACAAGCATGATTAGAGCAAGAATATGATAATTAAACAAGAACAATGCTTCATTAGTAAATTGTATCAAGAATACAGCCATGATCATACCTTCTCTTGATGATACAATTAGACCTCTGGAGCTAGGTAATTAGAGCACCGTGCAAGGCCTCTAATCACCTCCAGGAACTAGAAGAACTCTAATCCTAGACTAGAAACTCGACCGTCTACTATCCTCTAGTTGGGGTCCCTCTTGTCGCCGTCTTCACGCCTTGATAATGAATTGGATGCCTGACCTCGGGTCCTAGGCTGGCTTTATATAGTCCGGAGATGACGTGGTAGAAAAGGAAACTCCAATCGACTTAAGGAGTCCCTGGTCGGCCGACTTGGAGGGCTCTGGTCGGCCGACCAGGACTCCTCCCTCGCCCAGTTGTTTCCATATTTCGCGGGGACGTTGCTTGGTGCTTAAGAAATATAATTGCGGAGGATCTCGGACTCTTGGGGTTCTGGAATCTTCTATATTCTCCGAGATTTGTCGAATCCTTCTAGTTTTGGACTTATTTGAAATACTTTTACCATATATTCTTCTATGAACTTGTAGCACTTGATGTCTTCTAGAAGCTTTTGGTTAGAAAGCCTTGATTGACTCAAAGGATGGACATAAGTCAACCAAGCCTTCCTTGATCATCGTCTTCATGAAATAATATCTCAGAGGTCTTTTCTTACTCGAAGTAGATTGTGGTGAATTTTGCGAAAAATTGGTCAAAAACCTGTAAAAATGACATATAGCATATTTCCAAGACAATATTGCAAAATCCACAATAATCGGTGATAATTGTTAGTAAAAGATATAGTTGACACATGAAATCAGTGAAAACCTACATAAAATGATGCAAAATATTCGTTCAAATGTCGCGTCAACAACATCCCCACTCTTAAACCTTGCTCATCCTCGAGTAAGTCAAAAACTAAAATCAAAGTTAACTCATATTCTAAAATCAAATAATCAAACTAAATTTAAACTCTCAAAATTTTTCAAGTTTGGATCAGCAATCATATAGATAAATAGATATTCATTTAAGCATATCCCACAATAGAAATATAAGTAGAAATCAATTTCATCGATAATAAATCTCCTCATTTTTCAATAAAGACTTTTTAAAAAAAATCAACTTTCTAAGATCAAAATTTGTATAAGGCCCAAATATAACACTCATCTCTCCAGTCTCTCAGTATAAGAAGTGTTTCCTATAAACTACAAATATATGTAAGAAAAAGTGGTGGCTTATTTGGAGCTTGGTAAGGATCCTAATCAAATTTTATCCTCAATATATTGTTAAACTAAGAAAAGAATCTGCTGGTATTACTGAGATTTTTCAAAAGGGTCATGAAAATAAATGATGAAAGATCAGAGGAAAAATATATATAGAAAAGTGGACATATGCAAATAAATCAATGATCTCAAGGCACAAATGAAGTCCTTGCTATTGGATTACGTATGGTTGGAATATTTTCTGGAGTATATTGATAAAGTAAAATAAAGTCGCATATCCCAAAATATAAAGATTTTTGAGGGGCAAATATATATATATATATATATATATATTTTTTTTTTAATTCTACTTTGATCACTTATTCTTTTTTTTTAATATATAGGCGACCACTTGGTCCCTTCTCCTTTTTTTCTTTCTTTGTTTTTTTTAATTTTTGCCGCCTCAAAAAATATAATAAAATATTTTTTTAATATGACACTTTCCATCCCCACTCTTGAACGATACTCGTCCTCGTGTATATTTGTAGAGAAATGTTCTAGCACTGGGGATAGAATTTTATAAGAATGAAATACTTTGAAATACTCCAGAAAATAATTGGTTGTGGTCAAGGGAGTTTGATAATGATAATCTTGGTTTAGGGGGGGATATCCAGCGAAATTTGCACTCTTTCTAATGTAGGGAGAGATACAATGCATGGATAAAAAGGCTAGCAAATGAAAAGATAAGCAAAATGAATGACCAGCTTTGAAATCTCAATCCCTAGATTCAAATCTTAATTCAACTCAACCAAGAATTAAATTTGATCAAACTATGGTTTAAAATATGGCGCTAATAGGTAGGGCCTATACAAAAATAATCATAGAAAATGATCATAGTATTTTAAAACTAGAAATAAAAATTTTAAGGAGATCATCATGATAAAAGTGAAATCTAAATATGAATAACATATGGGTCTTTATGAAAATATCATATCTATCTCATAAATGCTGATCATAATTCAATTAAATTGCATTAATGGGAGTATAAATTAGTCTAATAATTGACATTAGAATAAAAGAAAACTAAGATTTTATTTATTTCATCAAAGGGGTGATACATAATCACGATTAAACTAACTCACAAAAGACAAATAATCAATCATAAATAGATAAACTAAAAGAAAACATAAAAGAAAATCATATAAATGACGAAAAATAAATAATTAAAACTAAAATTAAAACAAAAATTAAGAAAGCAAACCAAAGTCTTCATCGATCTTGATTCCATAGCCTCAGATTGAACAATTGTTCTTCAATATTCTGGGTATTCTGCTCATATTGATTAATATTCCCTCTCATCTGATCAATGAGCTGATAATTCTGGGCCACCACAGATTCAATGCCATAGAATGCTTGATGTGGCATACTCTGAGCTGCAACATATTCTGAAGTGTGGAATCTTGCTCTTCATGGAATAAATGTTGCAGGTGGAGGGATATTTGGTGAAGGTGTGAACACTGGAGTAGAGGTCGGATCATAAGAGCTGAATGGCCTTGGATTAAATGCAGGCCCATGTGACGATCCTGCTCTAAACTATTCACTCAAAAACTATTGGCTTGGCTGAGTGGAGGGTGTCTCCCAGTCGCTCCATCCAGCTAATGATGGTTGTTGGCTTGATTCACCTTCTTTGAACATGAATTTCTCTAGGCAGTCAATTCTGTCTTGAGCAAATAAAGCAAGTCTGGGACTGGAATTTGGTTTTAGGAATAAAGAATCCACTAGCTGAATTTCTATAAATATACTTTCCTTTCCGTAGCGAATTCTCATCAATGTTAGCCGGTGTCTTTGTGTAAATAGGATTAAAAACCAATTCAGGCCTGACTGATGATGCAATGATGGTCAAGTAATGCCAAAACCTAGCAACCCAGTGCTTCTGTTTCTTTGAATAATCCAATGATTTATCATGGAACGAATAGGATTTATCCAAGTAGGTTGACATAGCGCAACATAAAGCCATTTCAATTCCGCAACTTGCACTTTTGTGTCATCAAGCGTTTCTAATACTCTGCAAGTCATAAACCTATGGATGATTCTGATAATAGGATTGACTATCATCATCCTTTCCTTAGTAGAACTACTTGCAATTCTCAACCAAAAGTTTTCTATCGTGGCTTGATCAAGATCAATATTTTCAACTTCATTCTCATGAAATCCTAACAAAGCCCCAACAGTGCTAGAAGAAATCTCCATCCAATCCTCTCTAATTCTAAATCTCAGATTAAAAACCATATCGGAGGATTGAACTAAATCCATAGTAGTCATCATCTCTAGTGCTAGATCTTGTTGATAGGTTGCACTAAAGTGAATGAAAGGATTCCAACCTAGATTATCAAATGCTCTTTCTATGCTGTGCGTGAAATCTAGAGCATTGAGGAAATCCAAATCTAGATCAAAATTAGAAGTAATTCTTCTCTGGCAACTATGATACCTCTGCTCCTCAACAGTTGATCTTAGGGAAAAACCTTCCAAAGAATAATTCCACCCTTCGTCTTCATCATCAATGTTCATAGGTTGAGGGGCTTGAGTTTGAGAATGAGTTCTTGGCCTTCTGGTGGGCTTCACCACATCATCAGAAAAATGAGATGAGCAACCTCGTAATCTTTGATCTCGACGTAGGCTTCGATCGGAGTCGAAACTTCCCATCTCGGAGACGGAGTGCCTCCTAGATGAATGCCTTGATGAATCATCCTCCTCCCGATGAGAGCTTCCTCTTGATGAAGACCCCTTGAAAGTCTTCTTGAAAAACTTCTTCATCTTCTCTCTCAAGATTTTCCTCTCAAGATTACTACTCTACTTCTTCTCCTCGAGATATCTGGCTTCTGATGGTGGTTTTGGTGGTGGTAGAATGCAACAACTACTCCATATTTATAGGCAAAGAGGTGGTTCAAAGGGGAGGTGTATCTGGTGGAGGAACACCTGGGGTCGACCGAGCCAGGCCAAATATGGCCCTGCTGGTCCTTTCCTTCCTGCTGAAGATTGGTCATAGGATTCCTTTCAATAATGGATGGCTTCCTCTGCAAGTTGGTCGATATGCATGCCGGTTTTGACAGAATCTTTAACCCAACTTTCAATTTTGTCTCCTTAGATGCTTGTCCTTTGATTCCTATCCTATTAAACTTTTGATCATATCCAATATCTTCATGTTGGCTGGTTCCTTCATGACCAAAGAAGGATCCTATGTTGCCTAATTAACTTTTCTTTATTAAGTTGTTGATTATCTTCACTAATGATTCGTCCTTAACTTGCTAATAAGCAATATATATATTCCCTACTAATGTAGGTTTAATATTAATAGAGCACTCAAAAAGATAAAGGTTATTTCCATATTAAAAGATTAAACCTATTTAGCATATTAGAAATAAACTTATGTTTTATTTTGAATATAACCAAATGTTTGGTTAATTCAACCAAATTAATCTCAGAATAAAGATAAGCAACTCAATTCATGAATTGAATTGAATTTACTCACTTTCTTTCTTTAGCGTGGCTTAGGTAAACGCCTAATTTTTGGATAAAAATATAGAGAGAGAATTTTGAAAATCAATCATCGAGATAAAATCTAGAAAAATTGTCTCTCTTTTTAAATAAATCGCTAAAAATCGAACTAAATACAAAAACTAGAAAAGGCTTCATATTTTTTTCAAAGTTAGATAGCTACATTAAGTGAGAGTAGCTGTCTTTTACTATCCAATCCTTAATTCAAAAAAATTCAAATTTCAAATCTAACTAAATGAAGACTCTATTAATTTCAACTATGGTTCATGACACAATGAAGTTTGTCTAAATTTTAATATCTAAGAAAAAGATAAACTAAACTAAAAACTTTTAAAAATATCTAGGTTGCCTCCCATAAAGCACTTGAAATTTAAAGTCTTTCAGCCAGACTCTAATCCAGACCGTCCAATGTCTCGTGTAGACACTGCAGATGAATCTTCTCCTTCAAGCTTTGTCTTCTTCAATTGCTCGGCATACTTCAAATCTTGGACGAAATTTGAATGAGCTTGATTCTCCATTGATGTTGAACTTGATTTCTCCCTTTCCTACATTGATGTTAGCTTGTGCTGTCCTGAGAAAAGGTCTTCCGAGTATCAATGGTGATCTTGAACTTCCTCCCATATCCAGAATAACGAAGTCAACTGGAACGAGATTTTCTCCAATCTTGACTGGCACGTCTTCAACTACTCCTTCTGGATATCTCACTGAGTGATCAGCTAACTCTAGACACATGGCTGTAGGCTCTGGCTTAGGTAGCTTTAGCTTATCGAACACTGACTTAGGCATAACACTCACACTTGCTCCTAGATTGCATAATGCTTTGTCAATGTTGAGGGCACCGATAGAGCATGGGATAGTGGGACATCCCGGATCTGCCTTCTTCTGTAAAGTAGCATCCATGATAGCTGCACTACACTCAGTAGTCATCTTCACACAGTCAGATGGCACTTCTCTCTTGTTAGCTAATATATCCTTGAAGTACTTGGCATAAGTGGGAACTTGGAGTGCATCCAATAGTGGCATATGGATATATAGCTGCTTGATCACTTCGATAAATTTGTTGAAATGCTCATCTATCTTATTAGAACGAACCTTGCATTTCTCGGGTAGTATCCTCGTGTCATCCACTGTCACTTCGGGTTCGTCTCCATTTTGAATTTCTGCTTCCACTGTACTAGCAAGTCCTGTAGTCAACTCTGGATCTCTTGTCTCCTTTCCAGATCTGGTAGTGACTGCTTTGAGTGACTCCTTAGACTGTGGCTGTCCAGGCAACTTTCCGTCATTCTTGTTTGGGAGATGTTCTGCTAGTTGAGAGAGCTGGTTCTCTAAAATCTTCATCATCCCCATGAGCTGTTGATTTGAACTTCCCACAGTAGTGATCTTGCCATCAATATTCTCTAGCACCTTGTCCATAGCCTTGAACTTGGAGTGTGTGTCCTTGTTGATCTTTGCTTGCTCTTCCATAAAGTCCTTAAGTTGAATCCGTAGAGGAATGGCATTTTGAATAGCTGATCCAGCAGTGAACTGCTGTCTATTCTATCTGTAGTTGGATGGGGGAATCCAACCTTCCTTCCTTGCATAGTCCAAAGCCTTAGCTCCCTCTGGGCAACTTTCCTTGGAATGGCCATAGTCTCCACACTCTTCACAAGTCATCATAGCTTCAATAGACTTCACTTCCTCGGCTCTGCCACTCTCCATCTTCTCGAACCTTCTCATAAGTGAGTCAATCTTTCCACCAAGAATTTCCATCTTATCCACTTCTAGCACACTCTTTACCACTCCAGTGGATGTAGACACTGTAGTAGGTGCCACCCTGTCTACTCCCCATGTTCCATTCTCGGCGATCTTCTTGAATAGAGCTTCGGTCTCTGTAGGAGTGAGATTGAGAATTGATCCTCCAGAAGATGCATCAATCTGTCCTCTACACACTGCGTTGAGTCCACCATAAAATTTCTGAATTAAGTCCCATTTTTTAAAGTTGTGGTGAGGGCAGACTGACACATAGTCGTTGAATCTCTCATAGGCTTCATCGAATGTCTCAGTGGGGTATTGCACAAATGTTGAAATCTTGTTGTGCAAAACTTGAGTCTTCCCTAGTGAAAAGTACTTGGCGATGAATGCTTGTAGTAACTGCTGCCAGTTGTTTACTGTGGCCTCTGGAAGTGTTGACAACCATTGGTGAGCTTTCCCGATCAGTGAGAATGGGAAAAACCTTGCTTTGATGTGATCGTTAGTGACTCCCTCGATATTAAATGTGTTGCAAATCTGCAGAAATGTCTTCAAGTGTTGATTCGGGTCTTCCTTTCCACTGAATGGTTGATTCTGCACCATGTTGATCACTGAGCTTCTGATCTCAAATGCTCTCTGAGGTGGAGTGAGAACTCTGATCCTCAAATCGGCGGTGGTTGGCACACATAGGTCCAAGAGCTTCCTTTCTTCAACTCCGTCTCCCATTTCCGGCAGAGTTCTGTCTTGTTTCCGAGAAAATTTGGCAGAGCTTCGGGGCTTTTTCAGTAACTTCTCTGGATCATCCACATAATTAGTTAGTTTGTTGGACAGTGGCCCATCCATTCCTGCTAATGTTAGTGGTAGAGAATATATACAAAGAAAACTATATTCTAGAGAATTTACACTAAACTAAACTAAACTTTAATTAAAACAGAACTCAAATTAACTAATTATAAAGCTAAAATAAAGCAAAATAAAGAAAAGCAAATAAAAGTAAATAAAAATGGCGCAAGAATAAAATAAATAAATAACAAACAAAAATTAAAAGATAAAAACTAAATATAAACAAATACATAAACTCAAATTAATTAAGACTCGACTAATTAGATCCTCGGCAACGGCGCCAGAAAACCTTGTTGACATCACTCAAGCACGGCAAACCTTATACTACAAGGACAGTCTCGTGTGTAGCTTTTCCCCAGGATGAGTATCATGGGTTTTGTCAATTCGGGAAACCAACTAATTGAGAGCTAATTAACAAGAGTTTAAAGGAAAACTAAAGGTAAAAAAGGGGGTCTAATCTATCTCTAAACCAGTCCTTATTCTAAACCAATCCTTAACCTAAAGTAGATAAGTTATATATATATATATATAATAAGCAATTAGAACAACATTAGAGGACTAATCAAAGGGTATTGACTAGATTCTAATCAAGCTCTAATTGGATCCAAGACATACGCGATATGGGTGCCACAACAAGATTAGAGCAGCGAGATAACTAGTAGCTCAAGGTAAATAAGCATGTTCAAGCATATTCATCATAGCATAATTAAATCAAGATCAACCAATCTAATCCCCTAGATCGAGTTTAACCTTTCCCTGGGCTCTACTGTCACTAGTAACCAGGTAATCGACGAGAAACTCTTAACAGGCATACATAATTAGAGAACGCACTTCTAATTACTTCACATAGTCTAATAACATAATTAGAGCAACTAGAACCTCTAATCACCATGATTACAAGAACTAGAAACACAACCATGTAATTAGTAAAGTAGATTAGAGATCAAGAATGCTAGATGAATAACACCCTTAATGACATGATCTAATTAGCAAGCATCTAGACCTAAAGTTAATTAGAGCTAGAACAAGCATGATTAGAGCAAGCATATGATAATTAGACAAGAACAATGCTTCATTAGTAAATTGTATCAAGAATACAGCCATGATCATACCTTCCCTTGATGATACAATTAGACCTCTGGAGCTAGGTAATTAGAGCACCGTGCAAGGCCTCTAATCACCTCCAGGAACTAGAAGAACTCTAATCCTAGACTAGAAACTCGACCCTCTACTCTCCTCTAGTTGGGGTCCCTCTTATCGCCATCTTCACACCTTGATAATGAATTGGATGCCCGACCGCAGGGCCTAGGCTGGCTTTATATAGTCCAGAGATGACGTTATAGAAAAGGAAACTCCAACCGACTTAAGGAGTCCCCTGGTCGGCCGAGTTGGAGGGCTCTGGTCGGCCGACCAGAACGCCTCCCTCGCCCAGTTGTTTCCATATTTCGCGGGGAAGTTGCTTGGTGCTTAAGAAATATAATTGCGGAGGATCTCGGACTCTTGGGGTTCTGGAATCTTCTATATTCTCCGAGATTTGTCGAATCCTTCTAGTTTTGGACTTATTTGAAATACTTTTACCATATATTCTTCTATGAACTTGTAGCACTTGATGTCTTCTAGAAGCTTCTGGTTAGAAAGCCTTGATTGACTTAGAGGAGGGTTATAAGTCAACCAAGCCTTCCTTGATTTACCTTTTGCTAGCCACAACACCTATCACCGTCCGACCATGCCGATATACATAACAAAAGAATGATGTATTTAGAGGCTCGGTGCACTATGATGCTCACGCAGGGCATCATACCCCCATCACATCGACATTATTCTTAGTGACGATGCTCCTCAACAAGAAATCTAATAGCTCCTAACTGTTTTGTATTGACTATAGGGCTCTGAATGAGCACACCATCAACGACTAATATCCCAGGTGGATGAACTTCTACATGAGCTCCATGGTGCCCGCTTCTTCATGAAGATAGATGTTTGCTTAGGCCCCCACTAGGTCCACTTTAACCCCGATGGTGTCGAGAAGACAACCATTAGCATACATCATTGCAACTTCGATTTCTTGGTGATGTCCTTCGACTTAACTAATGCCCCGGTAATATTCCAGAGCTTGATGAACATGGTACTTTATTCCTTGCTCCATTGATGTGTATTCTTATTCAATAGTATATTGATCTACAGTTCATCATGGTTGAAACACCTTTTAGCATGTCAAGAAAGTTCTTGAGGTCTTATGCCCAACAGATTGTCTGTCAAGCATTCCAAGTGCACATTTGGATCATTCTCCATGGCCTATGATGGCTAGGTTATTTTGCTAGAGGGCATGACCACGGATAGCGAGAAAGTGGTAGCAGTAGCATCCTAGCTACAATGGGAAAGTCATTAAGGACTTTGGCAGTGTTACAATGCTCCTTAAAAGCTACTCAAGAAGGATGTATTCCAATGGTTACTAATGGATGAAGCGACATTCCAGGCTCTGATGAAAGCCCTCTCAACAGCACTCATTCTTCATCTACCAATGTTCGACAACTGTTTTATTGTTGATTGTGATGGATCCATATCGAGCTATGGTGGTATCCTTCACCAAGACAACAGGGCCCTAACGCTCTTCAGTCGGTTGTTTGCTATGCAAATATTGATCCACATCACATTCAAGCAGGAACTACTCAGTCTAATACAGGTCGTACACCATTGGCGGCCCTAATTTTGGGGCACAAATTCATGGTTTGCAAGTATCTTTTTAGTTAGAAGTTCATGCTCGATCAGCACCTCTCTAGCATCAATGGATTAGAAATAGTTCGAGTTAGATTTCTCCATGGAATATCGCCCTCAATGGTTCAACATAATGGTCAACACTATTTCCATTGACAATGGGGGGAGGGCAGTCTCAGCAATAGTAGCGGCTCTCTCTGGCCCATCATTCCAATTGACATTTGACAAGAATGCCCAGTTGACATTGCATGGCTAGCTATTCGTGTACAAATCAACATCACCCTCACCAATCCAAGGCACATACATGACATGTTGATCCTCCATGGGCACTGCATCTACAGTCCGACGTCTGTACCTCTATTGTTTACAATGATGCACCTAGCATATGTCGCAGGACTATTGCCGCTAAATCCTAGATGATCTAGGATTGCTGTCGGATCTGTTGATGTATTTCAGGGGCCGCACGCTCGGAGGAAGTTTAGTTGTATCATTTGGGCCCTATGGGCCATGTATGGTAGATAGAAAGTAAATTAGGGTTTGCTTAGCTAGATGGACATCACATCTAAGTCTTTGGACGATAAATATGAAACCATTTGATCATAATAAATATGATGACATACGTTCCCAGCAATGTGTGTCATACTGAGGATAGAAAGGCGACCTAGAGGGGGGTGAATAGGTCGACTCCTAAAACTTGCAACCCCAAAAACCCTCTCTTCTCTACTGAGCAAGATCACATAGAAACTGAGTGCTACTGACCTTAGGACTCAAAAAGGAAGCGGAACAACAAAAGAAATCGCCCAAGCGCCCATGAGAAGGATGAAAGCGAACAAGGACTGAAACTAAGAAAGCGAGCCCCGCTAGCCACTCTACACAGTCAAGTGCCTCACTGGATGAACCACTGAGTTTGAGTATGGGCATACAATAGAGAGTCACAAACCAAAGCCACAGACAAAATACTCAAATGAAAAGAGCCAAAGAAGGATGCAGCCAGAGCAACACCGAACTGTCCAGTACCACACATCGGACTGTCCGGTAGCATGCTGGATATCCAGTGTAGCACGCCGAATTGCCGATAAAACAGCCTACACAGCCAAGCTCCGGCCTATCCGATAGCTGTATAGCCACGTATCGGACTGTCCAACAGAAACTACAGAAAAAGAGCTTCCAAAGCCTAATCTTGACTAAATCTTCTCCAAACTTTACGAAAATTTGGTACAGGTTATCTTAGCACTATTCCAAAGCTATTCCCAAAAGATCTAGTGGAAAAGATCATGGGATTAGCGGGAATTTTAGATCTCATGAAGAGGTGAATATTTGGGCAAGAAAGGGGAAAACTCAAGAAGGACTTGCTTGTGGCAATCCTGTAGGATTGAGATGTTCTAAGACATAATCTCCACATTCTTGCAAGTCCAAAATAGCAAAAGAGAAGGGGGGATCTAGTAGGAAAACCAAAGCACCAAAAGCCCTTGAGAAACCACCCAAAAACCAAAGGGAAAGATGGTAGAAGATGCACACTAAAGTTGCTACCCGAAATTCCATCTGTTGCAAGCCCAAATCAGCCATAAGGTTTGAATACAAGGTAGAAATCTCATGCTCCAAGCTGCCTCCCACTTCCTACTCTCTAAATATAGGGCTATATCACTCTAAAATCCTCTAATATTGAAGCTCTTGCTTGAAAAACAAAATGGCTACCTAAACCTAGGAGGAGTGGCTAATGGCAGCCACCTCTTTATTTATCTTACAGACTAAGCCCCAAGGTACTTTTGTACTTGACCCCCAATATTACTGACTCAGACACTAACAAGGCCTGTAGAGGCTAGAAAAGACTGCAATAACTCAGATGAATGGCCATGATGGTGTCCTCGACGTCTTCGGTTTCTCTGCCTTCGCCTGATGTCCTCCACGTGTCTAGTAGCTCATCCCTCGAGGGTAACTCCGATTTTTGGAATACCGGTAACATGCCCTAGTTTTGATGATAGAACCAGGAAACGCTCTTGGGCCCTGGTTTTCATGCTCGAACCAAGAAATGATAGTGGGCTTCATCCGTAGAGTGATTTTATGGCTCATGACACTATCCCGCTCCCAAGGTCACACTTATGGGCCGATCCAAACTTGGACCACTGCCCAAGCCACCTACCAGTCCATTCGGCAGGGATTTCATCACACTAAGTCCACACTGGCACTGGCACCAGGTCACATTAAAGTGGACTTCTGCTCGCTCATCCTTCAGCAAGTCTTCGGTGTTGCAGAAGTGTTCACCACAGCCAGGACGACAGACCAAACTAGGTACACTTGAGTCCCTCAATCTCCCCCTTGATGAGTGCCTTTTCAGCACCCTCACCGACCTCCTAAAATCATAGACAAAGAAAAGCAAAGCATAACAAAGAACAATAGAAGGAAGAAAAACAAAGAGAAATTGCTCAACAGCCAAAGAAGGGAAAAAAACGGGAGCACTAGAAGTGAACATGAGCAAAGCCAAAAGACCGGCCCCGTAAGACAATGGTAACTTCTCAACGAGTCGATCAATAAAGCATGACCCCTCAAGAAAGAGGTAGGGCTCAACCTAGTCATGCTAGAAGCAAAGGACCAACTCCTCCATAAAGAGGCTCGGCTCGACACAACTGGCCTAAAAGAGCATGCTAAAACTCCAACTCCCCCCTGGATTTCATCCCTTCTCACAATGCAACACTCCCCCAGGGAAGATGATCATTCTCCCCCTGAGTCCCATGGTCACCCACATGATTGGTGACTCCACTCTCCCCCGTGTTGACAATGCACACATCAAGTCCCATGAGAAAAATGCTGTGCAAATGCCACTAGGTCTAACAAGGAGATCAAAAGGGATGGAAAGCTAGCAGATACAAGTTCTAGCTTACAGAGCATGTGAGGGCAATGGGGCATCCAACAAGCTCAAGAAAAACTAACTACTCAGGTCAAGAGCAAAACATGATGTTCAGGTTTGGTTTATAAGAAAGCATCACCAACATGAATAGCATCCAACAAGATAGGCATGAACAACAAACTACTAGCAAGGCATGCGAGGTGTGCTAATCCTAACCTGAGCATATCCAACAAGCCATAAGCAATTCAAAGACTTGCAATTTCAGATTTAGCATTTTCATTTCA
Source organism: Paspalum vaginatum (assembly GCA_030272315.1). Lineage (NCBI taxonomy): Eukaryota > Viridiplantae > Streptophyta > Magnoliopsida > Poales > Poaceae > Paspalum > Paspalum vaginatum. Next base: position 30,069,750 of record CM059021.1, on the reverse strand, counting down.
AGCAAGTTCTAAAGATGTGACATGGGTTATTTGCTTGTCATGCCACTTCTTACCAACCAATGCCAAGCCTAGGACTAGGAAGAATGTCAAAAGCTTAAGACAAGGTTTTAGTCATTCACAGCCAGGTCCGAGGTCTCTCCAAGTGCAAAAGTGAGCTATTTCAAATGAAGTCAGTAAGACAAAATCCACCTGGATCTTTTCATTTCAGCTCAAATACATACCAAGTTAAGCAATTCATTCAAATTTCAGATTAGACAAGGTATCATGAAAGCTTACGCCTAAACTAGCAAAGGTAGATAACTAGAACAACCAAGCATGGAAAGATAGGACAAGCATTCAACACTCCTACACATGCTAGGTTGCCAAGTCAAGTGGTGATCAAGTTTATGATTTTCAGAAAAGCAAAATGACTTAGCTCTAACAAGATCCAAATGAGCTCAAGCCATCCAAGATCAAGCAAGCTTTGTACAACATAGCACAAGCAAAAACTAGCAGATCATACCAAAAGAGCTCTAGTGCAAGTGTATACTACAAGTGTACATGATGCAATGCATGAGTATGATACAAAATGCAGTAAAGAAGCTAAAGAAAACCAAAAAAGCAAAACAAAACCTAAAAGCTAACAAAGCTCCCCTAACTAAAAGGGAAAGCACACTCCTAACTCCCCTCGCAAATGGTTGAAGTTATCTAGGTCTTCGGGTTAGTTAGGATGTCAGCAACCTGGTTCTCACTCGCTACATGCACTACATATATGAGGCCTTTCTCATAGCTATCTCTCAGAAAGTGATATCTCACATTTATGTGTTCGATTCTAGAATGGAGCACTAGGTTCTCAGCAACACTAATGGCGCTCGAATTGTGACATTCAAGTGGAATCCTCCCATAGGTTAGGCCATAATCTTTCAAAGTGGCAAGCATCCATAGGATCTGGGAGCAGCAACTAGCAACAGCTACATATTCTGCCTCACAATTGGATTGGGCTACACTAGATTCCTTGCGAGAGGACCAAGAGACTAAAGAAGTACCTAGAAACTGGCAGGTATCGGGAGTTGACTTGTGATCCAACCGGCACCTAGCAATGTCGGCATCAGAATAGCCGAGGAGCAAAAGAGAAGAATCTGTGGAGTACCACAAGCCATACTCCTGGGTGAACTTGACATACCTTAGGATCCGCTTCACAGCGGTGCGTTGTGATGCCCTAAGAGATGCCTGAAAATGAGCGCACAGACTTACATCAAACTGTATGTCTAGGCTCATGGCCATCAGGTACATTAGTGACCCGATCATCCCTTGTCCAACATGGTAGACATGCTCATCGGAGTCTGTGGTGAAGCATCCACCATGTCAAACTTCCGAAGCAGGTCCCTCGCGTACTAGCTCTAGTGGACAAAAATGCCTTAGGGTGTCTGCCTGATGAGGAGCCTAAGGAAGAACTGAAGTTCCCCCATCATGCTCATCACGACCTCCTTCCTCATCTGCTCTGAAAACTTGCTCACAAGTGCATGAGAAGAGCCGCTAAAAATGATATCATCCATGTATATCTAAACAGTCAAAAGATCATTGCCATGTTTTTGCAAAAACAAGTGTCTTTCCACACTCCCCATCTCAAAACCCTAGGTAACAAGGAATTTCCTAAGTCTCTCATACCAAGCCCAGGGAGCATGCTTTAGGCCATACAAAGCCTTCTACAACGTGAACACTCTATTGGGATACTTGGGATGCTCAAAACCTAGGGGTTGCCTCACATAGACTTCTTCCTCTATATACCCATTAGGAATGCACTCTTTACATCCATTTGGAACAGCTTGAACCCTTTTGAAGCTGCCAAAGCTAAAGGAATGTGAATGACTTCTAATCTAGCTACAGGGGCAAAGGTATCTTCATAGTCTATCCCCTCTTTCTAGCAAAAACCCTGAGCTACAAGCCTAGCCTTATTTCTCACCACTACACCATCCTCTCCCTGCTTCTTTTTGAACACCCACTTGGTGCCTATGGGATTGCAGTGTGGTGGAGGCTCGATGAAAACCAAAGTTTTCAAGTTCCTCATGCATGGCATTGACACCGTTTTGATCAGATAATGCGTGTCCAACATCCTGGGGCTCAAAAGAAGCAACAAATGCAAAATGAGCAAAGACAGCAATAGAAGTGGACCTGGATCTTGTAACTCTCTCATGTATTCCACCGATGATGTTCCTCGAAGGGTGATCTCGCTGGACCATCTGAGATGGCTGTGGCTTATAGGTCACCTCCCCTGTGTCCTCAGCATCCCTGCAGCATGTGCTGGTGGATCTTGTGGAGGTAGCTCTCATGTAGTGGAAGTAGTGTACTTGAGCCTCTCCATCATCCTTTGAAAGTGAAGCAGTAGGTTCTGGAGCAATAGTAGGTGCAGTATCACTAGAACCGCCTACATCTTCTTCCTCATCCTCAAAGATGGTTGTACCTATCTCCTCATCACCTACAAGATCAAAGCCAGGGGTTGTGCAAGGCATAGTTTCGTCAAATTTAACTTCACAAATCTCAATAATCATGTTGGAGTGGCATAGCCAAACACGGTATGCACATGAATGTGTGTCATAGCCAAGAAAAACTCCATCAAAACTATGAGGTTCGAATTTGTCCAAGTGCCCCTGCTTGAGCACAAACACCTACAGCCGAACACCCATTGGTGGCTCGCTTTAGGCTACCGTCAAAGCCACAACTCATACGAGGTCTTATGAAGAAGAGATCTAAGAAAAATGAGGTTGGAAATGTAGCACGCAGTGTTAATTGCCTCGGCCTAGAATTTCCTAGGAGTCTTATGCTCATCAAGCATCGTCCTAGCCATCTCAACAAGGGTCGGATTCTTGCGTTCTACCACACCATTTTGCTGGGGGGCTTATGTGAACAAACATTGATGTTCAAGACCTTGGCTATGGCAAAAGGCTTTGAAACTATCATTCTTGAATTCTGAGCCATTGTCACTATGTATATCTCTCATGGCATGATTTGATTTGTTTCTTAACCTCAAAACCAAGTCGTGAACAAACTCAAAAGCCTCATCCTTTGATTCCATGAAATGCACCCAAGACCAGTGAGAAAAATCTTCCACGATCACTAGAACATACCACTTCCCACCAACAGACCTCACCTGATAAGGACCAACCACGTCCATATGAAGCAATTCTCTAGGGTGAACCATCATCACCTGATTCACAGGTGTGTGGGTGAGACCAAATGGACTGGCTCCATTGCCTCTGAGTGATGAGTGATTGTCAATGGAAGTCAAGACCCAGATGGACTTAGGCATAAGCCCTCCGATGGATTGGAGGCCATTCGATGGACTGGAGGTAGATGGAGAAGAAAGACCTCCGAAGGATAGGAGACATGCTCGGTATCGGTTGGCCATGGGAGTTCAGTACATGGAGGGGTGGCATGACAACGGCAAGTGTAGGACCTCTGAAAAACTACGAGGCGACCCCGATGGACAAGGGATGTCGGGTGCCACCGTGGTCCCCAACCCGAGTGCATGGTGCGAAGACATGCGAGGGCATTTATGGATTTGCTCAAATCCACTACCCTACCACCAAGTTACCAAGACTCGGTGAATGGGCTCAACTCTCGTCAAGACAGTGTGGAGTCGGATGCTCTAGGCCCAGGAAGGAAACCCTAAAGTTTCCCGATTTCTTACTTCAAAACCAAGGGTCGATCGGCGGATTTGGACAACTGGCCATGTAGACGTCATCTAGAAGATAGCGTGCAACCAAATAAGATCAAGACTCCATCACGATTGTCTGTCCTAGAGAAAGTTGGATCTTTTCCAGTTTAGCCCCTACGGGTGTTTCTGTAATTTAGGGATCTTAGTGTAAACTGAGTTAGTTAGGCCTGAGCTATAAATACCTAAGTGGCTGGTCATTTAGGTGACTCTTCTGCCTCTAGAAACCCTAGGCTTAGCTTTCCAACTAGCCAAGCGGGAAGAGTGAAAACCGGGTGCTAATCTAGGATTTGGAGTCCCCTAGAGCTAGTACTTTGCATTAGTGAGAGGATGATGGGTGGTAGGTAGTGAGGAACCTTGTAAGAACTATTTTCCCTCTCTAATCCAAGGAAGATTCATCTCCATTTCGAGTTCATATGTGAAGCCCTCTCCTTCCCGCTTTTCTAGTTTGGAGTTTGGATGAAACTCATGGGCTTTTGGTTATTTGCTTTGCCTGCGAGCTAATCCTATTCATTTGGATCTTTTGGACTTACTAGGACTTGGAGATTATGACTTAGTTCATCTCAATCCTGTAGGGTTGCCATGAGCAAGTTGTTCTTGAGTTTTCCCCTTTCCTGCCTAAAGCTTGCCATCTCACAAGATCTAAAATTCCTGCTAATCCTGTGGTCATTTTGAGTTGATCTTTTGGGAATAGCTTGGGAATAGGGTCCAGATAGCCTATGCAAAATCTCATAAAGTTTGGACAAGATTTGGACAAGTTTCGGGTTTGGGGACTCAAGTTCTGCGGCGGTAACGGACTATCTGGTACATCCACCGGACTATCCGGTTCTAACGAACACTCCAATAGTGTGTACCAGATAGTCTGGCATTGGGTCTATCCTAGAGCTCTACCAGACTGTCTGGTAGCCGCTAGCGGACTATCCGGTGTCACTGGACAGTCTAGCCCCTAGCATCGAACAGTCCGGTGTGTCCAGGGCAGCTACCTAGTTTTTTGAGTTTTTCGTTCTTCCGCTATGTTTTCACTTTGACCTTGCTTTTTCCACTAACTGACCATACTCTTTGCTTGTCATGTTCCAGTAAGTCACATCTCGCCACTCACTTGCTTTGCCTAAAAAAAGCAAATTGGTTGAAAGTGGTGATCGCTAAGCGCTTTTCATGTCGTGTCAGATCGTTGAGTTGCGTGCTTTTTCTCGCTTGGTGTGTATCCTTTCAGTGGACAGCACCTTACGCTTGCTAGACACGTATTTGTTCATTGGACGGTGTCCAACTTGAGTTCTTGTGAGCTTTCAGTGCACCAAGTTTGGGGGTCGTGATTTTGAGTTTTTCAAATGCTCATATTCGCCCCCCTCTTGTCGCATGTCTCGGTCCTACAAGTGGTATCAGAGTTGGTTAGGTTTCTTCATACCTTTATCGGTGAGAAACCAGAAGCGACTATGACTCACTCTAGGAAGAGTCTTGTTCTTGGCTCTGATGGCTACTCCTACTGGAAGGGTAGGATGAAAGCTTTCTTGATTAGACAGAGTTAGGACATATGAGACTCTACTCAAAGTATGACTTTTTGCTTGCTTCTCGTTGCCGAGCATACTACTCCGGTGTTTGTTGCTCAGCACGAGGCTAACGCCAAGGCGGTGAACATTCTTTTCACATGACTTGGTCTAGTTGATTATGAGAAAGTGAGCCGCCTCGAGACTGCTCATGAGATATGGTCCCTGCTGAGTACACCATGAGGGTACTGCTACTTCAAGGGCTGTCTCATTGTGACTTACAAGCGTGAATATGAGAATTTCATCCAGAAGCCTGGTGAGTCCATCGATGACTTGTTTGATCGGTTCCAATCGATCATCAACAAGTAACGTGTCAACTCTAGCCCTTAGGAGATCCCATACTCTGACCATCAGTAGGCCATTAAGTTGTTGTATGCATTGGATAGGAAAATATAGGAGATCAAGGCTAACTCAATCATCGAGTTAGAGGCCTATGATACGTTTGGAGTGGAGGCTCTTTATAGCAAGCTTATGGCCGCAGAAGTGGATTACAAGTTGAGAGAATCTCTCACTTGTACTGGCTTCAAGAGCCTGGCCTTAGCTACTCCCTCTAGAGAGGCCGCTACTAACCCCCCGCTTCACAACTTCTCATTTTCGGCTCTTATGTCTATTACAGAAGAGCAGTTGGCATCACTTGGGGATGAAGAGCATGCCTATGACAACCGGATGAGGAAGAAGAGGGGAGAGAGGCCCAAATGCTTCGAGTGCGGAGAGGTCGGCCACTTCATCCCCGAGTGCCCCAACAAGAACAACGACTACTACAAGAAGGGCAAGAACCACTCCCACAAGCGCGACCACACCAAGCACTGCTCCAACAAGATCAAGAACTTTAGGAAGGCTTTCAAGAGCTATCAGAGGGACAACAGGAAGCGGGACAATGCCTTTTTCTCTGAGCTTGGTGGCCTTTGCAGCAAAACATCCTCCTCCTCCTCGTCCTTGTCAAGTTCAAGCGATGAGGAGATCATCACCAAGAGGGACAAGAAGAGGGATCAAGGCGGTCCAACTGGGCTTTGCGTCAGCTCCACCAAGTCCAAGTGCAAGCACAAGATGGACCGGAGATCTTTTTGCTCCATGGCGCATGAGGACAAGGATGACAAGGGCAACGTCAATGACAACGACCCATCCGATGACAAGGTAACTCCCAAGCAAGCTGAGATTCTTGAGATGTTGGAGAAGAATAGTCGTGAGTTGAAAGCCTAGGACTAGATGTTGGAGAAGGCAGCCAAGAAGTTTCAAAAGCAAAAAACCAAGCTTGTTGATGATTTGGGCTGAGATTGAGAGGTTGAAGAGTGTGCAAGCCTAGCCTAGTGAGATTGAGTGCCCTACTTGTGAGTCCATGATGAGTGATCTGTGCGAGCAGAAAAATAAGTGTGCTCATCAGGTAGAGGAGATAGATAGGCTGAAGGTTGAGATAGGCAAGCTCTAGTCTAAACTGCATGAGCCTACTTTGAATGAGGAACTCGGGAGTGAGTCTTGCCCCTAACTAGCTGTTGACATAGCTGAGCTGAAGGTGAAGTGTAAGGGGCAGCTCCAGGAGTTGGAGGAGCTTAGGGCTAGACCCATGATCTTGGGTGCATGCATGGTCTATCCTACTTTGAGAAGTGAGCTTGAGCAGGTGAGAGCTGCCCTTGAGGTGCTTTCCGCACCTCCTAACACTTGTGAGAATTGTATCACTTTGAGGTTACAATTGGTGGAGAAGGACGCCACCATTAGGAAGCTTGAGAAGCCAACTACCCCTATTCCCTCCTTGGATTGTGAGTTTTGCGTTGCTTAGACTATGGTGATTGAGGGACTAATGGGAGATAAGCTAGACTTAGAGGAAGAAAATGCTTGTTTGTGTGAGGTGATCAGCTGGATGTATGCAAGAGAACCCCAAATAAGGATGATCCTAGAGAGCACCAAGAGAGCTAAGGGTGATATGAGCGGACTTGGGTTAGGTGAGTGCTAGTACTTCGGGGTTTTCCATGAGCCACCTAGGGCTATCCCAAAGAAGCAGTTTTGGACACCCAACCTATCACAGGCTAAGCTGAACAAGATAGTGACTGAGATCCTTAAGCCTCCCTACAAGCAGAGGATCCAGCAGCCTGCACCACCCAAGACCACACAGCCACCTCACCAGAAGCCCAAGACACAGCCCCAGCCTATGGCCAAGAGACCTGTCTACCACTATGAGTTTTGCCAGCCGAATGGTCACTTGGAGGAGTTTTGCTTCAAAAGGAAGCGGGTTGAGAGGCAGGAGAGAGCTTGGGGGAACCAAGATCAGTTCTACTAGGGTGTTAGGCAGGATCCTCCCTGTCAGGGTGAGATGAGAGACCTCTATGCTGCTAGTGAGAGAGGATGCAGCTTTCAAGCCCGTGTTCCTAGTGGTGAGAGACGCTTTGCCGGCCGAGCTCCTAGTTGTTTTCAGTGCGGCTATGGACCTTGTGACCGAGGCTTTGAAAGTAGAGGATTTGTGAGTCCATACTTTGGAGGTCATGGTTACCCAGATCATCGTGATGTTTACTTTGACTGTGCTTACCCCACCTTTGAGCAGATGGCTCGGCACTGGTTCAGCAGTTTTACTAATCCAAGTGCCGGACCATTTGCTCACTCTCGCTTTCTTTGATTTTGCAGGATCAAGTCCTGGAGGACATATGAATCATGGACTCCGGTTGCTCTAGGCACATGACAGGGCACCGCAGATGGTTCTCCAGCCTCAACCCCATGAGCACCAAGGAGTACATCACATTTGGGGATAATGGTCAAGGTAAAGTGTTGGGTGTTGATTTTATTGCGCTTTCTAGCAAGCTTTCCCTGAGAGAAGTTGCTTTGGTGAGGAATTTGGGGTTCAATTTGGTTTCTGTCTCACAATTTCTCAAGGAAGGGTATGAGGTTCGCTTTAAGGAGGGTTCTTCTTGTGTGCTTGATGCTAAGGAAAACCTTATTTGTCGAATTTTGAACTATGGGCAGATTTTAAAGGTTGCCCTTGGATCTATTTCTGGCCCTCCTTAGTGTTTGGTAGCTGGTCCTTCTGCTGATGTTTGGAAGTGGCATAGGAGGCTATGCCATTTGAGTTTTGATCTACTAGTCAGGTTGAGCTCGATGGGTCTGATTTGAGGATAGCCCAAATTGAAAGCAGAAAAGGACTTAGTGTGTGTCGGTGTTTAGTACAGGCAATGCACCACGGGATATACCATGGGATGCTTTTAATGGCGTCTAGATCGACTGTAGCTCCATGATTCACGTGAAACGCGATGGGAAACAAGATTTATACATGTTTGGGCTGCGAGATGCGTAATACCCAACGTCCTATTTTTGGCTGATTGCATTGATCTGAGTTCTTGAGGTTACAGTGAGGGCTTGGTTGGCTAGAGATTTGGTGTATCTGATGATGGGATCTAGAGGGAGAGAGATGTCTTTGGGAAGGGTTCCTAGCCTGCCTTATATAGTCCAGCATGGATTGGGTTACAAGTCGGTTTCCTTCTATGTCTCCTAGATGGTTTAGATTATAAAAGATAGAGTCCTTGTCTTGTACGCAAAGTCAGTTGGTCGGCTCCTGAATTGGGCCCTCCAAAGGCCTATATAGAGAATATGCTTCATGAGGACCCAGGGGATATCTATCCTCCACAAGCCCCTGAGCTTCAAGTTGACTTGAGAAACAATCAGCTTGAAGATCCAAAATCTACTTTCTGAATGTCTTGCTATGTAGCCTTCGAAAAAATTCCTATGGTATCCTCCATGCAGCCTTCGATCCTTAACCTGATTAGTATAATCAGGATGAGGGTCAAGTAGCTTGTACATCTGAGTAGTCTTGACGAAGCGGCAAAGCAGTAAGCAAGGCAGCACTGCAGCCCCGAGTCGACAAAGTGGTGAGTCGATGAGGGTCGGCGAGACAGCGGCATAGCCCACCTAGTCGGCGAGACGGTGGCATAGCCTCCCGAATCGGCGATGGCGTAGCCCCCTAAGTTGGCGGAGTAGTGGGTTGGCAAGGCAAGCGGGAGCCCAACCCCTGAGCAGACGAAGTGGTTGGCAAGGCAGGCAAGAGCCCAACCCTCGAGCAGATGAAGTGGTCGGCGAGGAAGGAAGGAGCCCAGCCCCTGAGCAGACGAAGTGGTCCGTGAGGCGGCGCGGCGGCGGTGTGATGCCCTAGGCATCTCAAGTGCATTACACTAAAATCATTAGCATAATGACATCTTTTCAAAGACATTTTATCTTGAGAGCATGCATAAATTAGGTCAATTGAGCAACTAAACTTAGTTTTCAGAAAAGCTGTGTTTGTATTGCGGATATAACTTAAATACAATTGTGATTTTTATAAAACCTTACATACCAAACTTGTAGGCAATCCCATAAGGCCCACGTCACATCAAAAATCTCAGGACGAGATTTCTTTAAGGGGGGTGGGTTGTGATGCCCTAGGCATCTCAAGTGCATTACACTAAAATCATTAGCATAATGACATCTTTTCAAAGACATTTTATCTTGAGAGCATGCATAAATTAGGTCAATTGAGCAACTAAACTTAGTTTTCAGAAAAGCTGTGTTTGTATTGCGGATATAACTTAAATACAATTGTGATTTTTATAAAACCTTACATACCAAACTTGTAGGCAATCCCATAAGGAATGACTTTGGTATTTTGTGTTTTGGCATGCATGAATGTTGAAATCTAGTTTTGGGTCATTTTATGTGAAAATGTGACTTCTGCCAAATTCAGCCCTATTTGGTAAATTCAAAGTTTTGTGAAACAAAATTCAAAATATTGCCATGTCATGAATACCAAAGTTGTAGTTCATGAGATTCTATGCAACTTTGGTATATTTCACCTTTCATGAAAATGCACCTAAAATGGACTTTTATAATTTCCAAGTTGGGGGTTTCAAATGGTCAAACAGGAGTCAGCAAGTTAATTTCAAATTTAAATCATTTTATACTTGGAATCTGGTATAGGTCCTTTTGACAAAGTTGTATATTTCAAAAGTTACAACATTTCATTCAATTGAGTCTTTTTCAAATTCGGCTCCTAAATTGGTCAAATTTGCGAAATTCAGAAACCTGATCAGTTGGTCAAAGGGGGTTTTTCTTTTTTTCGATTTTCTTTTATTTTCTCGTCTCTATGACCAGCGGGACCCACCCGTCAGGCCGCCCGCGCCAGCGCACGGATGGATATTCCCCGCTCCCTCGCTCGATGCACCGAGTCCATACGCCGTACTCTCTATTCCTGGGGTTGACCCCACCTGTCAGCCACAGTGGTCCATAGACCCGGTTCACCCGCGCACCTCCCTCTTCTCTCCCCGCCCACGCGCGCCCACGCGGCGCTGCGCGCCGAGCCGCCGTGGCCACGCGCCGGCCTTCCCGGCCGCCGCGGCCACGCGCCGCTGCCGCGCGCGGACAGCGCGCACGGCGCGCCACCGGGGCGAGGGCGAGGGCGACCCTATTTCCCGAGCTCTCCTCCACGCGCTCAAGCTCTCTGTTTTTTTCCCCTTTCACTCTCGCGCGTCCGCCATTGCCGGAGCACCGCGAGCTCGTCCCCAGCCCCTTCCGCCCGCTCCCGAGCTCAACCGTCACCACGCCGGGCTTCGTCGCCCTCGACTCCATCCTTCCGCACTAGCCTAGGCCACTGATTTCGTCCCGACGCCGCCCACCGCGCCGCCTGAGCTCGTCGCCCTCTGCTCATCGTCGTCCCACCTCCTCGCGCCCTCCCCCGTTGATTGAAGTAGGGGGTAAGATTCCCCATACTCCTCTCTCTCTCCCCGGCACTTCGCGGCGAGCTCCCGAGCCCCGCAGGGCCGGGATTGGCCGCGCGCCACCGGGGTTTCCCCTCCCGTCGCGAGGAGGAAGACGACGGGAGGAGGAAGATGAACATTTTGCGCTATCGCCCTCCGAGTTTAACAGTTTTATGTTTCCATACCGAGCACTGTGTACTGAGTCTTGTAAATCTTGCACGGGAACCCTCAGAAGCTATGGATAATTATATATAGGTCCTGGATCTGTTCAGTTTCGTTTTAAAATCCTTTTAAAAATGCTGAAACTTTGAAAAATCATAGTAAAGTGGAGAAAAATCCAAAAATAGCAAACTTTGTTGCACTGTGTTCGTAATAAATAGATCTACAGGATGGGTATGATGGTTGAGTAGGAAAAGACAGTTTTGCCCCTATTTTTATTCAAACATGAAAAACCCTAATAAATAGGAAATAAGGACTAAATGATCTCCAAAAATAGCCAAATTTGAGCAGGGACCTTGTTATCATGTGTAGGTTCTGTATAAATTTTGTTGGCCCTAACACTTACTTTTGATTTACTATTTTGCCCTTGTCTTTCACTAAGCACATATTAATCTTAAGAAAAAGATTAATATGGTGAATAGTGTTTCAAAATGACTTTAAGTTTGATATGAGCTATAATTATGGAGAAACTTGCTAGATTTGGAGTTGATGCATGTAGGTTTTGACTCTAATTGGAAACTGGTAGAAATAATGCATAATTATGTAAGTTTCGGTCGCTTCACATGAAGCGATGCTACCTCGCCACGCACACCCCACGTTATTTTATGTGACAAGCTAAGCTATCGTAGATGATGGCTTGTACGATTTCTTAGTATGAAACAACTTTCGCCTCAATATGCATAACTCTATATCCTAAATCATAAGTTCACTGTTTTACTGCATTACACTCGCATCATAAAGCAAGCATTGCACTAATATATGCTCCAATTGCATCATGTCATGCATATAGAGTCCACGAACGAAGAACCACCGCCGCACCAACCCGTCGCGGAGGAACCAGAAGAGGAGTTGCACCAGGAACCAGAGGGCCAGCAGCAGGAACCCGACTACGCTCCGGAGGAAGCTACTGACCTTAGTGAAGAAGGTAGGCAGGACCATAAATTCCCAGCAAATATGATATTGAATGATGTTTAGACATCCGCATTAGGAGTTGTTTGAAAACAATTGCATTAGACTTCTTGGCCGCCCTGGCCCTAGCACCGACAATAGAGTACGTAGGACGAGTATGCCTAAAATGCTAGGTGCGAGTAGACACGAGTGAATTGGAGTCACTCGTCGTATAGGTGTTTTCAAAGGAAAGGCTTTCAAGGTATATGGAAAACTTTAAACATGATTGTGATGGAACTAAATTGAGGCCGGGCGGAGATTTGGGTATATTATGATGAAAAATGATGTGGATGGTTGGTGGACTCCGCCCGAGCCGTTTAAGGCCTGGTTCGCTGTTCGTCTGCTGATCGGTATAACATTGCTAGAGTGCTTAACCGGGAAATGGGACCGGTGAAGTCTTACCTGGGTTTGTCCGAAGTTTTCGAGGCTCCGCTCATCCACTTGCTGGAGGCCGATGGGCCCGGGGGCGCTTGTACTCGAGGGAGGGCTGACCCGGTGCGACCGTGGTATCGCTCCTGAGGGGGCACAACCCGGGGGTTAGGTGAGGGCGCTTTGAATCTTGGAACAAGACAGGTGGAGATGGGGGCTATATGTGGGAACGCGATGGCTAGTAAGCATATACCCCTGGCATGATAGTTATTCCCGGGAATTAAAATCGATTCGAATCGCTGATGCCCACCAGGTGTGGGAATGCCAATATCACTGTCGGGCAACGTAGTAATTACTTAAACTCTCGGTATTGTAATACTCATGGTTTTTGGAATACTACATGTTTGAACTAAGTTGTTACCTTACGGAAATTTACTGTTATGTTGGCAATCATACAGACAACGAAACTTGTTGTTTATGTTAATTAAGTTGCTGTAAAAACTAAAAGCTAAGGATCCACTTGCTAGTAAGCTGCTTCGCGTCAGCCGTAAGCCAAATCCATTAAGACCTACTGAGTAATTAGTACTCAGGGTTTGCCCCCACATTTTGAGCGCAGGTATGGAATTCATGGTGTGCACCTGTGTTGGAGGCGGGGCATGCACTCATTTAGGATGAGGTGACTGAGTGGTACGAGGGCAACATCGGTGGGCTCGATGTTGTGCCTCTAATGAAAAACTTTTGGTGATAACATGGTGATCTAAACTTATATTTTCCGCTGCGAGAAACTTTCAAACTTGCTACCTTATGACATTATGTTGAACTAGTATTTTATGTAAAAGCTGGTTTGTAACTAAGCTTAATTTCCCGCTATTCAACTGCCTGTGATGATGTATCTGTTGTGGCTCCATCGTGAGTCAGATGTGTATGATGTCGGTTCCTCTGGGAAAAGGTAATATCGAGGGTCGAATGACTCTCGACGGACGACCGGGTTTAGTTCGGTCTAATCGCACTGCAAGCCAGAGGTGGCAGGTGTGCTTAGCCCGGATTAAATCGGCGGTTCCGCCACAGGTGGCGCAGCCCACGAGCTGACGATGAGTCGGCGAGGCAGTGCGATGATGGTGCGGCCCCCGAGCTGACGAAGCAGTGAGTCGGTGAGACACGCAGCGGCACAGCCCCTGAACTGACGAAGCAGTGAGTAAGCGAGGAGCGCGGCAGTGCAGCCCCTGAGCTGATGAAGCAGCGAGTCGATGAGGCAAACAATAGCCCAGCCCCCGAGTCCACGAAGTTGTGAGTCGATGAAGGAGTCGGTGAGGTGGATAGAAGCCCAGCCCCCAAGTCGATGAAGTAGTGAGTCGACGAAGGAGTCAGTGAGGTGGATAGAAGCCCAGCCCCTGAGTCGATGAAGTAGTGAGTCGACGAAGGAGTCGGCGAGGTGGACAGAAGCCCAGCCCCCCCGAGTCGAGGAAGTAGTGAGTCGGTGAAGGAGTCGGCGAGGCGGACAGAAGCCCAGCCCCCCGAGTCGATAAAGTAGCGAGTCGGTGAAGGAGTCGGCGGGGCGGACAGAAGCCCAGCCCCCCGAGTCGACAAAGTAGCGAGTCGGTGAAGGAGTCAGCGAGGCGGACAGAAGCCCAGCCCCCCGAGTCGACAAAGTAGCGAGTCGGTGAAGGAGTCGGCGAGGCGGACAGAAGCCCAGCCCCCCGAGTCGACAAAGTAGCGAGTTGGTGAAGGAGTCAGCAAGGCGAACAGTAGCCCAACCCCCTGAGTCGACGAAGTAGCGAGTCGGTCAGGCAGCCTACAATCCAATCCCCGAGTCGAAGAGACACTCAGCGAGGCGGCGTAGCGACGGCGCAGCACCCTGAGTCGATGGTGCAGCATAACGTGAATTAATTTGCATTGACTCCCAGTCTGAATTCCGAGTATAGCAAAGGCATAGAGTGTCGGTAGGCCTGGGCCAAACTGACTGCCTCGTATGAACCTTTACTGAATGTGCGAAGGCATTCAATACCAACCGTAGATCAGACCACGACCTAAGCTGATTGTCCCGTAGGAAGGTCCAGATTGCACCCTGTCATGAGTAAGCGTAGGCATATAACACCAGTTGTCGGTCTACAACCTAGGCTGATTGCCCCGTAAGGAGGGCCAAATTGCACACTGTTATGAGTACGCGCAGGCATGTAACACCAGCTGTCGGTCTATGACATAGGCTGATTGCCCCGTAAGAGGACTAGATTGTACCCTGTTATGAATACGCGCAGACATATAACATTAGTTGTCGGTCTACGACTTAAACTGATTGCCCCGTAATTAGGGTCAGACTGCACCCTATATTAAGTAAGCATGGGCATATAACACCAGCTATCGGTCTACGACCTAGGCTAATTGCCCCGTTTGGAGGGTTTAGAGTTCACCCCATCGAGACTTTGCGTGGGTATGTAGCGCCGGCGGGCCAGGCCGACTGCCCCATGATCACAGTGATCATATAGAGTTCATGACGTCCATTGTTACGTGCACAGATTTTGCCAAAAATACTTAGACATGCCAAAGCAGGAGATGCGATAGATAATATTTGACTCGGTGAAACACGAGATGCGACAGAAAATATTTGATTTGGCGAAACACGAGATGCGATAGAAAATATTTAAATCGGCGAAACACGAGACGCGATAAAAAAGAGTTGTCTCAGAGAAACACGAGATGTAACAGAAAAGCTTGTGAAGGCACACAATGTGCCAGAAAATAATTCGAGAAAATACACGAGGTATAAAACGTTTCAGCTTACCGAGGTGCATAATGCACGGTTTGAATGACCTGAAATAATCTGAGTACTATGAAACCCCAAGCGATCCGGAAATAATCTGAGTGAACTAAAGTAACATGACTGATCGTAAATAATGATCTTGGAATAATATGAGTAGTTGAGTGATCTTGAAATAATAATCCTAAAATAATATGAATGATCCAGAAATAATACGAGTAATCAGAATTGATCCAAATAATCCCAAGTGATTCAGGACGAGTCACCAGAACTAATATGAGTAATCTAGAGATGATTCGGCTGATCCATAAATAATATAAATAATCCATAGTCTGGGCGATTCAGAAATAATATGAATAATCTATAATCCGGGTGATCCAAGAATAATATAAATAATAGTTAGCCCGAGTGATCCAATAATAATACGAATAATTTATAGCCCGAGTGATTCAAAAATAATACAGATAATCCGAATGATACATAAATAATGCAATGGATACAATAACTCAGATATTTCTGAGACAATTCAAAATCAGTTGATCGCTTGGAGCCTTTCGCCACAGAGGATTTGCTGTCGTTAAGTAGTATTGTTTGTAAAGAGTACTCGAATTTGAAGTGATCGGATAAACCAGCAAGAATATTAATTAGTATGCATAATGAAATATGGAGATGACTTAGCTGTCAGAGGTGGTTCGGCATGGCGCGACTGATTTTGATATAAGCCTTAGTGCAACTGACGGCTTCCGAGCATAGGCTGCAAATAATTGACCGAGAATATATCGAAGCATGGTAGCTTGAGCGATCAGTATTAATCCTCTTGTGACGTGGCAACAGATGGCTCCGGCCGGACTCGCCGTGCTTGCTCAGACAAGTGCGATCTTGAACGAACTCGCTGTTAGCCCTCAAACATATGGTGTCTTAGCCTGCGGATGACTGCATAGATTATTTTGTTTGGAGCCCCATGCAAATGGCGAGCTTCTTTTCCCTGATGAGCCTTGATCGGACTCGACTGCCGGTTCTAGCTCGACTTCTGACTAGCCCGTTGATGACTGCAGCTCACATTGGAATTGGGTTCCAGCTGTATGGCCGCCTGCGCGTACTAGATCGATTAGTTTGCTATCCTTCTTCCGGCTGGTGTCCGGCAGCCCGTCATATATAGATCTGTATACGATTGATGCCGTTGGTGCTGCAAAGAGAGCCAGAGTAGGATTCTTCGGTCGGCTGCTTGCTACGTCTTCCACGTGTAGAGTCAGCTTTTGGTAGCTTCGTTTTGTTTCTATTGTGGATCCGACAAGGCATAATAGATTCAATATCAACTGCCCTTCAATTCATTTGGATTTGGGTCGTAGAACGATTTGTTTTCGACGAATTTGGCAGCGGCAACCAATTGATGATGGGCAGTCGCATGCAGCCGAATACATGTCATCAACACGTTTAGTCGGTTGGATCCATGCGTTGTGCAAGGAGCAGCAGTAAATCACCAGTATGTCTCTAGTGGATTGGATTATTGAGACTAATCGCGCACGGCGAGTTTCTTGTTCGAGATGACGGCGACGTTGTCGGTTTTATCATAATCTTCCTCGATGGCGATCCAGCATGATCTCTTCTGACTTCGATCCTGAGCTTCGTTAAAGATGACGGCCATAGAGCTAACTTGACGTCGACGTAGATCCCCTAACTGGCTTGGTTGGCTAGAGATTCGGTGTATCTGATGATGGGATTTGGAGGGAAAGAGATGTCTTTGGAAGGGGTCCATAACCCGTCTTATATAATCCAGCGTGGTTTGAGTTACAAATCGGTTTTTTTCTATGTCTTCTATACGGTTTAGATTACAAAAGATAGAGAGTCTTTGTCTTGTACACCAAATCAGTCGGTCAGCTCTTGGATTGGGCCCTCCAACAGCCTATGTAGAAAATATGCTTCATGATGACCCAATACCCTGTGCCACCCTTGTCGTCATTGCAAGATGGTTGCCGCTTCTCATCCTACTGTCAATCAGGTTGTAACCTCCTACCGGGACGAGTTGTTACATATGGACACGGTTGGTCCCGATCGGGTACAGTCGGTTAGTGGAAAGTGGTATGTGTTTGTCGTAGTAGACGACTCTTCTTGCTTTTTGTGCGTGTTTTTCATTGAATTCAAAGATGAGGCTTTCGGTTTTGTTCGGGATCTCGTCTTCAGGTTGAGAAATGAGAGTTACAAGGCCACGTGGGCTATCCACAGCGATAATGGCGGAAAATTTCGAAACTGTCAATTCAAAACCTCCTATCATGACCTAGGTCTCGAACACAAATTCTCTTCTCCATATACCCCACCTCAAAACAATGTTGTGGAACACAAGAACCGCACACTCATTGAGATGGCTTGGACGATGCTCGATAAGCATACGACTCCGCGACGTTTTTGCGTGGATGCTATGAATACAGCCTGTTACATTGCCAACCGCATTTTTCTACGAGCTTTCTTAGGGAAGACTTCATACGAGTTTCGGTTTGGTAAGCAGCCCAGCGTCAACCACCTGCGAGCGTTTGGCTGCATATGTTTTGTGCTAAGAAAATGGTTCATTTGGACAAAGTTAAATCTCGCTACTTGGATGGTATTTTCCTTGGGTACGCCTCTAGCTCTATTACATTTAGAGTGTGGATTCTTGATGCCAAACAAGTGGTAGAGACCTGTGAGTTTTCCTTCGATGAATCTATGCTTTCGACAGCCACTGCATTTGAGCTTTCAGGTGATGATGAGGAAAGTGCCCCCATCTTTGAAAAAGAGGAAGGTGAAGTAGATGCTGGTGATGCAGGAGCCTATGCACCGGTTGCAACTCCTGCCCCCTCTGCTACGAGCTCTAAAGATGAAGGAGGACCCTTGCCAATGGCTTTCTCCTTTCTCTCTCGACCGCAAGTTCAAGCAGAGGCTAGCCCCGCTGAGGACATAGGGGAAGTGACCTCCGAGATTGTTCCATCTCAGCAGGTCTAGCGGGATCACCCTCCACACAGGATCACTGGTGTCTTGCATGTGAGGACCTTGAGGTCCCAGACAGGTTATATTGCTTTCTTTGCACATGCTACATTTGTTGCCTCTTTTGAGCCCAAGGATGTTGGACATGCTCTTTCTGATAGTAATTGGGTAAATGCCATGCATGAGAAGCTAGAAAATTTTGGGAGAAATGAGGTTTATGTTTTAGTTGAGCCACCGCCACAATGCAATCCTATTGGTACGAAATGGTTTTTCAAAAATAAGCAAGGGAGGATGGCATTGTTGTGCGGAACAATGCTAGACTTGTGACTCAGGGTTTTTGCCAAAAAGAGGGGATAGACTATGAGGAAACGTTTGCTCTAGTTGCACGCATGGAAGCTATACGTATTGTCTTGCCTTTGCAGCTTCCATGGGCTTTAAGCTTTTTCAAATGGATGTGAAGTCTACTTTTCTGAATGGCTTCATTCAAAAAGAAGGTTATGTAAAACAACCCCTAGATTTAACAATGCTAAACACCCTAACTATATTTACAAACTGCAAAAAGCCTTGTATGATTTGAAACAAGGCCCTAGAGCTTGGCATGATTGACTGAAAACCTTTTTGCTAAATCAAGGTTTCAAAATGGGGAGTGTTGATAAGACCTTGTTTCTCCTCAAGCATGGTAGTGATCTTCTTATCGTCCAGATATACGTGAATGATATCATCTTTGGTGGCCCGTCTCACTCTCTTGTTACCAAGTTTTCTAGGCAGGTGTTGAAGGAGTTTGAGATGAGCATGATGGGAGAGTTGTAGTTTTTCCTTGGACTACAAATCAAGCAAGGGCGTGAAGGGACCTTCATCCATCAAGCCAAGTACAAAACGGATATTCTGAAGAAGTTTGATATGGGAGACTCCAAGCCTATGTCGACTCCCATGTCAGCACAAACAACGCTTGATGCATATGAAGAAGGGGAGGCAGTGGACCAGAGGGAATACTGAGGGATGATCGGCTCACTTCTGTACCTGATGGCGACCAAGCCAGACATTCAGTTCGCGGTTTGCCTTTGTGCGTGATTTCAGGCCTCACCGAGGACGTCACACCGTCAAGCGGTGAAGCGCATCTTCAGGTACCTGAAATACACTCTTGAGCTTGGTCTTTGGTTCTTCTCTTGTCTCTTTGTCCTCACGCAAGCAATCTAGCGTAGCCACTTCCACCATAGAAGCCGGATACATTACTGCTACTAGTTAATGCTCCCAGCTACTTTGGATGAAAGCTACTCTAAGTGACTTTAGCCTGAGTTTTGCGAAAATTCCTCTCCTAGTAGACTCCACTTCTGCTATTTCTGTAGCTAAGAACCCCGTCTTGCACTCCAGAACCAAACACATAGACGTGCTGAAAGATCACTATGAGAAGAGAGATATAGATTTGATCCATGTGGAAACCGAGAACTGGTTGGCCGATATCTTTACCAAGCCCTTAGAGCTTAGCGTGTTTGCTCGCTTGCATGGGGAGCTTGGTGTTTCTTACCCCTTTTAGTTTGGGGTAGCTTTGCTGCAGTTTAGGTTTTTGATTTGCTTTCTCTTTGCTTTTCTTTGTTTTCCTTGCATTTTGTACCATATCATGCATTGCATTGTATTATATGCATTTTCACTTCACTAGCACTAGAGCTCTTCTGGAATGACTAGTTAGTACTTGCTTGTGCTAGATTGTACCATGCTTACATAATCATGGTTGGCTAAGCTCCTTGAATCTATTTAATACCATTTGTGGGCTAACTGGCTAAGTCACTTTTATTTCTTGAAAATCAAAAACCATGATCACCACTTGACTTGGGTACCTAGCATGTGTAGGAATGTTGAATGCTATGCTATCTTTTAATGCTTGGATAGTCGTATGCCTTTGTTAAGTTGATGCCTAAGCGTTTAGGACACCTTGCCTAAATCTGAATTCTAACTAAAACTATTTACAAGTGTTGTCTTATGAGCTGAATTGGAAAGATCCAGGTGGGTTCGCTTGTCACACTAATCTAGTTTGAGATAGCTTGCCTTTGCACTTTAGCATGAACTAGGACTTGGCTGTGTATGACCAAAACCTTCTCTTAAGCTTCTGACGGTTCTCTAAACCTAAGCTTGGCATTGGTTGGTACGAAGAGGCTAAGACAAGTGAATAACCCCGGGCATATGATCTAACTTGCATGAACCTACGAGAGATAAAATCTGATATTTGCAAGTTTCTAAATTGCTTATGGAATGTTGTATACGCTTTGGTTGAGAGTAGCACACCTTGTATGTATTGCTAGCATCTTGCTGTATAAGATAGATTCAATTAAGCTTGTTTGCATGCTTCCTTGCCTTCACTTGCCCTGTATGCTAGAACTTGTATTTACCATCTTTTCATCCTTGTTGAGCTCTTCTTAGTACACTTCCTGCATTTCATGGCATATTTTGAGGGGGGAGTTGTCTAGTTTAGGGGGGGTCGAATTCTATGAATCCTTGATGTGTGTAGTGTCAACAAGGTGGAGAGATTGTTGTTCTCAGGGGGAGAGTTTATGGACCAAGGAGGAGAATTCTTGGGATGTCTAGCTGAGGGGGAGCTTTGCATTTGTGAGGATGCATTTTAGGGAGAGCTTTTAGCATGCTCTTGCATCGGTGCATTGACCCTTTTGCCTCTTTCTGGAGAAGCCGATGCTTTGCAATAGCATGACTATGTTGAGCTGGTTTGTCTCTTTCTTAAGGGGTCATGCTTTTGTTTGATCGACTGCGTTGAGTAGTTTCCCTTGTCTTGGGGGGTCAATTTTTCGTTTTGTTTTTGTTGCTTCAATTTGCTCTTCTCTGCTTGTGATTGGTTTTTGGGCATATTGAGCAACTTCTTCTTTTCTTCTTTCATTTTGGTTTTATGCTTTTCTTCTAGTCTTTGTCCTATTTCAGGTTATAGGTTATGGGTGTTGACAATGCACTCATCAAAGGGGAGATCGAGAGCCAATTGACTAGCACCATTGCCTCTAGAGTGATGAGTGATTGTCAACTGAAGTCAAGACCCAAAAGGAGGCACAAGCCCTCCTGATGGACTAGAGGTAGATGGAGAAGAAAAACCTCCGAAGGACAGGAGGCACGCTTGGCATCGGTCAGCCATGGGAATTCGGTAGATGGAGGGGCGGTACGGCGACGGCAAGTGTAAGTCTTCCGAAGGACTACGAGGTGACCCCGTTGGACAGGAGATGCTGGGTGCCACCGTGGTGCTCCAACCTGAGTGCATGGTGTGAAGACATGCGAGGGCATTGGCGGATTTGCTGAAATGTGCCACCCAAGCACCAAGTTACCAAGACTCAGTGAATGGGCTCAATTCTCATCGAGATAGAGTGGAGTGGACTGCTCCAGGCCTAGGAAGGAAACCCTAAAGTTTCTCGGTTTCTGACTTCAAAACTGGGGGTCGATCAGTGGATTCGGACTACTGGCCATGTGGATGTCATCATGAAGATAGCGTGCAATCGAAGAAGATCAAGACTCCATCGCTGTCGTCCGTCCTCGAGAAAGTTGGGTCTTTTCCAGTTTAGCCCCTTTGGGCGTTTCTATAATATAGGGGTCTTAGTGTAAACTGAGTCAGTTAGGCCTGGGCTATCAATATCTAAGTGGCTGGTCATTTAGGTGACTCTTCCACCTCTAGAAACCCTAGGCTTAGCTTTCCAAGCAGCCAAGTGCTTAGAGTGAAAACCAGGTGCTAATCTAGGATTTGGAGTCCCGTAGAGCTAGTAATTTGCATTAATGGGAGGATGATGGGTGGTAGGCTGTGAGGAACCATGTAAGAAATGTTTTCCCCCTCAAACCCAAGTTAGGTTCGTCCCCATTTTGATTTCATTTGTGTAGCCCTCTCCTTCCCCCTTTTCTAGTTTGGATTTTGGATGAAACTTAAGGGCTTTTGGTGATTTGCTTTGCCCGCGAGCTAATCCATTTATTTTGGCTCTTTTGGTCTTGCTAGGACGTGGAGATTATGAATTATTTCATCTTAATCCCCTAGGATTTCCATGAGCAAGTTGTTCTTGAGTTTTCCCTTTTCTTGCCCAAAGATTGCCTTTTCACGAAATCTGAAATTCCCGGTAATCCCATGGTCATTTTGAGTTGATCTTTTGGGAATAGTGTCCAGATAGCCTGTGCAAATTCTCATGAAGTTTGGACAAGATTTGGACAAGGTTTGGATTTGGACAGTCCGGCAGTGTGTACTAGACAGTCCAGCATCGGGTCTGTCCTGAGGCTCTACCGGACAGTCCGGCAGCCGCTAGCGGACTGTCCGGTGTCACCGGACAGTCCGGTGTGTCCAGGGCAGCTGCCTAGTTTTATGTGTTTTTCGTTCTTTCCCTGTGTTTTCGCATCGACCTTGCTTTTCCCACTAACTGACCACACTCTTTGCTCGCTGTGTTCCAGTAAGCTCGCATATCGGTGCGGTTAGTGTTGGTTGGTGAACTCGCTAGGTTCATAGCTCATCATGACTTGTGATCTTTGTGATTGTTGAGTTTTATGCTTTCTTTTGATTTATGCGTATCCTTTTAGTGGACGGTACCTTGCACTTGCTAGACACGTATCTAGTTCAGTGGACGGTGTCTAAGCTTGAGTTCTTGTGAGGTTTCGGTGCACCAAGTTTGGGGGTCATGATTTTGAGTTTTTCAAGTGCTCCTATTCACCCCCCCCTCTAGTCGCACGTCTTTGTCCTATAGTGGGAAGCAAGCAACCATCTTCCCATGGCGACAGAGATGGCACAAGGTCACGCTCACTCTTCAACTTGGGCAATCCTCAGATCAGGTTCAAGTGAGCTAAGATTTGGAAGCAAATCAAAGCTCAAAAGGCCTATCCTCCTATGCCACTTCCACAAATCAGAGGAGGGACTAGCCACCAAACACCGAGAAGGACCGAGGGAGCTCAAGTTTAGACTTGAAAGTCTCAAGCTTAGCCTCTAAAGTAGAAACCTTAGCATTTGCAAGCCTAAGATCCTTAGCAGCTACCCTAAGCAAGCGATCCTAGTTCTTCAAAGCAGTGAACATAGCATCCTCATCATCGTTACTCACTTGAAGCTCAGTGTTGGACTTGTTGTAGACATCTAAGTCAGTGGAGCCGGCTTGATCTCCTGCAAGCGTCATGGTGCAGTAGCTGATCTCAGTCACCAAAGAAGCAAAGAACAGTGTGCCCGACGATCTTCTTCTCATCATCATCATCGCTGTCAGAGCCTGGAGTCGCTGAGGCTGGCGAGGAAAGCACGATCGCGCTCCTAGGCATGCTTCTGGTAGTGCTTGATGAACTCCTTCTTGGTGAAGAATGATCGCTTCTTCTTGTCGCCCTTGTACTTGCCCTTCTTCTTGTCAGAGTTGTACTCGCCCTTGTGCTTGTAGTCACTCTTGCCGGCAAAGTTCTTCTCCTGAGCACTTCTCTAGGTGCAGTCGGCGATGAAGTGGTCCATCTTCCTGCACTCGTAGCATTGGAGCTTGTCACCTCTTCTGCTGGCTCATTCTGTTGGAGTATAGGCGTTCAAACATGTTCGACAACAGGCATAGCTTCTCATCGTCAAGTGCTTCAAGCTCCTCCTTTGTAGTTGAAATCAAGGACAAAGCATAGCCAACATAAGGGTTAGGGTTAGCAGCACCACTACAGTTGGGGCTAGACATAAGAGCTAGGCTTGGGAGTTAGTCCACTCATTTTGGCATAAGCCTGAGAGTCAACCTCCGAAGCCTTCAACTTGCTATAGAACTCGTGTGTGGTAAGGGTCTCATAGCCAGCTGACTCAACTATGGACTCCTTCTTCAGTTGCCAAATACTATGATCAAAGGCATAGAGAAGCTTGCAAGCTTACTCATGGTCATCGTATGGCAGCGCCCCATTCTTAGCATTTGCATGAATCTTGTTAGCAATCGACTGAAAGTGACTTGAACAACTCGTCTATGCTCTCACTAGGCCGCTGGGAGAAATTTTCATACTCCTGATTGTAGGTCTCGAACAACCTAGCTTGACCTGACTTTTCCCCTCATGGAAGTTTGCAAGAGTAGTTTAGATCTCATGAGCCATCTGCAGTTGACCCACTCTATTGAACTCAGAGTGGCTCAAGGGTGTAGCAGGAAATTCATAGCTTTGTTGTTTGTCTCACGTTCCCACTGCTGCAGTTGGATCACATGATCATCAAGCACTTGGTAATCAGCTCTCTAGCAAATATCCCAGATGGGTGACTGTTGGCTCTGCAAGAATGCAAACATGCGAGTCTTCAAAACACATAGTATGAGCCATCAACCCCTGTAATCTTACCAACAGACTGATCCATGGTTGCCTTTCTGTGGATCTACAATTGGTTAATGTATAGAAGACCATAACTTGGCTCTGATACCAATTGAGGATCAAACGGTGACCAAGCGAAGGGTGAATAGGTCGACTCCTCAAACTTGCAACCCTAAAAACCCTCTCTTCCCTACTGAGCAAGATCATGTAGCAACTGAGTGCTACTAACCCTAGGACTCAAAGAGGAAGCTGGGACAGTGGAAGAAATCGCAAAAGCGCCCACGAGATGGACGAAAGCGAAAGAGGCCTGAAACTTAGAAAGCAAGCTCTGCTAGCCACTCTACACAATCAAGTACCTCACTGGATGAACCAATGAGTTTGAGTATGGGCATACAACAAAGAGTCACAAACTAGAGCCGCACACAAACCACTCAAACAAAAAGATCCAAAGAAGGCTACAGCCAGAGCAACACCAGACTGTCTGGTACCACACAACGGACTGTCCAGTAGCACGCCGGACTATCCGGTGTAGCGTGACGGACTATCTAGTAGAACAGCTTGCGCAGCCAAGCATCGAACTATCCGGTAGCACATACCAGACTATTCAGTAGCACCCACTGGACTGTCCAGTAGCACGCCGAACTGTCCGAACGAAACTGCAAAAAAAGAGCTTCCAAAGCCTAATCTTGACCAAATCTCCTCCAAACTTCACAAAATCTGGTACAGGCTATATTATCACTATTCCAAAGCTATTCCCAAAAAATCTACTGAAAAAGATCATGGGATTAGCGGGAATTTCAGATCCTGTGAAGAGGTGAATATTTGGGAAAGAAAGAGGAAAACTCAAGAATGACTTGCTCGTGGCAATCGTGTGGGTTTGAGATGTTCTAAGACATAATCTCCATGTCCTTGGAAGTCCAAAATAGAAAAAGAGAATGGGAGATCTCGTAGGCAAATCAAAGCACCAAAAGCCTTTGAGAAATAACCCAAAAACCAAAGGGAAAGAGGGGAGAAAATGCACACTCAAGTTGTTGCTCGAAATTCCATCTATTGCAAGCCAAATCAGTCACAAGGTTCTGAATACAAGGTGGAATCTCGTTCTCCAAGCTTCCTCCCACTTCTTACCCTCTAACTATGGGGCTAGATCACTCTAAAACCCTCTAATCTTGAAGCTCTTGCTTAGAAACAAAAATGGCTGCCTAAACCTAAGCCTAAGCAACCCTAAATCAGCCAAGAGAAGTGGCTAATGGTAGCCACCTCCTTATTTATACTACAGACTAAGCCCTAAGGTAGTTTTGCACTTGACCCCCCTATATTACAAACTCAGACACTAACAAGGCATGTAGAAGCTAGGAAAGACCACAATAACTCGGATGAATGGCCACGATGGAGTCCTTGATGTCTTCGATTTCTCCACCATCACTTGATGTCCTCTACGTGTCAAGTAGCTCATCCCTCGGGGGTAACTCCATTTTTTAGAATACCGGTAACCTGCACTGGTTTTGATGATAGAACTAGGAAACACTAGTTGGGCCCCAGTTTTGACGCTCCGAACCGGGAAACGATAGTGAGCTTCATCCGTAGAGTCATTTTATGGCTCACAACACCATCCCGCACTCAAGGACACATTTATGGGCCGAGCCTAACTTGGACTGCAGCCTAAGCCACCTACCAGTCCACTTGGTACAGGATTTCATCACGACAAGTCTACTCTAGCGCCGCCACCAGGTCACACTTAGGTGGACTTCTGCTCGCTCATCCTTCAGCAAGTCTTCAGTCTTGACAAGCGTTCATCACAGCCAAGATGAAAGACCTAGACTCGGTACACTTGAGTCCCTCACTTACCACCAACTCTCAGCATATCGCCACCCCTATTCTTAGGGTTTTTCAGGTAAGTGTCATGTTGCTCTAATGTGTTTGGTAGATCATGTTAGGGCTGTTTGGTCTTATGACCACCATGGTAGACCTTGTACTGAAACATTTTTTATGACAAGGTTTGTTAGTTATCCCATGTGTTATCGATCTGCTGTGCTACCTACGCTTAACGTTATAGATTGATATCATGTGGCTATGTGTATATAGCTCGCCTGATTGCTACAATCCACGATATGCTTTGCAACATATGTATATGGCAATTTGAGATATCGATATGCACCTAGCTCCCTGTCTTCGCATGTCCTAGATGTGTTTTCTGTTTTGAATGAACTTCCTTAGAGGTTTGCCAATCTGGTGTAGTTAATCATCTTGATCATGGTCTTAGGCAGGTTTATTATCTTTTTGTCATTGTTTATTATTTCCATCTACTAATCTACAACAAGACGCTCGGCCACAAGATGAGCCAATTGGCACAAGCCATTGGAAACTGATCCACGCGATTTGGTTAGAATTTAATGTTTAGCTATGTTGCGCATCAGTAGGGCGATTCCTCGACGATCGCAATGCTCATCACACCATCCCTGGCTAGTTGGTCAAGCCAAGTGGCATGACCCCACTGCAAGCCGCATCGTCCCCCAGGCCATGGGCCGTTGGAGCCGCGTCACGGGAGAGATGACCGCAACTAGGTACGCATCTCCCGGCTCATCGTATGCCAGACACCATATGATCACCCACCGATTTCCTGCGACAACTGAGGACATGGCGGTGTCAAAAATACATGGCAGTGCCTACGTGCTGATTTCTACATCGACCACGACTACACTCTCATCCGATATTATGCGTGCTCATGTGCCATGTGCCAAATAAACAAGACCAAGGCCATGCATTCGGTTAGGCTCATACAACCTCTCGAGGTACCATCCCAAGCATGTGCCCACATCTCCCTCAACTTCATTGAAGGACTCCTAGAGTACATGGCAACATGGCCATCTACACGGTGGTTGGACCGCTTCTCCAAGTATGTGCACTTCGTTGCGCGAAGTCACGTATGCACGGACACAACAATCGCCAAGGCTTTCTTTGATAATGTTGTCTGGTTGCATGGCTTCTTGACTGCCATCATTAGCAACCATGATTTAGTCTCCACGGGCGCCTTGTGGCATGGCCTAGCCGGCGTCACGTTGCGCAGTAGCACAACATTCCATCCCTAGAAGATGGTCTGTGGAAGGTGGTGAAGAAGACAATCACCATTTCTACAAACACTGCCTTCCACTGGGCCCTGTGCACCAATGACCCGATTCCAGGTTTCTATGGACTTGCTTCGCTAGCCATGCAACCTTATATGCCATGCACTGCTGCCATCTCCACAGTCGATGATATGCTTCGAGAACACAATGCCTTCCTTGTCGAGGTTCGCGACATGATGATATGCTTCGAGAACACGATGCCTTCCATGTCAAGGTTCGCAACCAACTTTTGTAGGCCCAACAACATGCCAAGCGCTATTATGATGGTTTCCATGTCGCGATGGTTGCCATGGTTGAACGCTAAGGAAGCAGATGCAACATGGAAACCCGTGGAGCAGTTCAAGCTCTCCTACCCCAGACATCTAGCTCAAGGACAAGCTATTCTTGGAGAAGAGATAGATTTTATGTCGCTATTATGTACATGTGTAAGAATAAGCTTTCAACTATTTAGTTAGACAGCTACTTAGTTGGTTTGTGTCCCATGTTTGTTAGGAGATTGGTTGATTTCCAGGGCTATAAAGCCCATAACTCTAGGGCTATAAAGCCCAGAACTCTTAGGTTAGGATTTTAAGGAAAATTAATCTACTCTACCGATCCCTTGTCTTATGTATCCTTCGCCCACGATGTGCGACAGCATGTCGCCTTGTCGCTGTTAGGCCTTCAAGCCCTAGCCGACCACTTCCTTCCACTAGGCTCCCTTTTAGAATGCAATATTATTTCCTATTCCTACATTTTTCATTTGAAACCAAACTTTTTATATGAAATTTGTACACTATTCACATGAAATTCCTAGGTTTTAAAGGCCCTAATCTGTGCTGCACATTAAGTTCCATCATATCCATCTATAAAATGGGGGAAAAAAACTATCCCACGGTTTTGGACTGCCCAGACGAACATGGCCCTAGAAGGAAAGCGGCAGGGTGGAATCGTTTGGCTTGCCAAGCTGTCAGGAATCCAGGATCATGCCCTGCGCGTACCCCGTGCACGGATTAGCAGGTCTCTGGGAATCCCTCTATGCTTGGCGTTCCGATTGCCCCCACGATCGCGGACTCGCAGTCTTCCGATCAGAAAAGGTAGACGCTTGAGCTTCCCAAACGCTCAGATGCTGTTACTGGAGCAGCGAGGAAGAAAATCATCCATCAGAAAAAAACCGAAGGAAACATATCGAATCAAATCAAAACGGACGATCTAGCAAAAAAAGAAAGAAAAGAAAAGAAAAACGGACGAGCGCGTCTCTCTCCAAGGCCGGCAGGATACCCGGCCCGGGCTTTCCATACCGGCTCGTTAAAAGGGTCATTTACTGGATTAGGAATTCATCATCCTCTCCTCCCCCCGCGCGTCCCCTCGAGCCGCCACCCTGCAAAGTAGACGCCGGTCTGCTCTGCTGCTCCCGCCAGAGATCCACCGCCCGGCGCCCTCGTCCTCAACCTCTCGCAGGCCCCAGGTTCCCAGCCGTATCACTCACTCAAAGGCTAAATAAATATCAGTGGTAGCCCCTCCGCTCCTCTTGATGAGTAAGGGTTGTTTCCTCTGCTCGTTGGTCGTGCTACAAGTTTGCATCGTCCAGCTGTCCCTGATCTCGAGTGGGCAGCTGACTGGAAGCCAGATTGGGGACAGTTTTTTGTGTCAAGATCCAATCTGGAGGTCGCGGTTGATGCCAAGCCATGGTTGCGATGAGGTGGCTAGTCGCACCGCTGATTCAATCTCCGTCGATGAGGAGATTGCCGATGAAGGAGCAGACACTGGCGATGAATATGCGAGCGATGATGGAGGTGTGCCTTTGGAGCGAGGCGAAGCAGCTGTGGACGAAGATGACGGGTTGCAACCCTTGGAAGAAGGTGGCATTGACGATGATAGCGATAGAGGAAAAGATAGCTCCGGTAGCGGTGGTGGCGGCGATGTCGAATGTCCCGAGTGCAGAAAATTGTTCAAGAACGATAAATCTATGTTTGGCCACCTACGCAGCCACCCGAACAGAGGCTATAAGGGCGCTACTCCGCCCGCGAAAACGTTAAAGCTATCGCCATCTCATAGCTCTTCATTGCCAGGTATCAAGCTCACAGTAATGTTAACGCCATCGAAGATAATTTGTAATATGTTATGTGCCAATGTGCTATTCACTCTCGTTGCCAGGTACCGAGCAAGATCCTCAGCTAACACGCCAATGTGCTATTCAATCTCGTTGCCAGGTACCAACCAAGATCCTCAGCTAACCCCGCTGGATATACTCTGTGCCTACGTGATGCTCACCCTAAAGTACAGAGACGACAGCCCAGCAAGACAACAACCGCAACCATCGCCGCCTTCGTTTGAAAACATTGATGCCATTCTACAACCTCAAGGTGGGATTGCAGGATCGGTCACAGGTAATCACACAGCTGAAATCAAGAGCAATGTGTGCGCCAAAGCAACCAATCTGCAGTGTTGCGATGAAGGCGGTGGCTCCATTGTGAAAATCACAAAGAAGAGAAGGAACATACCCAAAGAAGCCAGTGAGGCGCTTAGGAAGAAGGTGAAGCTTGTGCCAACTCCAAAGGAGAAGCGTCCGTACATCTGCAAGCATTGCAAAGAGGAGTTTCCCACGCACCAGGCCCTAGGTGGGCACATGGCTGGCCACCACAGGGAGAAGAAGGTCCCAAGACTGAACGATTCCTTGTTCAGGGCACACCAGGGCATGGCTTCCCAAAGCCTCAACGGGAAGCAGCAAGTTAAAGGTGGCGGCGGTGATGGCAACGGCCGGCATGACAACAGTCCCTCTCTGCAAAGAGGACTGCACTCCGAGCAGTTCCCCATGGCACTGGACGTGCCGTGGCAGTCTAGGAAGGCATCAGAAGGGCAGATGAGGCAGCACCTCGAAAGGAGGAACGACTGGCCTTTCACCTGCGGTGGCAGCGCCGAATCCAACTCTGGCTGATGATAGAGATGGCCGGAGGCTGTTGAACATTGACCTCAATGTTGAGGCTCTGGAGCAGGAATAGAAGGTGCAAATCTTTTGCGTCATCAGAGGAGCCGTAATAAAGAGACTTGCATACTATATACGAGCAATTTCTATGTATTTGTTTGTAAGAACAGTATGTACTTGTCTCTGGAAAATAGTAAACAGCGTCAGTATCCCACTCCCAGATGAAAAATATGCAGGTATAATTGCCATGAAAAATGGTTGGCATAATATATTAGTGGTAATTTTATATAGTATATACAGAACTTTTATCTAGTTTGTCTCTTAAATTCAATAAACAGTAGCACAACAAACATTTTTTCTTTCAAACAAGTAATACCATGGTTTTATTGAAACAACTGCACGCTTTGCAGTATACTCAAAATTTTAGAGGCGACTATATACATTCCTTAACAGAATTGGTAAACATAACAAACATATGTTTTCTGGTTTCGTGGTTCATAGTAACTTTTTCTTAATATAGACACAAGCATTAACAGAAGCTAACCAAAACTAAGTTAACTTGATAACTGATAAGTGTCAAATTTGGACTTGAAGAATAAAAAAGTATGTTATAGTGTTATGGTAGTAGTGCTGAGGCGTGTACTGTTCACAGCACAGTACCACAGTTAAATAAGCTTGACAAGATTAGTTAGTTTGTTAGGGAAGAGATAAGATAGATTCGGTTAGATATTTGCTTAGAGATCAAGCCAGTCTTTTCTATAAAAAAACACCTTGTATCAGTTTAGATTAAGTAGAAAATAGATTAAACACCTTGTATCAGTTTAGATTAAGCAGAAAATAGATCAAATAGTACAACTCAGGTGAGTTACCGATCTATCTACCTATCCTATCCACCAATCAATAAGCCATATCAAACAACACAAAATTAAATGTGACATTAATTATATTTGAGTTCTGGGAGAACAGTATTTGGATTGTTTTGTTCAATATATTGTTTAGTACCTGATATTACATGCTTACATGCAAGAAGCTATAGCTGGTACTGGATGCAAGCGGCTTAATACATTGAATAAAAGTGAAAGCTCGTATGATTCAAAATACAAGACCCAATACATGTAAGATAAGAAAACAGATTTCTGAATTATAGAAATTTCTAGAGCTGACCTAATTTTGCTGAACACATGACTAAAAGTTATTAAGACTAGGCTCAGTAGCTCGTGCATCGGAGCGCCCAAACATTCAATGCTCAGCAGCTTGTGAGAGATCTACAGTGCGGCACAGTGTTCCAACGGGTGGATGGGCAGCCAGATGCGCACGCCAGTGAGAATAGTCTAATAGTGTGAACTCATAAGTTTCCGAACAACATAATGCAATATTCCTCCATGATCAAAGGAGGCCAACTCCACCTACAAAATCATGCAAGAGGGATCTTTAAATGGACCCTAGGTGTGAAAGACTGCATGAGCAAACTAACTACATGAAAAAATAACTCAAGATAATACAACCCTCTAAATCATTTCTCTCTGTCTCTCTCTCTCTCCTGGCTCTAATCCATCTCTTTACTTCCTCTCTTTCTCTCCCTTCTCTCTCCAGCACCATGCCAGCTATGTGCCTGCATGCCCGCCTTGTGCTGCCCGCACTCTGGCCCTCTGCTGCCCCTCGCCATGTTGTGCCAACGTCGTTATCGTGCTGCCACTCAGTGACCATGCTGCTCTCAGCCTCGCTGGACACTACGACATTGTTGTCCTACATCGCCGCAATGGCAAAGTCATGTGGTGGTCATGGTCATGTCGAGAATCGACACAGTACAAGCGGCAGTTGGCAGCGGGTTGTCGTCTGAAAGAGGATATGGCTCGGAAAGATTAATTAGATTAGAATCAAGGGTATAGTACATATATATACAGCCAGGCACCTAGGGTTAGCGGACCCTAGGCGCAGTTGATTCTAATCTAATCAGGCGCAGGCAGGGTGGCTTGATGAAAAAGACAGCCCTTGCCGCAGCCAACCCTATGGGCTAAAGGAGCCAGGCCCAATAGGCCGCTAATTACACATTCTAACATGCCCCCAGTAGTCTTATCGTCTGCACTATGAACGTTGAGACTGGACTTAAACTCCTTGAAAACAGAGGAAGGAAGACCATTGGTGAAGATGTCGGTGTACTGTGACTGATGTTGGAACATGAAGTACGCGGAGGTCACCAAAGGACACCCGTTCCTAGACAAAGTGAAGATCAATCTCAATATGCTTGGTCCACTGGTGCTGAACTGGATTGGAGGACATGTAGACTGCGTTGATGTTGTTGCAGTAGACAAGAGTGGTGCGCCCGAGGAGGAGAGTGCAGCTCCTGCAGAAGTTGGCGCAGCTAGGAAGCCTCGGCCACGGCATTAGCAATAGCCCAATATTCAGCCTCGGCGCTTGAACAAGACACAGTGTTCTGTCTTTTGGATGACCAAGGACACAAGATTGTCACCAAGAAACATGGCATAGCCAGAGGTTGACTTTCGTGTGTTAGGGCAACCTGCCCAATCAGCATCCGAGTACACCACAAGATCACACTGGTGGGATCACCGTAGATGAAGCCTCAAATGCAGAGTACCACGAATATACCGAAGGATGCGCTTTAAAGCAGCAAGGTGAGGTTCCCGCGGATCATGCATATGAAGACATATCTGCTGGACAGCATAGGAGATGTCGGGCCATGTGAAGGTAAGGTATTGTAGGGCATCGGAAAGACTATGAAAATCCGTGGCGTCTGCAACCGGAGCACCCGAAACTGCTGAAAGCTTCGGATTGGTGTCAACTGGCGTCGAACAGGGCTTACACTCTAACATGCCAGCACATTCTAGAATATCCAACATGTACTGATGCTGAGATAGAAGTAATCCTCCATGTGCGCGCCGAACCTCCATACCTAGGAAGTGGTGAAGCTCGCCCAGATCCTTTATGGTGAATTCTCGCTGCAGGGCATCAATAGTGTGGCGTAGAAGCTGTTGTGAAGAGGCAGCGAGGACAATATCATCCACATACAGTAGGAGGTAGACTGTGTCGGCACCACGATGAAACACAAACAAGGACGTATCTGACTTGGCCTCCTGGAATCCAAGGGACAGCTAGTGAGAAGCAAACCGACTGTACCACGCACGAGGAGCCTGCTTCAACCCATATAGGGACTTGTTGAGGCGGCAAACTAGTCCTAGGGCGAGAGGTGTCCTCAAAGCCAGAGGGCTGCTCACAGTACACAGTCTCAGACAAGGTACCATGAAGAAAGGCGTTCTTGACGTCCAACTGGTGAATGGGCCATCCACGAGATAGTGCTAGAGAGAAAACTGTCCGAACTGTGGCGGGCTTGACAACATGACTGAATGTCTCATCGTAGTCAATTCCGAGACGCTGTGTGAACCCCCAGAGAACCCAGCGAGCCTTGTAACGGTCAAGAGAGCCATCGGCCTTGAACTTGTGGCGAAACACCCATTTACCAAAAACAACATTGGCACTGTGCTGGATGAGGAACCAGACCCCATGTGTGGTTCTGAAGAAGTGCAGCATGTTCCTCTTCCATGGCAGCCTGCCAATGAGGATCGGTAAGGGCGCTACGGGAGGTCTTCGGTACTGGTGTAAAGAGGCGTAGCCAAGAACTGGGCCGGTGTCAAAAACCGAGCTTGGTGCGGGTCGTCATGCCATGGGCGTTGGAGATAGGCGGAACGGGAACGACACCCTTGGGCAAGGACCGTTGTTCCACCAAGGATGGTCCACGTGTAGAGACATGGACCGACAGGATCTTGCTGGTGGGTCATTGAGGACCATGCACGGGGCGCCTCATGTACACCTGTTCGGAAAAGCACTGGTGCTAGCAGGACAGCTAATGGCGGCGCAGGGTGTGCAACGTAGCTCGCGGGTGGGGGAGAACCGGGCGGCGTTCTGGCTGCTGCGCAGTTGTGCGGGCTACAAGAAGCCAGGCGGTGCGCCGACTGTCGTGTGTGGTGCGGGCGATGGAAGCCAGGCGGGGCACCGACTGCCACGCTGTGGTGCAGGCGACGCGAAGCCGAGCGGCGCACCGGCTGTGGCCGCGCATGGCGCGGTCGAGGTGATCACAGAGGGAAGTAGCATAGCACCAGGGGGTGTAGTACCACCACCTAGGAGGTGAGCTCTGAGCAGCCGATGGCGACTGCGCAGCAGCAGAAGGTGCGTGCGTTGAGTCAGATGGGGTGCTCAGTAGTGGTTGCAGGGGGTGGTCGAAGACCGCACGTGGCAATGCGGGATCAACTGGTGTGCCTGCAAAATGAATACGCAATGGGCCTACAAGGACCGGTGCGGGGTTAGAAGAATCCTCCAAGAACTCAAAATCGGCTGCACGAGGTGGATGGTGATGCTCGGCAAAGGGAAAGGATGTCCCATCAAAGACCACATGCCGAGAAACTATGATATGGTTTGTGGCAAGATCAAGACAACAATAGCCCTTGTGATTGGCGGAATAACCCAAGAAGACATAGCGAGTGGAGCACGGGGATAACTTGTTGCTGGCAGTAGCAGACAGGTTAGGATAACAGCAACATCCAAAAACATGCATGTGGTCATAGGTGGGAGGGGAGCCGAAGAGGGCCTGATGGGAGTGAGAAAGCTCAGGGTGGAGGTGGGGAGGAGGTTGCAAAGGTGGGTGGCAGTAGATAGGGCCTCGACCTAGTAGGAGGAAGGAAGGGCTTGCTTGAAACAGAAGGGAGCGAACAGTATTGTTGAGGGTTCGTAAACTGCGTTCAGCTTTTCCGTTTTGAGCAGAGGTGTAAGGGCAGGACATGCGAAGCTGGACACCATGTATGAGAAAGAACGTGCGTGTCGCAGAATTGTCAAATTCACGGCCATTGTCGCACTGGAAGCCTTGGATGGTGGAGCCAAACTGGGTTGCAACATAAGCAAAAAAAAATGAGAGAGTGGAGATTGTGTCAGATTTGAGACAAAGCGGAAATTTCCAAAGGTAGTGAGAGCAATCATCAAGAATGACTAGATAATATTTGTAACCAGAGACACTAATGACAGGGGATGTCCACAAATCACAATGTATTAACTGAAAATTATGTGATGCTTGCGAAGATGACACAGGAAATGGGAGACGAACATGATGACCCAACTGACAAGCATGATACAGACTAGATGAATGTTTAACACTAGGGATACATGTGGTGCTAGCTAGTCGAGACAGCACGTCATCACCGAGATGACCAAAACGACAATGCCACAGTGTGGTTGAGGCGGCGGCAATAGCATGGAGAGCTAATGACGGAGACGCCGACCCAGGCAGATAGAGAGGGTACAGTGGTCCGGCCGATCACATTCCGAGACTGAAGATCCTTCACACAGCAACCAAAGGGGTCAAACTCGATGGAACAGGAATTATCAGTGGTGAAACGATGAACGGAAATAAGATTTTTAATCAAATGAGGTGCAACAAGAACATCGCTAAGATGAAATGGACCCTGTAGATGTGCGACCCCTAGATGTGGTGATAGGAAGCAAAGAACCATTGCCTACAACAATGGAGCGAAAGGCAGGAGAAGTGGCCGAAGGGAGAGTATCGGGGTCGGATTCCATGTGGGACGTAGCCCCTGAATCAAGGAACCATTCCTGCTGCTGTTGGCGCTGCTGCAATGACACGGTGGCAAAAGAATTAGCGAGGCTGTGCTAGTCCCAGGAGGGAGCAGGCCCGCCGTAGAAGGCCGACGCGGGAGACGGTGGCACTGCTAGGTGCCAGTAGCCAGCCACAGTGACCAAGCCCTGGGGGGCTAGGCGGGACGTGGGATGGGAGACAGCGGCGATCGGGGACCAGGCCACATCTGAATGGAGCCTGTCTGTGGGTTCCAGAAAGACAGCCATGGTTGGCTGGTGCTGCCCTGTAGGCCCCTGGGGTTGGAGGTGCCTCCGCCTGAGGCACCCCCGGAGCCGCTGGAGGCAGTCTGGCCGCTGCCGCTGCCGCCATTGCCACATTTTTCGCAGCGACCCTTGTTCTTGGAGGTGCCGTTGGCAGGTGGGCCAGAGGGAGGCGATGTGCTGGTGGAGCCGGAAAGAGGTGCGGCGGTGGCGGCGACAAAGGTGGATGGTAGTGTCGACGCAGAACGCTTGGTCATGGTGAGCTCTTCCAGGAGGAGGTCAGAACGGGCTTCATGAAAGGTGGGGAAGGGCCAACTGTGCCGTAGATGGAGGCCGATGGAGTCGAACTTGTTGCTCAGCCCGCGGAGCAAGTTAAGGATGAGTGTACGATCGGAGATGGTCTCGCCAAGGTCGGAGAGGGCTTCGGCCATGCCATTGAGCTTGCGATAGTAGTCGGTGATGGAGAGGTCGCCTTGCTCGAAGTTACGGAACTCGGTGTCAAGGTACAGGGCCCTGGTTTCGCGGTTGCCCAAGAACTGGGTCTCAACAGTGAGCCAAGAACATCATGCCGATGTGCCACGCTCCATGACAGCATCGACTAGCTCCTGGGCGATAGTGCCGTAGATCTAGGAGCGGATGACGCAGTCCATGCGGGTCCAATCCGCATTGGGGGCAGCAGGGGGATCAGCGAGGACATGAGAGTCCAGGGAGTATTTCCCCAGGACAAGGAGGAAGTGCTCGTGCCATCGAAGATAGTTGTCGGAGGCAATGTCTAGAATGACCGAGATCAAGGTTCGGATGTTCTGGACAGCGATGGACTGGGCATGCAGGTTGATGAGCGTGGCAGCCTCGCTGAATCGCAGGAAGTGGTCGACGTTGTCAACATCGTCTTTGGCTTTGAGCTTGAGGGCGGCGGCGGCTGCAGCACAGGCGGCGGCAGCACACGCAAAGGCGGCGCACTCACGTTCCGCGGCTAGCGTCGCGCTCCTAGGGCGGATGGTGGCCGCCTGCTCAGCCATGAGGGTGCGCTCGAGGGCGTCATAGTGGGCTTGAAGAGCGGCGTCGGTGGCGTCCTTCAGGCGCTTCTCCTCAGTGGTGGCGTTGGCGGTGGCGCGCTTGGTAGTGGCATCTGCGTTGTGTTTGGTGGCAGCAGCGGTATCACTGCTTAGCGTCACGCTCAGCATCGCGTTCAGCTAGGGAAAGGGGAGGATCGGTGGGAATGACTGATCCAGTCATGTCGCACAAGGGCAGTGACGGCAAGTCGCGCAAGGGCAGCAACGGCAAGGGTGTCACGCACGATGTAGCGAAGGGGAGGCTAGGGCAGTGGAAGGTCTCATGATACCATGAAAGAGGATATGGCTCGGAAAGATTAATTAGATTAGAATCAAGGGTACAGTACATAAATATACAGCCAGGCGCCTAGGGTTAGCGGACCCTAGGCGTCGTTGATTCTAATCTAATTAGGCGCAGGCGGGTGGCTTGATGAACAAGACAACCCCTGCCGCTGCCAGCCCTATGGGCTAAAGGAGCCAGGCCCAATAGGCTGCTAATTACACATTCTAACATCATTAGTGTGCTTTGTTGAATCATTCCCTTGAACTTGTGATGGGCATGGAAGCTTGACGCAGCAGCTGCCTAGGCCTCACACAATTAGCCTCCACAACATTGTAGTTGCATGCTCCCTCTTGGAAATAGGGGTTTGGGGGCAGGCTCTACCTATGGTGCCTATATCTTAGAGACCTTGGTGCAGGTGCTCAAGTATGTAGGGAGCTCTACTAGCTACGGTGGCGGACCAACAGGGTTGTTTAAGAACACAAAAAAAATGATTATCCTAGTGGTTAGTGTGTTGCTCTATACTCTCTGACCCTTGTTCGAATCATGGTCTAGGCCTTTTTTCCTAATTTTTCTTCTAGCATAACCAATATCTGAAAGCGAGGTCCGCCATGGGCCAGCCAGAGCAGGAGCAAAGGGAGGTGCTAGCATGAATGCATGATGAATGAGAAGGAGAGGTGCTCAGCTGAGAGGTCCGATGACTATAATTGGTGGAGCAAGGTCTGTTAACTGGCATGGGTGCCAAGGTGGAAGGGGCAGAGGAGCGGTCAGGCATGCCGTGGAGAACAGAGGATAGTATTTGGGGTGACGATAGAGCTTTGTCTCATGTAGGTCAGAGTGGTGGGCAACCTAGGGGCTCCAGGGGTGGCAGTGGCTAGAGGGAGGGACATGAGCTGGCCGGGCATGGTGTGGGAGAGAGAGGTTGGGAAGGTGGGGACACCAATTGCCAAGTTAAAGGATAAGAGATCCCTTTCTATCCCTAGATAAGTTAAGATTAGATACGATTAGATGACTTGTTAGGGCTTTTTGGGCTCGAGTTAATTAGAGAACCTTGAGACGTGCTGTAATCATAGGCCTCTATATATGGCTTTGTAAATCAGCGAAACTCAAGCAATGAGATCAATCTATTATCTTCTATCCCTTCTAATCCAGTCTCTCTCCCTACTGTCACCGTGATCGGAACCGGACAGCCAACGATCACCATTACCTATGGAGCAAGGGCCCCGCGCCTACTCCCACCCCTTCCACCATATTGCCATAACATCTTGATATCACGAGTCACTGCCTCTTCCACCTCTGCCATCGCCGCCATGTCCGACTCCAAAAAATTCAACGAAGTCACCAATGCCCTCACCACCATCACGCAACAGCTGGCCTAGGTGCCGACCATGGCAGCCATTCTCCAGCGCTTGGAACACCAGCATGTCACCCAACAAGCCTCGATCGATCGCCTCGAACAACACAGTCATGAGGTAGTCCATCATGCACCTGAAGCCCACAGGAGGCACCCTCCGCCGCAAGGAAACCTTGAAGACCATTCGTCCTGCTTCCACAAGAAGGATTTTCCCAAGTTTGATGGCAAGATCTATCCGCTCCTATTCATAACAAGTGCGAGTCATTCTTCCAACAACAGTGCATCTTGGAGGAGAAGTTCTAGATTGAGTCTTTCAACCTCGATGGAGCTGCGCATCAGTGGTGCATGAGGCTGCAGCAGGAGGAAGGCACGTAAACGTGGTGAAAGTACGCGAAGTTTCTCAACGTCTGTTTTGGTCCGCCAATCCACGCCACCTCCCCCTGGTGAGGAGGCATCAGAAGGACAACAAGTATAGCTTTTCACTGTGGGTCTCCAAGATCTGTTCAGCAATGACGTCTATATGCAAAATCCTATGTCCCTGGAGATCACCATGAGTTTGGCCCAGGCGTATGAATGACGGGAGCTGCTAGTGGCTAAATCATCCAAGACTGACCGCCGAGGGATCCTACCAACACCGCAGGCACTGGCCTTGCTGCCACCACCACGCTCAGATTTGGCAGGTCCATCGACCACTAGCCTCCCTATCACCACCGGCCGTCAATCCCACCGCCTCACCCCGGATGAGATGGATGAATGCCGCCGGCAAGGATTTTACTTCAACTGCGATGAAAAATACGTCTGCGGCCACAACACGACTTGCAAGCAACTGTTCGTCCTCGAGATGACCAAAGCCAACGATGATGAGGCCGAGGATGCCACATCCAAGAACGATGACTTGACTCCCATGATTTCCCTCCACGCCATCTATAGGATTTGGACGAGTCAGACCATGCAGGTCCCGTTGCGCTAGGGCTTGGCGATTCTCCAAGCCCTCCTTGACATGACTCCTACCACATCTTTGTCTCAGCGGAGGCTACGACCAGCACCGACACGCCATTCCAGCGGCACGGCAGGCCCCGAGCTACAGTCGCGAATGGTGAGCGCATTCCATGTCTTGGAACATTCGACGGCACGACGTTCTCCATCCACGGTGAGACATTCTGGGCGGACTTGTTCGTACTTTGACTCACAGGCTACAATGTTGTCCTCGGCACCCAATGACTAGAATCCTTGGGCCCGATCCTTTAGGATTTTGGGTGTCTCACGGTGCAATTCTGGCGTCATGACCACAAGGTGTGCTGGAACGTTCTGGGCGACCTAGGTCATCCCTGACTGCTGGCGGCTACGACGGACAGCCTCCTCAACACCCTGCTGGTGGAATTCCATGACCTATTCACCAAACCATGGGGTTTGCTGACCCATCAACCATGTGATCACCCCATCCACTTGTCACCAGGGACCGAACCAGCCGTAGTCCACCCGTACCGTTACCCCGCCCTCCACAAAGATGAAATGGAGAGCCAATGTCACGAGATGCTCACCCGCGGCATCATCCAAGGTAGTACATTAGCCTTTTCTTAACTGTTGCTCGTCGTCAAAAAGGGCGATGGGTCATGGCGCTTCTGCGTCGACTACCGCACGCTCAACGAATGCACCGTCCATAACATGTTGCACATACCGGTGGTCAACAAGCTTTTGGACGAACTCCATGGTGTCCAGTTCTTCACCAAGCTTGACTTGCAATCCAGCTACAACCAAGTGAGAATGTTCCTTGCAGATGTGGCGACGGCCGCCTTCCACATGACGACCTCTATGAGTTCTTGGCCATGCCATTTGGACTAATAAACGCTTCGGCCACGTTCCAGGTGTTGATGAACACGGTTTTGTGCCTCTTCCTATGTTGCTTCATCTTGGTCTTCTTCAATGATATCCTGATCTTCAGCAAATCGTGGTCCGATCATCTGCAACACGTGTGAGCCATCTTCACCGCCCTTCGGCCTTCGTGCCAACGGCTTGGTGCTTAAGCGCTCCAAATGTTTTTTCACTGAGCCATCACTTGCTTACAATGGACATGTGATTTCCCATGAATGAGTGGTGATGGATGCTGGAAAGGTTCAGGCCCTCGCCGACTGGCCAACACCTAGCTTGGTGCGCGTGCTTCGTGGCTTCCACGGCCTGGTGGGATACTACCACAAGTACGTCCACAACTATGGCGCGTTGGCGACACCTCTCACCAACTGCTCCACAAGGACAATTCTGTGTGGTCTACGAAGGCCAAGGCCGCGTTCTAGAACCTCGAGGCCATGCTCACCTCGGCGCCTTGCCCTACCCGACTTCTCCAAGTCGTTCGTGGTCGAAAGTGATGCATCTAGGGTGGGGTGCGGCACGATACTGCACCAGGGAGCTGGACCGTTGGCATTCTTCAGCAGACCAATGGCGTAGTGACATCACGTCCTAGTCATGTATGAGAGGGAGCTCATTAAATAAGTCCAAGCAGTGTGACCCTGGAGACCATATCTCTGGGGGTGGCCGTTCCTCATCAAGATCGATCACTATAGCCACAAATTCCTACTGGATCAACACCTCGCCACGATTCCTCAACACCAGTGGGTAAGCAAGCTATTGGGGTTTGACTTCTCCGTGGAGTATAAACCAGGTCATACCAACATCGTTGCTGATGCGCTCTCCTGGCGCAACACGGAGGGATGCACCATCCTCGCCATCTTTGGGACAATCTTTCACATCGTCGCGACCTCTGAGTAGCCGCTACTTTGGACCCGGCACTAGTGGCCCTCATCGAGCAAGTCTCTGCAGGCTTGCTCGCAGCCTCGTTGGTAGTGGTGGATAGCGCGCTACTGTACAACAGCAAGTTCTATCTGCCGCCAGATTCCACATTACTGGTCGCTGCGCTCTCCGGGGCCCACGATGGAGTGCATGAAGGGATCAAGAAGATGCTCTACTGATTCCATCATGACTTCCACTCGCCCCATAATTG
This sequence comes from Paspalum vaginatum, assembly GCA_030272315.1. Lineage (NCBI taxonomy): Eukaryota > Viridiplantae > Streptophyta > Magnoliopsida > Poales > Poaceae > Paspalum > Paspalum vaginatum. Next base: position 30,027,751 of record CM059021.1, on the reverse strand, counting down.
CCATGTGGTGCAGGAACTCGTTCGTCATTGCACGATCTATCTGTGTAATAAAACGAAACACCTCCATCAGGCCGGACTGCTGCTGCCTTTGCCCGTGCCTACGTTAGTATGGTCGGACATATCCATGATTTCATCGAAGGATTACCAAAGGTGGGTGGCAAAATCGTCATCTCGACGGTCATTGATCGGTTCAACAAGTACGCGCATTTTATCGCACTACCACATCCGTACTCCACTGAATCAGTGGCAGCGGCATTCTTCAGTGACATCGTCCGCCTTCACAGGGTTCCTACGTCCATCGTCTCAAATTGTGATCCAGTTTTTACCTTGGCATTCTGGAAGGCGCTCTTCAAGTTGCTGGGGACTAAACTTCACCTGAGTTCTGCATTTCATCCCTAGTCAAATGGCCGGACGGAAGCAATGAACAAAGCCACTGGAATGTACCTTCGATGCATGACCAGCGACATGCACGCCAGTGGCTCCGTTGGCTTCCCTAGGCAGAGTTTGTCTACAACACATCCTACCACTCCACCCTCTGGGAGTCGCCGTTCAGGGTGGTCTACGGGCGTGATCCACTAGCCATCCGTTCTTATGATCTAGGGGACTCCAGGGTGGTCGCAGTAGCCAAGTCGATGCAAGAACGCGACGAGTTCCTAGAGGTTGTTCGAGCTCAGCTCATTTAGGCACAGGAGGTGGCCAGGCACAGCTATGAGACTGGGTCACCGTGCTCTTTCCTTTACAATAGGAGACTGGGTGTGGCTCCACCTCTCTCCAAGTTTCTAAAGGTAAGTTGCGGCCCAAATTCTACGGTCCCTGCAAGGTAGTGGTCGTGATCAACAAGGTGGCGTACAAGCTGGAGCTGCCACCACGGGCACGCATCCATGACGTGTTTCATATCGGCGTACTAAAGAAGTTAGTGGGCTCACCTCCGTGGCTCCACCGATGTTACCCCCACTCCACTTTGGCGCAGTACAGCCAGCTCCTGCCCACACAATTCGAATGTGCATGCCTCGCTGCTCATGGCATTCGTCAAGTCCTGGTCCAATGGGTAGATCAACCGGCGTCAGCTGCTACATGGGAAGATGTTGACGAATGTCAGCGCCTATATATATGGCTTTGTAAATCAGGGAAACTCAAGCAATGAGATCAATCTATTATGTCCTATCCCTTCTAATACTGTCTCCCTGCCATCACCGTTGGTCGGAGGCGGACAGCCGACGATCACCATTACCAACGGAGCAAGGGCACTGCGTCTACTCCTCCACCCCTTCCACCATATCGCCATAACAGAGAATGAAATGATTCCGATGGTATAAGTGCAAAAAAATCACCGAAGAGGTATGGGTCTATTTGATATCACCTAAAAAGTTAATGGCCTTGAAAAGTCATCTTTTGTTGGTGGACCTAAGTGAAACCCGAGCACAAGTCAACAAACCTCTAGTGCATTTAACTCTAATTATAACAAGTTAATATTAATCACATGTTAATGTTTCAGTACATGATCAATTAGAATTATGCTATACAACGTACTTCTGAGGTCAATAATTTTTTGCCAAAAACCTCACTGAAAAAAGCCATTAACTGCATCTACATGATGTTTCTGTTTGATTGAGGATCATCTTTAAGTAACCATAAGCAGAAGTTTCATATACCTTTGTGTCAACGTAGAGAATGCATGTGAAGTTTACGGTGTTTGTACCAAAAACAAATATCCTGGCCAGGGCACATTTCATGCACACCAGTTGGAAGACTAATGTTTTTCTACTCATGACCAGTTAAACCAAGTGAATCCATATCTTCTCCAGACTTCAAGCACAAAGGAATTATTCCCATGCAACCGAATTGCTCTGGTGAATTCTTTCAAAACTCTTGGCAATCACAGGCTTAACTCCCTGCCATAAAATTTATGCTGTTACATTAGTTACAGAAGTGAAAAAAGCACAAAGGGAAAATTCTGATGGATATAACCAACAGCTTAGTACCTTTTGTGTGCCAGTCCCTTGAGCTTCCAGTCCTGTATTCAGCACCAGCTAATACATCATGTCTCTCCATCAGATTTGTACCAAACTGCAGCAGTAGCAGAACAAGTATACTAAAACTAGAACTAGATTGGAGATATCTAACTCAATTGCTATAAAGATCAGAAATGCTTAGAAGACATGGAATTTAGGCATGTTTGGAAGCATGGCATTTTTATGGTTTCCCTGTAATACCAAGGTTTGTAGGAATACCAAAATATTTTAGACCATGAGATGTTTCGTTGTCTTCTAGAAAACTGTATTTTCAAAACCATGGTTTTGTACATACCATGGTATTTTGGGAGTATAAGAAACTCCACTCCAATCCAAAGTTTTGTTATGGCTGGGTTTTTGAGATACGAGAGACAGCAAATAGAATAGGACTCGCCCTCTTAATCGAGGCTCTGAGACTTCTATTAATTTTCTGCTTGCCTTCATTGTTCAGCCAGGGATCTCTTATATAGAGTCCGGCCTGATTACATCTCCTATTTTCTAGGACTTTCTATCTAACACCTATAACTGAAATAGAAATTACAGATATCATATATATTATTTCCTAGCCACTACTGGACGCCTGACCCTTGGATCTTCTCCTATATTGTCTACCAAAGAAGGCGTCCATAACACTTCCGGCCCCCTAGGAAAACAGCTCGTCCTAGAGCTGGAATTGAGGATGATCTACCTTGAACTGCTCCAGCGGCTCCCAAGTTGCATCAGCCGGTCCACTGCCCTCCCATTGAACTAGCACATCCCATGACCCATGATTGGGCCTTGCGCAAACCACAGCGGATGGAGTGGGAACCACACGGCCTCGAACAATAGGTGGTAACGTCCCCAGTGACACCGGCGGATCACCATGGTGCTTCTTGAGGAAGGCAACATGGAAGACATCATGAATGCGTGCGCGAGGCGGTAGACGAAGACGATACGCGACTGCACCAACGCGTTCTGCCACCTGAAATGGCCCATAGAAACGAGGAGCTAGCTTGGCACTAGACTTGTCGGTGATGGCCGCTGCTGAACGGTGGTTCAGGCGTAGCCACGCCCATTCGCCAACTTCAAAAGTAACATCACAGGTGCGCCGCATGATAGTGGTCTTTCATGAGACCTTGTGCCTGAAGAAGACGTTCCTTGATATCCAGCAGGAAATCATCCCGCTGCTGCAGCTGCTTGTCCACTGATGCGACACGTGCCAAGCCCGGCTCATAGGACACTAGAGCTGGCGGATCCCGCCCAAAGACCACTCTGAACGGCGAGGTCTTGAGTGCTGTCTGATAGGCCGTATTATAGCAGTATTCCGCCCATGGCAGCCATTTAAGCCAGCTGCGCGGCCTGTCACCTGCCAAACACCGGAGATAAACACCAATGATGCGGTTAGTGACCTCTGATTGACCGTCTGTCTGCGGACGGAAAGCCGAGCTGAGGCACAACTTGACTCCAGCAAGAGAAAACAATTCCTTCCACAAGGTGCTGGTGAAGATCGGATCCCTGTCAGTGACAATGGAACAAGGAAACCCATAGAGCTTGACGATATTGTCGAAGAAGGCCCGAGCAACTGTCAGCGCGGTATAGGGATGCCCAAGTGGAATAAAGTGTGCCATCTTGGAGAAACGATCCACCACAGTGAGAATCACAGATTTGCCGCCCACCTTTGGAAAACCCTCAACGAAATCCATGGCAATATCACTCCACACCATGCTCGGAACGTCGAGAGGCTGAAGCAGGCGTGCAGGATGGAGATGCTCGGTCTTGTTGCGTTGACAGACCTGACAGCCCTGAACATAGTTCACACACCATCTTGGGAGTGTGCGGGTTGTAGAAAGACGAGCGGAGACGGTGCAAAGTCCGCTGGACACCTTCATGCCCTGTACCATGAGCTGAATCAAGAATCTCTGGCCACAGAGCTGAGGAATCAGGAACAAAACCTTGTCCTCGGTGAAGGACAAGATCATCCACCAGACTCCATGCAGCACCTGCATCCCGTCCAGGATTTCTTGCCATTTGGACTGCAGCTCTGGTAGTGTGAACGCCTCTTGTCGCAGGGAGTCAAAGAGCACAAAGGATGGTCAAGAAAGAGCATGCAGATTGCCAGCTGCCACCTCATGACGCCGGGAGAGAGCATCTGCTGCTGCGTTTTGCTTGCCCGGCTTGTATTCCACCTGAAAACTGTATCCAAACAATTTGCTCACCCATGTGTGCTGAGGAATAGTCGACAGACGTTGGTCCAAGAGGTGTTTCAAGCTGCAATGGTCAGTGCGGATGATAAACTCGCGGGCCCAAAGATACGGTCGCCAATGCCGAACTGCTTGGACGAGGCCAATTAATTCGCTGCTCGTAAGCCACAAGTTTGGCGTGCTGTGGAGCCACCATCCGGCTGAAGAACGCAATGGGCCCAGCGCCTTGATGCAGGACAGCGCCAAACCCAGAGCCAGAGGCATCGCAGTCCACCACAAACGGCCGGTCAAAGTCCGGCAACTGAAGTACAGGTCCTGTGGTGAGGGCGTGCTTTAGAGCTTCGAACGCTGCCGTTGCTGCCTCCGTCCACCGGAACGCCTCTTTCTTCAGCAGAGCCATTAAGGGTCCCACGAATGAGACCATAATTATGGATGAACAGGCGGTAATACCCCGTGAGTCCGAGGAAACTGCGCAGAGCCTTGACAGATCACGGCTGCGGCCAAGTGCGAACAGCATCCACCTTGTCGGAGTCCATGGCCACGCTGTCCTTGGTGATGACATGCCACAAATAGTGCATGCTTGTCTCCCCGAACAAGCACTTGGAGCGCTTGAGGGCCAGCCCATGTGCTCTCAATGTCGTGAGGACTGCCCGTATGTGCTGCAAATGTTCTGACCACGAACTGCTGTAAATTAGTATATCATCGAAAAAAACAAGGACGCACCGGCGAAGGAACGGACGCAGTACAGAGTTCATCAAGGCTTGGAACGTTGATGGTGCATTAGTCAAGCCAAAGGGCATGGCCAGGAACTCAAAGTGGCCGTGGTGTGTTCGAAACGCCGTCTTGGCAATGTCCTCTGGATGCATGCGCACCTGATGGTAGCCACTCCGGAGATCAAGCTTGGAGAAAAACATGGCGCCCTTGAGTTCATCCAGGAGCTCATCGACCACCGGAATTGGAAATTTGTCACGCACCGTCCTGGCATTGAGGGCTCTGTAGTCGACACAAAATCTCCACGAATCATCCCGCTTCCGAACCAGCAATACCAGAGAGGAGAATGCCGAGGTACTGGCGCGGATAATGCCCTGCTGCAGCATCTTCTTGCACTGCTCCTCAATTTCATCCTTCAAGAGCTGTGTGTAGCGGTATGGCCGGACCACCACAGGTGCCGTGTCCGGCAAGAGGTGGATATGGTGGTCAAACGCGCGCGTAGAAGGCAGTCCAGTCGGCGCAGCGAAGAGGTCGCGGAATTCCTCAAGTAGAAGGGCGAGGACGTCAGTGGCTGCTGTTGCAGCGGTGGATGGCGTTGAGGGGGGCGCCACACCCTGCCACTGAACTTGGTGGTCGAGGCGCCAAAAGGACATGGAGAGGTGCTCAAAATCCCAAAGGACCGATCCCAGTGTGTGCAACCAGTCACAGCCAAGGACAAGTTCATAACCGTCCAAGGCCAAGACGTAGAGGTCGATGTAGAAGAGCTCGGAACCGATGGTGATGGCGACGTTCTTGCAGATGCCGGTCGAAGTGACGCGGTCCCCATTCGCGACGCCCACCTAGAGGCCAGGCCGAGCTGCGGGGTGGAGACCGAGCCTGGCGGGCAGTCGCGGTGGCGATGAAGGAGTGCGTGGAGCCAGAATCCACCAAGGCGCAAAGCTGATCCGAGCCGATTGTAGTTGCGAGCCAGAGTGTGCGACCAGCGGCAACACCAGCCAGCGCATGGAGGGAGATCTCCACATCATCATCACCGTCCTCCGGGGTTTCTTGGTCAGCAGGGTCTCCGGTCAGCACGTAGATGCCCTTCATGGAGCAGTGCTTCAATTGTTCGCGGCTGAATTTCTCCTGGGCTATTGTAGCACAGCCCGTCAAGTCGCCGTTGGGCCATCTCCTCCGTCGAGAGACGGGTGAAACGGGATCCCGCAGGTGGTTTTAGCGGGGTGCCTGGCGTGGCTTGTGCCGCGCTGCTGGACGAGGGTGGGGTACGCAGCGTCGCGGCAGGGGACGGCGGTGGCCGACGCGGCGGCGCGCGCGCTGGTGGGCGCCCAGCATCGTCCTCCACTTGCAGGCGCCGCTCGAAGGAACGCGCTAGTGCCATGGCATCTTCTAGTGTGGACGGCTTTTGCATCTCCACGTCGATCTGCATAGATTGGCGAAGACCGGCGGTGAAGATATTGATCTGCTGCGGCTTAGTCACATCCTCGTAGCGGGCGAGGAGTTTCAGGAACGCATCTTGATATTCATCCACCGTGCCCGTGCAACGGAGATGCATGAGTTCCCCGAGGGGATTACTGCGCATTGGTGGCCCGAAGCGCTTGTTCACGGCGTCTACCAATTCTGGCCAGGTCAAAGGAGTCTTTAAGTTCTTCTCCAGGCGGTAGTACCACTGCCCGGCGGTGCCTTCCATGTAGAACGAGGCCACCTAGACTTTCTGGTCCTCCGGAGTACCCTAAGATCGAAAGAACTGCTCGCACATTGTGCAGCCACCCCAGCGGATCCTCTGTTCCATCGTAGCGAGGGAAGCGCAACTTGTGTGTTGCGGCCGGCAGCGGGGGAGGACGAGGACCGACGTCTCCACTCTTCTTCTCGTCGAACCTACCTTGCATCGCAAGTTGTTGTGTTTGCACCGCGTTGACGGATACAGTCAGCCACCCGTGGTCGAGGCGTAAGGTTTTCACCTCGTTGTCCACTGTTGTCAACCTAGAATTCATCTCCGTCATCTTATCGATGAGTTTTGCGATGGCATCGTCGAACTGTTGGGCAATGACCATCTGCGCGTCACCCATGGTGGGGACGATGGGGGCTGGAAGGACAGGGAAGGGTGGGAAGCGGCGGCGGCGTGGTGGGGGCTGTTGTCGGCGGCGGCGAGCAGATGGGAAAACGGCGGAGGAAATAATTGGCGCAGGGACTAGGGCTCAGGATCGGCAAGGAAGCTGATACCAGAGATGTTATGGCTAGGGTTGTTGAGGTACGAGAGATAGCAGATAGAATAGGACTCGCCCTCTTAATCGAGGCTCTGAGACTTCTATTAATTTTCTGCTTGCCTTCATCGTTCAGCCAGGGATCTCTTATATAGAGTCCGGCCTGATTACATCTCCTATTTTCTAAGACTTTCTATCTAACAGCTATAACCGAAATTGAAATTATAGATATCATATATATTATTTCCTAGCCACTACTGATGCCTGACCCTTGGATCTTCTCCTATATTGTCTACCAAAGAAGGCGTCCATAACCGTTTTCATGGCTTTGCCAGCTTCTTGCATGTTTTCACTAAAATATCATGGTTTTATATGTTACCCAAACAAGTTTTGAGAGATATTATAGTTTCAGAGAAGCTTAAAAACCATAATATTGTCATGAACTCATGATAATTGCAAACCGGAGTATTCTAATACTATAGTTTCCGGAAACAAAGAATCCAAACGGGCCCTCCTATTGGAATTTGAACTGTTTTTGGTCCAACTTCTCCACCCAAGAGCTTGTTGAAGATACGAATATTGCCAAATGTCCCCACCATCATTACTTCACAGTTTCCACGGAGGCTTCCATATGAATTAAAATCCTTGGGGCTCACACCGTGGAAGATATTTGGCAGCCGGGCTGTATTTGTGAATGTTCCCAGCTGGAGAAATATGATATGTTGTTACACTATCACCAAAGAACATCAGGCAGTAGGATCCTTAATACTATGAGTTCCAGGTGGAGTATGTGCGGCGTGCTCAATTAGGGGAGAATTTTGAATTAGATTGAGCTACTTTGAAATCAGATGGTGTTTTTCGCAGCAGTCCAAGGGGTTGGTTCACTTTTGGTCATGCTAACTTTGCTTTGCTCTTCTTTTTCGGACAAATTTGGCATGGCGCTCAAACCTTGTTCCGAGATGTTTTTGCTGGTATTGATCTAGACTTGGATGCTCAAGTGGAATTTGGAACGTTCCAAAAAGTTGGAGATCCAACTTCAAGGAGACAGGCAGCCAGTCATGCCTTTAAAGAAAGGTGGCTCGCAAATATAGCTTGATTTTGAATCCCAGCTGACACCTGCAGTTGGAACTTTCAGTTCTTTCCACGAGATTGACATTCACGATTGCCTCGTAGGGTCGTATGTGCTTCTGAAAATATCAACCAAGAGTCCAAGACACTGGATTGAACAACCAATGTTTTAGCGAATCAGAAGAAAGAATCATCCTTCAGAAATTTCATGGTTATCATCAGAAGTACTCACAGCAAGAGCTCAAAAGAATGTCATTAAAACAGCTTGTTCCTGCACAAGAAACAGCTACTTTCCAGTTTTCTGGATCTCTGGTTTGGGGCCTAATAGACTCTTACCTTTCTACCTCCAGTGATCAGGTATTGAAATTTTCAAATTTAAGGAGGCAAATGAAAAATAATAAGACCAGTATGAGGTCATAACCGATTGGATCATTGGATTCCTGGAAAAAACCAAATCCTGAACTAGGCCTGGTTTCAGTTTCTGCTGCCAACATGGTTAATTGAAGCATCATCGACAACACAGCACACTTATACCTCTAAATTGGTGTAAATTGTGATGGGATGAAGATGTGAATGATAAGTTGAACTCATATATTGTATCAGTAAGGATATGTATATCCATTGCATGCTGGGTATGTTTCCTCCTCTCATGTCCATAAGAAAAATTGGTCTATTGCTCTTTCCTGTTCCAATCGGACTCTTCTACAAAATTGATGTCAACCTAAACAGGACACAATAAACGTAAGAATTTGGGTATTTTGCAAAACATGATAACCTCTTCTACAATTATTATGTTTCTGAACATTTTCGAATGTTGTTTTAATCAACAAGCTAACCACTAAGGCTATTTTGGATTGCAATCCCAAGAATATACATAAAATGTAATACAAAACATGATTTATTTATATAGCTCTTATTTTCATGGAAATCAAGAAACACAAGATTGGTTTTTCTACTTACAGTGCCAGCAAAAGCATATGCGACAACCAGAGGAGGAGAAGCAAGATAATTAGCTCGGGTCAGTCATCAGTGGATGTATATGGCCTTCAATGTTACGGTTGCCAGAAAGAACAGAGGCCACAATGACATCTAACAAGGAGGGGGAAAACTGAAACATTTCTTTCTTTTTGCATGACAGTTTCAAGAGATAAAACATGCAAAAGAATACTGTCATTCTGGTATTGCATCTGCAAGACTGCAGCATTTGCATCATGATCTCCTGAGTTGCCAATACATGTAGTGGCGTAGTGCAACCATACCCCACTAAATTAAAAATTAAGTTGCTCAACTAATTCAGCAAACTACTGAAAAATCGTGTACTTGTTTAATCAAATATAATTATATTAAGTGAAAGAATGTCTACATAAAAAAAGAGCCACAAAGTAACTGCATCGCTATATTGAGTGATTTAGTAAAAAAATAACTCCTAAGCAGATATTTGGTAACAACTCCTGATCCTGGAGCAAGACTAGTCTTAATCCATTGTTTGACCTGGACAAACAAAGTACCTAATAAGTAAATACTCCCAGGCAGAGATAGAGGTCAAGGAATGTCAGCAATTAAATTCATTATCGAACAAGATCAATACTTGAACTGACCTTAAGGTCCAAATCACAAAGCTTTCTTTGCAACCAACCCAGAAACTATCATGACAGCAGGGTTCAAGGTGTTTGCGCAACTTGTGATAGCAGCTATGACAACTGTTCCATGTTATATCTCCGCAGTTCGCCCATGGAAATTAAACTTCACAACTTTGTCCTGCAAATCCTTTGGGAGGGCATAACCCTGAAGAAGAGAACATGAATTTCCCTTGCTGTCAGTTTCTTAAAATCAATGATGGTGGGGTCATGGGGGGGCCTTGAAAAATAGAAATGATCTTTAATCTGCAGAGAATAAGTTTGGCTGTAATAATTTCAAGGGAAAAAACGCAGCATATGATTTGTTCACCAAATACAGCGTGTTGGTCAGATTTTTAGCATTTTTTATTCATAAACATGGAACACATGGCTCCACATTTCTTAGATCAATTTCTAGATACAATGAATATGTCCGTATTATTTGAGGCTGATAGAATTATAAATCCAGAGTTCCAGACATAAAAAAAGTCATTCCTCAGGTGTTGTTCACGGAGAAGATAAAGGAATCAAACTTACCTAATCATAATCCACAAAAAGTTTGTCTGGATGCAGGTATTCTTCTATTGTTAATACCTAAAATTCAAGCAAGAATATAGTATCAGTTAAATGATCTCATTACACACTCTCAATATAAGCACAGCATGGAAGTAATTGCATAGTTCTGAATATAAACAAAACATGATACTCACTGTTTCATCACTTTTTTCTGTCATTCTGAGATATTCCAAGGTAATATGATCAACTGGAAAGAAAGTAAGAAACCAACAGTTGCTCCTTACTCTGGTGCCATATTGCTATAGTTGCTGTGACTCCGTTCCGTACTGTTCCATATCTCTTGAATCCCGCAACACCAGGCAGCACTATGCTCATTGGCTCAACCTCAATGACATGTTCAAAAACAAATGAATAATAAGGGCAGGTAACATGAGAGCATGGTACAGGATAAAATGGGTACTGACAACATATTTAACCATTTACCTGACCAACCATAGCTGCCTCAGCATCAGTCCCCCCAACTCCCAAACCAAGAATTCCCAGTCCATTAATCATTGTAGTGTGTGAGTCTGTCCCCACAACACTATCAGGTTAAAGGAGGCGATTTGTGTTGAAAACAACTCTACCAAGATATTCAAGATTTACCTACAATAGACAACCGATAATGCTCACAATTGAATTTCAACATTACAATTAAACCCTGTAAATTATTTTTACCTGATGAACAATTCCAGAACCAGGAGGTATGATAAGCATGTTGTGAAAGGCAGAAGACCCCCATTAAGACAGGCAAATCGCTCCTTGTTCCTCTCAAAATCGAGTTCCGTGTTGGACTGCACTGCACTTTCTGACCTCACCACATCAGCTGTCACTGAGTGATCAATTACTAGGTCTGCTGGAACCTAAATGCATAACTGAAAACTAAATAGACTACAATAAAAATTGTGTATGCCGGCTTCTGCTTGCCACAAGATATAAAATACAGGACATACCATTGGATTATTCTCAGCAGGATCACCACCTAATCTAGGCATTGCATCCCACATGCTTGCAAAGTCAAGAAGGACAGGTATGCCAGTGAAATCCTAATTTCACGATATCATTATTAAGCCCTACATCTAGAACAGATTTCTATAGGGGAACATATTATGATGTTCTAGGCGTGTATGTATACCTGCAGAATCAGACGCGCAGGCTTGAACTGTATCTCAACTTGCTCAACAGAAGTCTTTTCCCAGTCCATGATCTTCTCTACATCATCCTTTGTTATTTTGAATCAGTCACAGTAACGTATTGCAGACTCAAGGAGCACAAAGATCGGGTATGGCAATTTTTCTGGAAAAGACATTATCAAATATCAAGCACTGCTCTGTCAGCTGCCAACTTGTTCAGTTGTATGCAGCATTAATTTGAAAAAAAAAACATTCTTTGCTTCATGGAGTGTTGTGCGCATTGTTACAGTTACATAGAAGGCACTTGCATGCTTTTCGAAGCATACAAAATGCAGCTTTAATCGTCAGTTCGTACTGCAATATGCAAAGATGGCTGTGGTGAAACTCAAATCTTTTGACGGCGGTAAGACTGGTTGTGATCGAAATATTTTATTTCAATTTGGGAGGGTAGATTACTGATTCGCTCTTCTCTGAGGGCTGGCAGGCTGTAGTAGCAGTCGTAGCTTGCCAAGGCGAGGCTAAGTTGATTGATATTTGAATCTGGAAACAACGAGCACTTAGATCATGTTGTACCTGCAAATTTTAAGATGAAAAAACTGTTCCATCTTCGACAAATTGAAGGAAAATACGCACCCATTGTTGGAACCGAGGTAGAACGGAGCACAAGACTAGCGAGTTGGGTTGCCCTTGTGCATTTGCGGGAAAATGAGGATATGAGGAGGTGGCAGCGTCTCGTGCGTAGAGATGGGAGGTGGCGCTGTCGGCGGCGGAGCCGCGGCGACTGGTGACGCCGGAAGGGGAAGCCGCACTACCTCGCCCCCCTCGTGTCGTGGCGTCGCCTCGTAGCACTCTCCACTTCATGTCTGGCTACGTGTTAGCGATTCAACAGGATGGGGCTGGGCTGGGCCAGGGAAGCCCATCCCGACTACTTCGCCACCCGTTTCCTGAAAACATATAAAAGTTCATTTTACTTCTTATGAGAGTCCTCAAACGTTAGGATTTGTTTGGTTCGTGGCTAGAGTACTGGTCAATTATATACTTATAAAAAATAAACTAGTTAGATTATAGCCAAACACACCTTTAATACCATAGACAACATGGCTTACACAATTCTCTAAATTATTTAAATTACACTTTTGTTTAGGTTAAAAGTGTTTCCAGAGTAATTTCTAGCTACGTGCTAATTTTATAGAATGATAGCTAAAAAAACTAGGACAAACCATCCACAAAAAATATCACAAGTTTTTAGCAAAGCACTAGAGATAGATTAGGACATCAAACCAAACCATAGTATTTTGACCTCATTAAAATATATCAAAAGGCTGCCTAAATGGATTTTTATCAATGAAAATGTCTAGGTAAATCTAAAATAATTCCAAAACATTCTAAATTAATATATGAAGGGTGTTATGAAAACTCTATAAAATAAAAATATGAGATGTCACAAACATGAATGCAACATTTGTAAATGCTAAATGCATTCATGTTTGTAGCATCTCATGTATCAAATTGAGTTTAGACATCTATTACAATATTTAAGAAATTTCTAGTTTTTGATATCATATAAATTTTCCGAGCTAAATCCAATGTCGAGAAGCTCTTGTGGAGAAAGTTTCTCGACATCCAAATGCTTTCTTCTAATATGTCATGTCTCAATCTATTTTTAGGACTTCTCTCACAATTTTTAGAAGCTTGAATATATTTTGGAGAGAATTACCAATATGGCCTAAAAAATTTTGGCGTTTCCTTCCTTGGCTAAAAAAAATTTTGTGTCCCTACTCGACCCAGAATTTTTGTTTCGTTCCTTTCTTGGCACTTCTGTCCATTTGAAAATGTTTGAAAATCCATTAAAAATTGGATAAAAATACAAAAAATTCAAACTTTATTGAGTTGTATTCCTTGTTAAAAGATCTACAGAATGGTAAAGATAGAGATACATAAAAAGATTATTATGACATTGGTTTATTGCATGTTACATAAAATAAAAGAAATGCCAAAAATGGGCTAAATGAATTCCAAAAATTATGAAACTTGGACAGCAGTTTCCATATGATAATTTGGCTCTGTGGTGATTTTTCCAGCCCTAGAATTTATAGTTAAATTATAGATCTACCCTTGTCTTTGTTTGTTGATATAAAATTGAATTGGAAAATACTTGCTATAGGAAAATTGCTCCAAATATTACACAAAAATTTGTATATTCCCTTTGTTGTATATGTATCTCACTATAAAAGTTTGAACCACAACACATAAAGGTTAAAGGGTGTTTTGAAAATGATAATGATTTTGGCGTAAAGTTAGATAATAGAGAAATGTTATTTAATGTGCGTAATAAATTCTATCAAATATCTAGAATCAGGTGTAAGGAAAATGACCTCAAGTCATGTTTCACAAAGTGTATTAGGGATTTGATGATAACTCAAGCCACTAGGACTAACAAGGTTGCCAAGCTTGTGATTATAGGGTTTTAGATTCCAATGATGAAGTATAAAGAGAAGAAACAATACAAATTCTGTACAATTATGATGATTAAGAAAGACGGATTATTCCAAAACATTGCAGAACTCTTAACAAGTTTTTCAAAAAGTCTAAGATCATCAAAATCGAAGTTCGAAGTGAAAAGTTATATCCAAAATACAAATACCCAGTCTCCTGAAATGAACAGAACAAACAGTCCGGTCCTCACAAGATACAGGCTGATGAAAACATCAAATTATGTATAAATCTACAAATCCAATCAAATAGCCATTTGTACAACATTGTAGAACTCTTCATAAGCGTTCAAAAAGTCCAAGATCATCGAAATTGGAGTTCGGAGTAAAAAGTTATGCCCAAAATATGAAAATAACTATGCTCCGCCCAGAATGGTACGATCAGTACCAAATCGAGAGGGTCGGACCATACGGTCTATACATGCATTTTTCTGACCATTGACCAACGGCTAGTTTTGGTCTTTGGGCCTATTTATACCCCATCCACGGGGTTATTTGAGCTTGCTGGAGACACCTGAAGCATAGATGAGTTGAAGAACACTTGAAGATCATCTCCAAGCCACCATAGTGCTAATTACCCACATCAAAGGCATTAGTGCACTCTTAGTGAGGGAGTAGTGCTTGTTTAGGCTTAGCTCTTGCGAGGTTTGAGTGATTAAGAGATGTCTTGTTGCGGCAAGCATTGTACTCGTTCTAGACCCTCCTTCTTGGTGTGGAGCGGCGGCGATAACTTGTGCGGGGATGAGGAGACCCTTCAAACTCCATAGCGAAGAATCCGGTGCCTTGTGACGAAGAGAGACAGTGGCTAAGCTTTGGTGGCACTTAGCCTTTGCTTGCCGTGAGCCTTAATGGCGAGCACAAGACGTGAACGGGAGAGTCTTGGTGCTCGGCTCGGATATTGCCTTTGGTAGCGAGCCTATGGACATAGCCCTTAGTGGTGAACCACAGTTAAATCTCTGCGTCTCCGTGGAGTTTGCATCCCCCTTCCTTACTCTCTTTATTTACCGCATTTACGTTTTCGCATTTACTTGCATGTGTGCCTTTAGCTTTCCTAGTTAGTTAGATTAGGTTTGGCTTTTGGTTTCAAGTCTTTTGGGTAAGTTAGGGAGCGAATAGATAAACTTTAGTTTTAACTAGCATGTGTAGGATGTGATAGGTTTATTCTCTGCACTAGAAAGCCCAAGGTTTTAGAAGAGCAATTAGAGACACAATTCACCCCTCCTCCTCTTGGGTTGGATACCCCAGCACGTTCCTTTTTTGGGGGATAGATATCCTCTGGCACCTCATGACGCGGATCCAGGACATGTGCCAGCAGTGGGCCTGAGTCGGGCGAGTGGCCGTTTCCGTGGGCCGAACGCCTGGCCCAGGCCCGATCGTGGTCGCAATGGCTTGGAGTTGAAGGCAACGATGGCGCAAGCTGGAGAACAAACAAGGAAGTTTGGCTCAGACTCTGGTTCCGAGATTTGAGGAGATTGACGAAGATACGATGGAAGCTTAGATTCTGTTTGATTTTATGTAATATAAACCGATTAGGAGATATAGAAGGAAATCGACTTGTAACCCAAGATTCCGTCAGCTTATATAAGGCGGATGAGGGACCCCTACAGAGGATAGTTACTCCCATCGCAATCCAGCCCTAACCCTCATTGTAACCTCGAGAACTTGTAGCAATACAACCAACCACAAACAGGACATAGGGTTTTACGCATCTCGCGGCCCGAACCTGTATAAATCTCTATGCATTCATCACTTTTCCGGCGAACCATCGAGCTACGTAGATCCCACCGAGCCACAAAAGCTCCACGTGACCCGTCCCATGGTGCACTGCCGGTACTAAACCCCGACAGTTGGCACGCCAGGTAGGGGTTCGGCGGCATCGACATCAAGCTAGCTCCATGGCCAACCTCATCAACAACGTCAGCAAGTTTGCTCCAGGCGAGATGATCTGTTTCGGATCCATCTCGTTCATCGCTGATCAATCCGGCGATCTGCACCGCCTCGTCGGTGCCACGGGGGAGGCGCGTGGCTGCAAAGCACCGTCCCCGACTCCGAAGCTCCCTTCGACTTCACCGACATTTGGGCCCGCTCAGCGCGTGGCAGGCCAGCAACCAGCCACCTCCGGTGCCAAGCCAGCTCGTCCTCAGGCGTCGACACACCAGCCCACCAGGGCCACTCAGCTGTGATACCCCGGGTATCACGTTTTGCACCTCATGAGCATCATGGTAAATTTTTTCTCATGTATGAATGTCGATTGAATGAATGGGTACTGTTTCGTTCGTCGAGCCATGAATGCAAGTACTTGGAAAAGGAAACCGAAGTCCCAAAATTCTTTTTCTTCCAAGTGCTCTTAATGAGTCTAGAACTTTGTCTCTAAATTCTGCTAATTTCTGGGCAGTTTCAAGACAAACTTTGCATACGAAAGTTGCAGAGCATAAAATTCTAAGCAACTTTCATATATAAACTTTCTCCAAATTCATTCGTTTTCATTCTCTAATCTTCAATTTAAACAAGAGGGATTTTCTGGTCGAAAATTCGAAAGGGAATTATTTTTCCTCCT
This sequence comes from Paspalum vaginatum, assembly GCA_030272315.1. Classification (NCBI taxonomy): domain Eukaryota; kingdom Viridiplantae; phylum Streptophyta; class Magnoliopsida; order Poales; family Poaceae; genus Paspalum; species Paspalum vaginatum. Next base: position 30,011,226 of record CM059021.1, on the reverse strand, counting down.
TCCTATGACATTTGGGCCCCACCAGCCGCTCCCTCTTCTCTCCCTGGCGAGTGGGCCACAGCCCAGAACCCTCTCCCACCGCCCCCTGCCTCCTTCTTCTCGAGAGAACGAGCGCAGTTTCTCTTCTTCCCGTAGAAAGGCCGCCGTTCCTCCCTGCTCCTCTCCCTGGCGCCCCTCCCTGCTCCTCCCTGCTTCCCCATGGCGCCCCCTCCCTGCTCCTCTCCATGGCGCCCCTCCCTGCTCCTCCCTGCTTCCCCATGGCGCCCCCTCCCTGCTCCTCTCCATGGCGCCCCTCCCTGCTCCTCCCTGCACCTCCTCCCTGCTCCTCCCTGCGCCCCCTCCCTGCTTCCCCATGGCGCCCCCTTCCTGCGCCTCCTCCCCGGGCGACAGCAGCGGCAGCAGCAGCGCCGCGCTGCTGGCCGGTCTTGCTCCTCCGTCCCTCCATGGTTGGCGCCCCCTCCCTGCGTCTCCCCTCCATAGGTGGCAGCAGCAGCAGCAAGGCTGCTGGCCGGCCCTGTCTTCCCGGCACCGGTTCTGCTTCCTCTCTCCTGCATGGGCAGCAGCACACTAATCTCCTGTGTTTCCACGTTCCGAGCAGCAGCAGCAGAACATTAGGTGCTCACCCTCACCTCCTGTAGATGCAAGGTAGCAGCAGGTCATGTGCGCCCTCTGGTTCCTCATGGTTACCCTGCTCCTCTCTGGTTTTAAAGGACAGTAGCATCCCAAGGTCAAAATCTCCCTCTCTTTTATTTATTTTGATGGATTGCAATTCCACGGTTGAGAATTTGGGGATTGGTGGTTCAGTTTGATGCTTTGATTATGTGCTTTAGGTGTAAGGTTATTTAATCTTTACTCATATATGTCTGTAATGTATTGAACTGTTGTTAGATGTTGTTTCCCTCACGCTGCAGCTTTCTTGATTAGGAGTTAAGTACTTGAATTCCCTAGTTATGCAGGATCTGGCCTTTAGAAGTAGTTCCTCTCTTTAGTTAATTATTTCAGCATGTTAGTATGGCTTAGTCTAATTCGGTTCTTTTAAATGCGCTTGCTTGTTTGATGACAAGGAGGTGATCTGTAGGAATTTGATTGTTTTATTTATGCTTGCTCTTGTGTAATAATTTGCTTAGTGATGTTCATTAGAAGATAAGTAGAGCCTTTACAGATTGTATTTTCATCTTTATTTAGTTATCCTTGGATGCAGTCTAGGTAAAAACAATTGTAGTACACATGTCTTGGCTGCTGGGATGGCTGTTTTCGGTAATCTGTGGTGCCGTATTAGAACTCATCGTTGGTAATTAACCTCCTATAATTAGGTGGTCGAGTGTGCCTGTAGTTTGTTTATGGCTTAGCTGTCTAGTGTGATAAAGGTTAATGGTGATAGCTGTTAGCAACCCACTAAATTTCAGCAATATAGAATTGCAAGTATTTATGTACTCATGGGATACTTGTCTTGCTTGCTTGTTTACAGTCTTCTCTTAGAAGATAGTGATTATTTCTTCTATGCATGTGTTCTAGTGAGATAGGTATGTCTTTATTCTTGACTAACAATTGGTCGTGTTCGTGTTAAATGTCCTGTTAAACAGTGGATCTTGAATTTGCCTTCTCTACATCCATGCACGTTATTGTTTTGGACTTGAGCTTGCTAGTGCATATTCAGAATGTGTAAACTTGATAGGTCATGTTCTTAAGAAAGCATCTTTGTTTTGAGCTAATGTCTTTCTTTCTTTAGGAAAGCAAAGTGTGTGTACTTCTCTTTTACTCCTTGTTTTCTCTCTGTCTTAACAGATTGATCATCGTCATACTTGTATGCAATATATCTTGTCACCTGTGCATCTGTCCATCTCTAGTAATATATTTCTCATACTTCTTTGCTCGTTCTTGCACCTTTGCTTATTGTTTCTCTTATTGCATTAATGCATTGCTTGTTCATGCATACCTAGGTACGCTAGTTACAATCGCGATACCGTGTAAGAAGCCAAGAAGAAGCGTTGGAGTACATTCTCGTGAAGTCTGAAGCTGCAAGTTCTAATTATTTCTGACTACTGATATCCCTTGAGTACCAGGCAAGCCCCGGTGCATTACCCAGTTTTCTTAATTCTTAATTTAAATCGGAGTTATGCTTGTGCATTAGAGTTAGGAGTTGATTGAAACCCCAGAGCATGATGATTCATTACCCGGCATATAATCCTATGCTCAGTAGATGGCTTAGGTGGCAAAGGCACAGGAAAGGAATCTTTTACAGCAAGTTTTGGTTGAGAATAAGAAGATGGATAATAAATTGACAGGCATGCGGCGGGATCAGTTTCGCTTTCATACCTTACATGTTATGATTAATTGCTATGGACCCTGATCCTGCCTGTGTCGCATAAGGCCGTCCGATGTGTGGCCTGGTTGGGCCGAACGCGCCTCATTCACTTACCGTCCTTAACGGGCTCCGGTAAGCCTTTCGTCCTGTTGTACCTAAGCGCGGAACTAGACGAGACCAACTGGAAGGAGGAGGTTGGGCGGGTGTCGAAGGACTGACACCCGGGTTCGGTGAGGATGGTTCCGGCTAGGTGGCACTGGATGTTGGGTTGTCGTATGTGAGGTCGGTGTACCCACATATGACGGGTGTCTGAGTATCCCTCTCGAGAGGTTGAAAATCGATTCGAATCGTCTGTGGCTTGCCAGTTGTAAGCTGCCTGATCGTGACCAACATCGTAGTTAAGAAATGGAATGTTCTATTAAATGAGTGTTTGCCTTGGTTGCTAATAGCATAGGGGAACTTAGTTTCCTAGGGCAAGTGAGATGAAAAGAAAATGTTACATTTAAAGCTAAGGATCTACGGATAGACTGCAGCAGTGTGTGTTGACCAACCTACCTCGGCTATAGATTAGAGTCGGGTTAGACCCCAGTGGTCGGGTAAGTCTTGCGGAGTACCTAGTACTCAGGGTTTGTTGTTTACGTTTTTCTTTCAGATATAAACTCTCGAGCTTATCCCTCTTGCTTGAAGAAAGGCGATTTCTCGAGGTGGTTTTATCCACCTTCAGAGTTGAAGAAATAAAGAATCGTGATATGAAGTTCCATTTCACATTCCTGAAGCTGTTTGATGTGAAACAACATCGGTGGGCTCGATGTTGGGTTCACATAGGATTTTATCATCACTGGAAGAGTTCCATTTGATGGTATTCAATTCCGCTGTAAGTTTTAAACTCGGTTCTATGAAATTTATGGGAATTACTCCCCTTTGTATCTTTACTCCATCAAAATTGGTTTGTAATAACTAAAATTTATTTTGTACAATTGTCTCTGTTGAAGTAATTCAATGACTCATTGTGAGTTAACCAGTGCATATTCGAGTCCTGGGAGTAATGGCGTTGTCAGGAACCTTTAAAGAACCTGACAGACTACCGGAATTAACTTTGGACTGGTGCTTTAGTGTAACTAAAGTACTAAGACCAGGTTAATTTGGACGGTTCTGCCACATCAGCCTCGGTTTGTCCCACCCCGGTGTAAGGCGCCAAGTCGCACCCCGATCCAATCTGGGTCGGGACCTCAACGGGCGGTCGAGGTGACAGTCGGGCGTAGATCTGCCCCCACTCCACCACGGTCGGTGACTCCATCCTCGCTGACTCGACGTACCGCACTCTCCACTTCCCCAACTCGGGTCTGGACTTAGATCAGTTGGGAGAAGAAATCGCGGCAACCGGTGACTCGCCGCACGTCCTTGACATCTACACCAGTAACCCCACCTCTCCGGAAGACCCCGATCTTGCTCCCGACTGATGGCCGAAGCAGCAAAGCCACAGATCGCGTGCAAGATCAGGCCTCCACCAAGTTTCCCCGTGGTCCCTGCAATGCCGCGGCGGCTCATCAGCTGACCTCGTCGCATCTACAGTTCGTTCCTCGCACCACAGTTCTCCTCAAACACGATGAGGATGCACGACGGGAGACCGCAAGCCCTCGCCTTCAACTGCAGCCTCAGCCACCTCAACTCAAGGAGGGGGGCGGCGAGAAGATGACAAGACCTCCCTCAGGTTCAACATCCACACCGCTCGTGGACGACAACATCTATCACGCGGTCGAGGAACCGGTGACTGGGTTTCGTTTGGGCCTCGTCATCAACTCTACACCGAGCGGCAGAATCGCTATGTGGCGCAGCGCGCGCACGGTGGCAAAGTCGGAGATCATGCTTCTAGAGCAGTTGACTCGGCCACCTCTTCGCCGAGAGGGCGGCGAGCCTGCCTGCATTGAGATGGTCTGCAACCTAGAGTCTCCCTTCAAGCCTAGAAGCGAGCAACCTCGGATGACTACGGCATTGGGATCCACGCTTCCCGGCTCTGAGCTTCACTCGGAGGGGTCGTTGACACTCCTCGACGATCAGGCCAGCTCGAAGGTGCCGACGCACTTCTTCGAGGTACTCGTCATCGGCATGCCGATGGAGGACGACCTTGTCTCTGGTGATGAGCCTTCCGTCAACGGAGAAACGCCTCAATAGCGCGATCGGCGATGACGTCACAACTGGCAGCGCAACATCCGCCGTCACCACAACCCGGGAAATCAAGACCCGACCCTGCCAGTCTCACAGGATGAGGCGACCGATCCAGACGAGATGCCGGAGCAAGCTGAATTCCATCGGCAACGAAATAGTCGGCGGCGCGACCATCGGCACATGCAGGACCAATTGTACCAGCGGGATCACGGGGGAGCGACGCACGACGCAGAGAACCACGTTCAACCCTGACTACCTCTATCGGCAGGGCGTAACCTGCTGCCCAACTTCGCCACAGCCATGGGCACCCTGAGTCAAGCGGGGGGAGTCCTGGCGCGGCTAGCGGACACACTCCCTCAGACTCCGGAGGGGGAAGCGTATCGGCAGATCTTCGCGCAGGCAACTCATCACCTCCTTCCGGCCGTTCCTCCAGCGGCCCCTGACGCTCGTCAAGCCATCAACGAGAGGCGAGACGCGCGTAACAACATCGAAAGATCGCGTGTCGAATGACATGCAGAGGATCTCTGACGCCATAACAACTACGACCGTGACTTCGGGGCGCCACACCAAGAAGACCGGGTCAGAGCTAACTCGACCGGGGCATCTATCAACAGCCCGACCGGTTAGGGGGGAATCACCCTCCATCCCCTCAACACCGCGATCCAGCAGCTCAAGACGGAGATTGGTACGAACCAGCCCATCGTGGCATGGTCGGAATCCCGGCTTTCACCACTCGGCTCCACGGAGTAGCGTGGCCGCAGAACTTCAAGGTATCCAACGTCAACAAGTACGAGGCAAAGATCGACCCCACTGGCTAGCTGGCTATGTACTCAACAGCAGCTAGCACGACCGGCGCGAGTGAAGACGTGATGACGGCCTATGTCCCGATTGTCCTGTGATAGGATGCGCTACAATGGTTACGACACCTCAGGCATGACTCCATCGACAACTGGGTTGCTTCTATCGGCACTTAATCGCCAATTTCCAATCGTTTTCAGACAAGCCGGCACAGCCTTGGGACCTCAAGTCTATCAAGCGCAAGGATGGCGAAGGTCTTCGATCTTACCTCAAGCGGTTTCAGTCGATGTGGAACAGAATTCCCAACATCGCTGATGCAGCAGTAATCGACGACTTCTTCCGAGGCTCCAGGGATGAGGCTTTCATAAAGGCCCTCCTGCAAAAGTCCCTGGTCATGTCCGAGCAGCTCTTCCGCAATGCCGACCGATACATCACCGCTGATGAGCGAGCTCGGGATTTGGTCGACGCACAACGAGAAGAACGTGGGAAGCGTGAAGAGTCCTCGCGGCAAGATCGCCGTTGGGAGAAGAGACCGCGGGAGGAAGTCCAGACTGTGGGGCCATCGCCCACGTGGCTACGCGTTGCACCACAGCAAGGGGGGCAGAGGTCACTCGACTAGCTCCTCGACGTACCGTGTCCCTACCACAACGAGATGCATCACACCCTGCGCGACTGCAGGGACTTCAAGGTTTTGATCGCTCACGGCAGGCATTTCGTGGCTCTACCTCCTTCACCACCACTCCCGCGTGATCAGGGGCCCCCGCCTAAGCAGAATAGGGGCAGCAGTGCCGGCTTCCCCAACATCAACTGGCACGTCAACGTCATCTTCGGGGGGCATGGCTCCCTGGAGAGCAAGCGGCAGCAGAAGCTCGACGACCGCCAAGTCTTGGCGGTCACCAAGGAACCTCCGGAGCCATACAGCTGGTCGGACCTGACGATATCCTTCAATCGGGCTGACCAGTGGCTCAAGTATGATCACTCAGGCAAATACCCCCTGCTGGTTAGCCCGGTGGTCCACAAGAGCCGACTCATGAGGATGTTGATCGACGGCGGCAGCAGCATCAACGTCATGTTCCCCAAGACCTTGCTGTCTCTCGGCCTCTCCATTGACGATCTAGAGGAGTCGGATAGTCCATTCTTCGGAATCATGCCTGGTGAGGGGGAGTACCCGCTGGGGCACATCAGTCTGTTCGTCACCTTCGGAACGGAGGAAAACTTCCGCACCGAGACCCTGCGCTTCGAGGTGGCTACCTTCGACTCCGCCTACAACGGCATCATTGGGCAGCCCGGGTTAGCCAAGTTCATGGCTGTCCCCCACTACTCGTACCTGGTCCTGAAGATGCCGGCCCCACGTGGAGTTCTCTCCATGCGAGCGAACTTCAAGGCCTCTACTCTCTGCGCACGAGAGGCTTTCTAGACGGCCTACGCCACGACCACTGCGGCGGCTCAGCGCCGACTCGTCGACGACGTGAAGAAGCTCCCAAAGGAAAACCAGGCGATCCCGACTCATGAGCAGATCTCTACCATGGCGATCCAAGCGACCATGGCAACCAAGGAAGTGAGCCTCGACCTCCCTGACGCCTCGAAGACGGTGACCATTAGTGCAATCCTACCTCATAAATAGGAAAGCGCGCTTGTCCGGTTCTTGAGGGACAACTGGGACACGTTCGCCTGGAAGCCTGCTGATATGCCCGGAGTCCCAAGAGAATTGGCCGAGCACAGACTCAAAGTGTTCCCCAATGCCAAGCTAATCAAGCAGAGGCTGCATCGCTTTACTCTGGACAAGAGGAAGGCGATTCGTGCGGAGTTAACCCGGCTCCAAGCTGCCGGGTTTATTAGAGAAGTCATGCATCCCGAGTGGCTTGCAAACCCTGTACTCATTTTGAAAAAGAATAAAGTAGATTGGCGGATGTGTGTTGATTATACTGATCTCAACAAACATTGCCTGAAGAATCCTTTCGGGCTACCTAGGATAGATCAAGTAGTCGACTCGATGGCCGGATTCTCTCTCCTGTGCTTTCTCGACTACTACTCGGGCTATCATCAGATCAGCCTAGCTTTAGAGGATCAAGAGAAGACAGCTTTCATCACACCATTTGGGGCATTCTGCTACACTTCTATGCCTTTCGGGTTGAAGAACGCTGGGGCCACGTACCAGCGCGCGATCCAGACTTGCTAGGCCGAGCATTGGGGCAAGCGCGTCGAAGCCTACATCGACGACGTAGTGATCAAGACGAAGAACGCAGAAGACTTCATCGATGACATCCAGCAAGTCTTCAACAGTCTGAGAAGGTTCCGCTGGAAGCTTAACCCGACTAAATGCGTATTTGGGGTTCCAGCCAGACAGTTACTCAGGTTCGTCGTCAGCAAGTGGGGGATCGAGGCTAATCCCGAGAAGATCGACGCGATTCTCAGGATGCAGCCTCCCAAGTCGCAGAAAAAGGTGCAGAAGCTCACCGGGTGTATGGCCGCGCTGAGCCGATTCATCTCACGACTGGTTGAGCGCGGCATGCCTTTCTACAAGCTCCTGAAGAAGGTGGACAGGTTTCAGTGGACACCAGAAGCTCAGGAAGCGCTTGAGGCCCTAAAGCGGTTCTTGAAGAATCCTCCAGTGTTGAAGTCACCAAACCGAAACCACAGTGGATTCCCCTGCCGAGGATCTACTGTTGTATCTCTATTGTACGACTCATGTGGTCAACTCAGCATTGGTGGTCGAGAGGGTGAAAGAAGGGCATATTCAGCCGACTCAACATCTAGTCTACTTCATCAGTGAGGTGCTCAGCCCATCCAAGATCAGGTATCCTCTAAGTTCAGAAGTTACTGTATGCGGTCCTCATCACAGCTCGAAAGCTTCCGTCATTATTTCTAGGAGCACAAGGTGGTGGTGGTCACTTCGTTCCCCATCGGCGAGATCCTGCAGAACAGAGAAGCTATGGGGAGAATCGCTAAGTGGGCGTGTGAGCTGGGAGCACATGACATCGAATTCCGCCCACGCACCGCTATCAAGACCCAAGCTCTAACTGATTTCAACACCGAGTGGACGGAGAATCAGGTGCCTGATAACCCGGAGCCTCTGGAATTTTGGAAGATGTATTTTGATGGGTCACTAAAGATAGATGGGGACTGGGACAGGCGTTGTCTTGACCTCCCCGAAAGGTGAGAAGCTTAAGTATGTACTTCAGATTCCCTTCTCAGTTTCCAACAATGTGGCAGAATACGAAGCTATGTTACACGGCCTGCGCATCAGCGATTTCACTCAGCATCAGGCACCTCATGGTCTATGGGGATTCCCTAGTGGCGATCAGTCAAGTCAACAAGGACTGGGATTGCACCACTGGAAGTCATGGACAAATACTGCGCTGAAGTTCGGAAACTGGAAGACAAATTTGACGGCCTTGAATTTCATCATGTGGAGGGCAACGGCAACACCGGCGCGGACTTACTAGTCCAAGCTCGGATCGTCCCGGACTAAAATTCCCCCAGGAGTATTCATCCAAGGAGTTGTCTCGTCCGTCCATTGATCGCAACCTAGAACCCCCAGAGCAGCAAGTTTTGAGCCTAGAGGATGCTCCGGCTGACTGGTGGGTCCCAATCATTAGGTACATCAGCAATGGGGATGAGCCTGACAACAAAGCAGAAGCTGAGCGACTCGTTCGGCGTGTGGCCAGCTACACATTGATCGGCAACTGACTTGTTTAAGCGCGGCGCAGCCGGAGTTCTGTCAAAGTGCATCGACGAGTCTTGGGGTAGAAGTCTACTAATGGAGATCCATGCTGGGCAGTGCAGTAATCACGCCGCATCCAGGACATTGGTCGGGAAGGCATTCAGGGTCAGGGTTTTACAACCGATAGCTAAGCAAGACGCTGCAGAGATCGTCAAGCGGTGCGAGGCATGTCAGTTCTTCGTGAATCAACATCACCTGCTAGCTCAACAACTGCAGAATATTCCTATCTCATGGCCCTTTGCATGCTGGGGGCTCGACATGATCGGCCCACTCAAGAAGGCTCAAGGTGGTTACACTCACGTCTTGGTAGCTATCGACAAGTTCACCAAGTGGATCGAGGTCAAGCCTATTGCGTCTTTGACTTCAGCAAAAGCAGTGGACTTCATCCAAGAGATTATATTCCGCTTTGGAATTCCGAACAGCATCATTATTAGATCTAGGTTCCAACTTCATAGGCTCGAAATTCTTTGACTTCTACAGCGAGAAGTCTATACTCATCAAGTAAGTCTCGGTGACGCACCCTCATGCTAATGGCCAGGTTGAGCGAGCTAACTGGATGATTCTGGACACTTTGAAGAAGAGATTCTTCGATAAGGATGAGAAATTAGCAGGCAAGTGGATGAGAGAACTCCCATACATTGTCTAGAGCCTCATAACGCAGCCAAGTAAAGCCCTCAACGGGAACACACCCTTTTTCATGGTATATGGCTCGGAGGCAGTGTTACCTGCTGACCTGGCACACGGGGCACCGCGGTTGGCATTCAAAGATATCGCAGAAGCAGAAAGTACGCGGCATGAGGAGGTCGATCTACTGGAAGAAGTGCAGCTTAACTCAGTGATTCAGTCGGCACGCTATCAGCAGACTCTACGCCGTTATCATGACCGTAACATGCGTCCTCGCACTTTCTCATGGGAGATCTGGTCCTCCGGAGGGTCCTCAAGGGGGTCGGGCGCCACAAGCTGTCCCCCCCTTGGGAGGGGCCTTACATCGTTACAGAAGTCACTCGGCTAGGATCCTATCGCTTATCTGAAATGGATGGCACCCCGGTCAGGAATTCGTGGAATATCGAGCATCTGCGCAAGTTCTACTCTTAGGCATCATGCCACCTCAAAAGTCATGTACTTTAGTCTGTACTCATGCTTAGTCCTGATTTCAAGTGGACTCATCCTCAGGTCATGTTCAGTCGGATGTACTCAGATAATAAATAAATGCATGATCTCTATGCATATTTCTTCTCCTCGTAACATGAATGCATATGACCTTTCGGTAAATCGTGTCTTCATACTTAGATAATCAGGCAATCGGTCATGAGTCTTGACCCGACTCATGGTTGGTGTTACATGCCTACTCCTACTCAAGCTAGGGTACAGTCCGACCCTAATCATGGGGCAATCAGCCTAGGTCGTACGACCGACAGCTGGTGTTACATGCCTTCGCGTTTTCACAAAAAGGGTGCAATCCGACCCTCCTTACAGGGCAGTTAGCCTAGGTCATTGATCGACAGCTGGTGTTACATGCCTTCGCATTTTCACAAAAAGGGTGCAATCCGACCCTCCTTACGGGGCAATCAACCTAGGTCGATGACCAACAGTTGGTGTTACATGCCTTCGCGTTTTCATAAATAGGGTGCAATCCGACCTGTAGCCACTGGGCAACTGGCTTAGGTCATGGACCTACAGTCAGTGCTACATGCCCTCAAATACTCGTAACAGATAGGCAGCATCTGGCCTTGCATTTTGCGTTTTTTGATAAGTTTTCAGTTCGATTAAATTCTGTACTCGTTTGCGCGTTTTTCGATATCGAGCAAGTCATGCATGCTAATGCTAATTCAAGGGCCCGGTTTTTTCCTTTCACAGAATCGAATATAAGGACGAATAGTCATTAACGATTTCATGTCATTTAAGAATTCTGACATTGTTGTCCTACAGACTAACACTCATGACTAGGTACAATTAAATCCTAGCAAGGAAGAGTTCAAATTTACAGTTTGAATTCCAAGATCAGTTTCTCCGCTATGGATTGCAATCTTTGAGGCGTATTGGTCAATGGTGGCATCACTCGGATTAGCTCCAACTTTCGCTATCAGCTCGGCTAAGTTCAGGTCTGGCCTAGTTATCTTCAGCATCAACAGCATGTGTTGGAGGATTGATTTCAGTCGCCCTCGAAGATGTCTCTTGGTATCATCAGCTAGGGTTGCCACCCAATCTGATAGTGGTCTTGATGAGCCAACCTCTGGGGCGCATATGTTCAGCATGGTGTTCAGTGTAGTTGTTGCAGATTTCAGCAGCTCCTTGTTCTTTTCATGGACCGCCTTCAGTTTGTCGCAGTTCTTCTTGACGATTTCATAGTTTCGTACGGAAAGCTCCAAGTCATGTTGTTGTCTCTCCAACAGAAGCTGGGATTCCTTGAGAGCCTGCCTCATTGGTTTCAGCACCTTGCCCAGATCTCTGTTTTTGCTTTGGATTTTCGACCTGGATCTTGTCAGCTTCCATTAGTTCGGTTGTCTTCTGTTCAAGCTCTGTCCGAATCAACTGGTGGCTTGTCTGAAGTACCGTCAGAGCACTGGACGTGTTCTGGAATGACCTTTCAAATCCATCTCGTGATTCTCGAAGCTCCTGGATCTCTCTTTTAAGCCTTAGTGCCTCATCCTGTGGACCGATTCAACTTATAGGCCTTTGTAAGTAAAGAATATGCTAACTGGGTTTCCCGACGAGTTACCTCATGCTACTTTTGCTCCATGTTCAAGTTTGCACTGCAGATTCCTAGCGTTGTCTTGAGCTTCGTCATGATCAAGCATAACATTACGGCATGAAGCATTCGCGCTGGGCTACGGCATTTTCTAGATCAGCAATCCTCTTAGCTACTGTCGCATGTCAGTGTAGGAAGTACGTCAGGATATGTCGGATGCTAGGTTACGTGGGCGAACAAAACAGTAGGCACTTACCAGCGCTCTCAGCAGCACGGTTGGCTTCTGACTCGGCCAGTTGTTGGCGTAGCGTGATCACATCGTGCCTAATCACTGGAGCGAGCCAGTTCATGCCATCATTGCAGCTTGGTCAAGCCAGTCCTGCAGTAACAGATTCAGCACTTTAGTGATATTAATATTGACTTCAAAAATCATTGCAATCAGAATAGCGAGTTACCTCAAAAGCTACGAATGGTCTGGTTTCAGATGGGCCTTCAGCAAGTTGTAGATTTGGGGTCACCAGGTCGAGTGAAGGGGCTTCCTCAATCATGACAGCGTTATCCGCTGACTTAGGAGCTTCATCCTAGGGGCTTGGCGCTGGCAGAGTGATTTCTGGAGTATCTCTGGTGTTGGTCGTCTCGTCACCTAGTAATTGCATCGTTCTCAATGGTGTGGGCATTGTTCACCCACGACAGGTTCTTGGCTCCTTGAAGTGCTTCTTCCTTCAGGATTGCTGAGCGCGTCGTGCCAGTTGAACAGGGGTTCCAATGCGAATGTCATCTTGGTGATCTTCCGTACTCTTCAGCTGTCCTTCAGTCGGACACTCCGGGGCCTCATGCTCAAGGCACTTCAGTCGTATGTTCTGAAACCTCAAGCTCGGGGGCTTTCAGTTGCACTAGGCCTAATCTCGGGAGCTTTAGTCGCTTAAGTCCCGAGCTCGGGGGCTCTGGCTTCATTCGTCTCAAGCTCGGGGGCTTTCTTTGGGTCAGCATCGGACACAAGAGGTACTGTACTTTGTTCTGCTGAAGGTCTGCATGGTCAAAATGTTCAGTCATACCGTGATGGCGTGAAGATACTGTCACTTGGGAGAGGGAAGGACTTCACGAATTGTGCTAATTCTGGGTCAATGTCTGATAATTCTAGTTCCTCTTCTACTGGCATATCTGGGTGAGTCGGAGGGAAGGTTGTGACCTCATTTTCTTGTGCTCGTTTGGATCTCCTTTCATGATGCTGCAGTGGGACTTCTTCCTCCTCCTCCTCATCAATTAAAGAACTCCAGTCAATACCGCTGAGGGATGAACCCGTGCTATGGTCAGCCGTCTCCTGCGCTCTGAATTTCTTGCTCGGTCTCTTGGACGGGGACATTGGATCAGGTCTGGCAGGAGAAGTCTTCTGGTTGTTGATTTGTTCCCTGATGGTTCTCTTTCTCCGAGGAACATCGGACTGTTCTGTTGACGTCCTGGCTCGGGTACGCCTTGTCATCCTAGGAGGTGACATCACCTTTCTTTGAGCCTGTTGCATGCTCGGGGGCTTTTTCTTCTTGGGCTGCATCTTCTTCTTCAATATCTGCATTATCATTAGGACGTGGGATGATGATGAATGTCGCAGCTTCATTATTATCTCTTCCTTGTGTCGCTGCAACCACGGCCTCCATCTCTTCAGCAGTTAACTGGGATTGCCGCTTCAACATCTTGTCTGCATTATGTTGAGGAGGGTCGGACAGAAATTTCGTAATATTGCTCTGCAAAGATAAAGTTAGAAATCTATTCAGCATTTTATCAGAACCCACCAGTGAATTGGTCGGCGAGCTACCATACTTACAGTGGGCGTTGGATGCCATGCAGAATAAGGCTGTGGTGACCCTTCGTTGTACACGTCACCTCTTAGCATCAAGCCAACTCGGGCCTTGATTTCTTCTGCAGATATGGGTCGGCTGATCTCTCGAGTGGGATCGCTGGCCCCAACATACAGATAGGCTAGATACACTCGATCCTTCATCGGTTGAATGTTTCGGAAGATAAAATCTATAACTATGGCTTGAGCAGTCAAACCGCTATCTTTCAAACCTGAGATGTCATTAAGCAAAATTTCTACCTCTGCCATTTCCTTTGTTGTTGGTGCCTCTTCCCAACTGTTAGGCTTAGAGTTTGGCTGACGTCCTGATTGGGCTGGCAGGGATTTGGCATAGTTGGTCATGTAGAACCACTCGTAGTACCATTCCTCTGTTGCTGTCCTTAAGAGGGATATCTATGTACACTGATTTGCGTCCTCTACGCAGTTCTAGGCTAGCTCCTTCAACTACTTGTAGCACTTTGTCTCGGGTGTCGGGTTTGCAGTGGTACAGATACTTCCAAAGAACAAAATGGGGAGCAATCCCGAGGAAAGCTTCGCACAAGTGAATAAAGATTGAAATTTGGAGAATTGAATTGGGATTCAAGTGAGATAGATCAATGCAATAGAAGTTCAGTAAACCGCAGGCAAAAGAACAGAGGGGCAATCCTAAGCTGCAGACAAAGAAATGGGCAAAAACTAAGGACTCATGGGAATCTTCTATGGGCACTTTTTCACCTTCGCAATCTCTCCACCCACCCAACTCCTTGGGAGGTACAACTCCCATCCTTACAAGGTGATTCAGATGAGATTCAGAAATGGATGACATACGAAATGCCAGAAACGGCGACGGGATTGGCCGGTTTTCGTCGTGTGGAAGCCCTTCGCTTGTGTTTCCATGTTCGCTGATCGTCTTCTTCTTCGGAGCCATGGGCGCGAAGGATTCTGGCGCTTGGTTGGAAGTTTTCGGACAAGGATTTCGAATCTGGTGACGATGGCGGTGGAGTAAATGCAGTTGTTGAGAATGCGTATTCGAGTGGGAGGAACCGTTAGGGTATTGGTCTTCTTTAATACTTGACGGCGTTAAATTGAGGAGTTCTATTTTCTGTAAGGAAGTTCACAGCATCAACATCCTATCAGTTGGCGCGAATTCAGTCGGAGTGGATTTTTCATGGACCACATGGAATTCAGTCGGACGTCATTCAGTCGGATAAATTGACTCGGCTATTAGCGATTTGTCGATACTTAGTGGCAGTTGTGTTCCAAATGATTCGATTGCCTCGGGGGCTCGCAGTTTTCATTCGATGGTACGGATTTCAATGCGTAGACTGTTTATAAGCAATATGACAGGGATTGTTCATAGAAGGGGTAGATTTCACTTTGCAAGGCCAAATTCATGAGCAAGCTGAAACTTAAAAGCATTCGTTACGAGAGGAGAGATTCAATACAAAGATGGACCTACAGATACATGAGATTCTCCTATGGTACTACATTGCTAATTAGACTAAAATCCTAGCCTAATAGCCAACACGGCGGCGCTTCTTGGGTGGCAGAGCAGCATCCTCGTCGCTGCTGCTGCCATCGTCGTCGTCGTCATCATTGTCTCCGCCATTGTCGTCGTCGTCGTCTCCACCGTTGTCATCGTCGTCGTCTCTGCCGTTGTCATTGTCATCGTCGTCTCCGCCATTGTCGTCGTCGTCGTCGTCATCATTTTCTTTCTCCTCGTCACTATCCTCATCGTCAAGACCACCGAGACTGGGATGGTTCAGCCCCGGAGCATTGCCTTCTCCTTCCAGTTATACTGGTCGGAGTCAGCATCGGAGTCTTCGTTGGCTCCCTCTGGCGGCGCCTTCCCTTTGACGTCACCGCCGTCATCGCTGTCGATGAATGGCTCGGCGTCGCTGGGGGGGTCTTCTTCGCCGAGACCGCCGGTGAAGATTTCATCCTCTGAGTCGGAGAACTTAGGGCGGTTCATTACGAGGGCCGGCCATGGTGTTCATGAGAAAAAGGGGTTTGGAGCGGTGGAATCTTATGCGTGTGTAAGGCAATGGAAGTGTGATTGATGGATGGGTTCTAGCTTTCAGTTATATAGCAGGCGAGGTGCTGCTTCGGATTTCTGCAAGTCCTCGTATAATAATGGCGTTTGGTATTCGGATGGACACGTGTCGGTGATCCATAGACGAGATGAATCAAGAGGGTTGGATCCATGAACGGTTGGGTTTTCAAGGGAAAAGCATATGCGGAAAAGAAAGGAATGGTTCTTCATTTTACTGGCAGTTTCCCGGTATACACGCAATGGGTGGGGAATTTTTTCTGTAAGTTTTTTCTGATTGAGACGAAGGCCTGAAGACTTCAGTCGGGCGGTGTTGAGTTGGGAGAGCTCTTTGGACCTTCAAGTTGATTGTTACTCAAGTCAACTTGAAGCTCGGGGGCTACACCCAATGGGTGCACCTAATCGGTGCAACCATTGAAACGACGCAGTGATTGATTCGAGAAGAAATGTGTACTTTCAAAATTTCAGATTGGTGGGACCTTCAAGTTGATTGTTACTCAAGTCAAGTTGAAGCTCGGGGGCTATACCCATTGGGTGCACCTAGTCGGTGCAACCAATGATTCGAGAAGACAAATGATCTAGAGATGGAGTTGTCAAGGGCAGTTGGTTCTTTCTGGATCTTTAACCTGATTGATGCTCAAGTGAGCTTAAAGCTCGAGGGCTACACCCAATGGGTGCACCTAATCGGTGCAACCATTGCAGAGATATGAAAGTTGACTCGGCGAGACGCTTCACTTGGAGCTCTAGTTGGTTGTGGGAGTCTCGAGTCAATTGACCTCTGAATTGACTCGAGCCTCAGGGGCTTGTGGGGGATAGATATCCCCTGGCTCCTCATGACATGGATCCAAGACATGGGCCAGCAGTGGGCCAGAGTCGGGTGAGTGGCCGTTTTCGTGGGCCGAACGCCTAGCCCAGGCTCGATCGTGGTCGCAATGGCTTGGAGTTCAAGGAAACGATGGCGCAAGCTAGAGAACAAACAGGGAAGTTTGGCTCAGACTCTGGTTCTGAGATTTGAGGAGATTGACGAAGATACGATGGAAGCTTAGATTCTGTTTGATTTTATGTAATCTGAACTGATTAGGAGATATAGAAGGAAATCGACTTGTAACCCAAGATTCCGTCAGCTTATATAAGGCGGATGAGGGACCCCTACAGAGGATAGTTACTCCCATCGCAATCCTGCCCTAACCCTCATTGTAACCTCGAGAACTTGCAGCAATACAACCAACCACAAACAGGACGTAGGGTTTTACGCATCTCGCAGCTCGAACCTATATAAATCTCTGTGCCTTCATCGCTTTTCCGGCGAACCATCGAGCTACATCGATCCCGCCGAGCCACAAAAGCTCCACGTGACCCGTCCCATGGTGCACTGCCGGTACTAAACCCCCAACACCTTTCAATTGGTATTAGAGTTATGGCTCACATCTCTGGCGAGAATAGCCAATTCCATTGGCAAATTTGTGAGATAACTTGTAGGAGTGGTGTTGGCTTCACCGCCAAGTGAGTTCTCATGTCCGGGGAAGAGGTGAGTACCGATCGGGCTCTGTTTTTCGATGGGAAGGGCTTCCCTCGGTGGAAGGTGCTCATGGAAGCACATCTTCAAGCCTGGGGCTTGATGTTTGGCATGTCACTAAAGAAGGCACCCATGGTAACTCTGCTTGTGAGAGGCAATTTGATGCTATTTTCAAATCCACCTTGTTGTCCTCTCTTTGTGATGATGTGTTCAATCATATGTATGCCTCTCCTAATGCTCATGAGCTATGGAAGCAAATTGTCTAGAATCATGAGGGCTCATCGGATGTAGCCAATCAAAAATATCATGTTCTCACCGATGAGCTAACTAGCTTTAAGCAACTCGCTAACAAAAGTGATCATGATATGTTCTCACATTTGGACACACTTGCGAATGAAATCAATGGCCTAGGTTTGAAGCAAATAACGATGGAGAGGTGAACCGCAAGATCATCCATTGCCTTCGCAAGCCCGACTATGACATCATCAAGACCATATTGTTTAAGGAAGACTTGGATAACAAGACACCAAACCAAGTCGTCAACACCATTGTTGTCAATGAGTATCCCATGGGGATGAACAATCAAGAGTCAACCTCTACTTCAAACCAAAAGAGCCTTGCCGTCAAGCACACATGCAAGCATCAACCAAGGCGGCAAGGGCAAAGCTCAAGTGAAGAAGAAGAGGAGGATGAGAGTGATGATGAAGCCTCAACGTCAAGCTCAAGTGAGGATGAAGAAACCTCAAGGGCCACAGTCTTCCACCAAACAAGGGTAGCCAAACATATGAGGAAACTCTCTATGCTAGGCTATGAGACCCGCATAAGAGGAGATGCAGGTGGGAGTCTTGAAGATGGTAGGCAAGAAGAAAAAGAGCAAGAAAAAGAGACATCAAGCTTGCCCCGCCATCATCAAGGGGAAGAAGGGTGGTAAACAAAGCTCAAGTAATGAATCAAGCAAGCCCTTCACCACCCGGTCGCCACACATATGCCTCATGGCTAAAGGTAATAGCGATGTAAGTAATGACCCCTCCTCCTCCGATGATGAGCCCAATGATATTTGTGAGATGATGAGCTTAATTAAAGAACAACAAGATTACATGCTCAAACAATAGGAAGAAATCAAGGCGCTCAAGGCTAATGAAGAGCTCCATGCCTCCTTTGTCTCAAGATATGAGAACTTGGTTAACAAATTCAAATTGTGAGACAAGGAGCATGGGGAGCTCAAGAAGAAATTCGAGGACCTTGAACTAAAATACGAGTCACTCAAAACTCATTGGATGCATCTATCCCTTGTGATATTCCTTGTGCAATTCCTATTGTTGAGATAGATGCATCTACCTCTTGCGATCTAACACCTTGCAATGAGAATGTGGTTGTACAAACATGTGATGACCTCATTGTTAGGGAAAATGAAGAGCTCAAACAAGAGGTGGAAAGGCTGAGGGCAGACTTAAGGCAGCTTAAAGGAAAAGAGGCATAAGATCAAGTCCGACCTCCTCAAGATAACCCCTCCAAGGACGTGAAGAAGCTTGAGAAGGGAGAAATCGTGACTTGCTTCAGGTGTCACAAAGAAGGCCGCAAGTCCTATCAATGTAAGGAGGAGATGGCCCAACAAAAGAACAAGAACAAGGGCAAGAAGAAGGCAATGGAGAACAAGATCTCTCCAAAATTGAAGGCCACACTAGTGTACACCAAGCCCACCTACAAGGGAAAGCAAAAGAGCAACCACTACATACTTGAGAAGAAGAAGAATGGTAAGGTGGTGGGTCATACCATGGGGTGGAGTAAGCAAGGATGGAACCGGCCTATTTTGGTGCTGAAGGAAGTAATTCAAACCATGGAAGGCTCCGAAAAGGTTTGGGTCCCAAAGACCTAGAAGAAGAGAATGGCTTCGAAGAATTTTAAGACTTGGCAAGCTTTGGGGTGCATAAGTATGGATGCATATGCAATTGGATTGAAGCTAAGTATGGGATTAAAAATTATAGACCCAAATTCCCCTCCCCTACAAATGAGGTAAAGAGCAAGGTAAAACAATTGCATGCATCATTGTAGCTCAAATGCCTCTCTAGGATTGCATGAGCATGTTTATTTATTGCATTTAGGTATCTAGCTTGTGCTTTCCTAGCTATACATATGATTTGTTGCTTGTGCTAACCGTCTATTCTTGAAGCAACTTACATGAGCTTAACTTGTGGTGTGTGAAAACACCATTTTCGACCATGGCACATACTTTGCAAGAGCAAAAGGGTTACAAGTGGTATCATCTTCTTACTCTTAGTATCCCTTCATTTGGTGTCATGTTTTCAAGTTGTAGATGTTGATCTCCATGATTGTGAATTATAAGTGCATACACTTGTATATGTGATTCAAACACTATTGCACACATTTATGGGGAGCAACTCTATAACTTGTGTCTATGTGACTAATATGCTTTCGAGTGCTATTTGTTGTAGTCGCATGTCTCTACCTCCAATGAGTTTCATTTTCCATTGGTGTCCATTCCCTACATTGTGCCACAAATCACATGGGATATCTTGATTCAAGGCAACAATTCCATGACAAAGAGGGAGAGATGGTTACTACAAGTGATTGCTACATTTGGTTTCATAAATTAAGGATGGGAGCAAGAAAAAGGTAAAATGGCCTCACTACGAACTATTCCCTTGCTACTAATGCTTTTTTTTGCTAGTGGTTGTGTTTAGGTCTTTTAGGTTCTCGATGACAAAGGGGGAGAGAGATCCCATGCAAGCAAGATGCACATCATATGGGGGAGAGACATCCCAAGCAAACATTGCAAATTAATCACAAGGGGAAGAGAGATCCCATGCAAGGATTGCATATCTTAAGGGGGAGAAAAGGTCAAGCACCAAGAGGGAGAAAAATGAAGACCATTAGCAAGGGGAAGATGAGGTGAAAACAAGAAGGCAAGGTGATAGGGGAGGTACTTAGTTCAAATATAGGGGAGAATTGCAATATCTATGATCCTATGAGCTAAAGTACCAAACTCAGTGCTCAATTTATGCTTAAATCCCTCATATGGATGTAAAGCCGGAAGCATCAATTGGATCATATGCTGGTGGCAAATGAAGTTGAGCATTGATAAAGCCATCCGAGCAAGCTAAGTTGATTCTAACTCATTGAAAGTTACACTTGGTATCATTTCTTGTATTTATCTTGCTTGCTTTGGTTGTGTTGTCATCAATCACCAAAAAGGGGGAGATTATAAGGAAAATGGCCTCATGTCATGTTTCACAAAGTGTTTTGGTGATTTGATGACAACTCAAGCCACTAGGACTAATAAGGTTGCCAAGCTTGTGATTATAGGGTTTTAGGTTCCAACGGTGAAGTCTAAAGAGAAGAAACAATACAAATTCTGTATAAGTACGATGATAAAAAAAGATGGATTATTCTAGAACATTGTAGAACTCTTAACAAGCTTTCCAAAAAGTCCAAGATCATCAAAATCGGAGTTCGGAGTGAAAAGTTATGCCCAAAATACAAATACTCAATCTCGTGAAATGAACAGAGTGGACAGTCCGGTCCTCACAAGATACAGGCTAATGAAAACATCAAATTCTGCACAAATCTACAAATCCAATAAAATGGGCATTTGTACAACATTGTATAACTCTTCACAAACTTTCCAAAAAGTCTAAGATCATTGAAATTAGAGTTTGGAACAAAAAGTTATGCCCAAAATATGAAAGTAGCTATGCTCAGCCCAAAATGGTACGGTCAGTACAAAATTGAGAGGGGCAGACCATAGGTCTGTACATGCATTTTTTTGACCATTGGCCAACGGCTAGTTTTGGTCTTTGGGCCCATTTATACCCCATCCATGGGGTCATTTGAGCTTGCTGGAGACACCTGAAGCATAGATGAGTTGATGAACACTTGAAGATCATCTCCAAGCCATCATAGTGCTAATTACCCACATCAAAGGCATTAGTGCACTCTTAGTAAGGGATTAGTGCTTGTTTAGGCTTAGCTCTTGCGAGGGTAGAGTGATTAAGAGATGTCTTGCTGCGGCAAGCATTGTACTCGTTGCTAGACCCTTCTTCTTGGTGTGGAGCAGCGGCGACAACTTGTGCAGGGATGAGGAGACCCTTCAAACTCTGTAGTGAAGAATCCGGTGCCTTGTGACCGAGAGAGGCGGTGGCGGTGGCGGTGGCTAAGCCTTAGTGGTACTCAGCCTTTTCTTACCGTGAGCCTTTGTGGCGACCGCAAGACGTGATCGGGAGAGTCTTGGTACCTGGCACGGATATTGTCTTTGGTGGTGAGCCCGTGAACGTAGCCTTTAGTGGTGAACCACGTTAAATCTTCGCTGTCTCCCTTGGAGTTTGCATCCCCCTTCCTTACTCTCTTTACTTATCGTATTTATGTTTCCGTATTTACTTGCATGTGTGCCTTTAGCTTTCCTAGTTAGTTAGATTAGGTTTGACTCTAGGTTACAAGTCTTTTGGGTAAGTTAGGGAGCGCATAGATAAACCTTAGTTTTAACTAGCATGTGTAGGATGTCATAGGTTTATTCTATGCACTTGAAAGTCCTAGGTTTAGAAGAGCGATTAGTGATCCAATTCACCCCTCCCCCTCTTGGGTCGGATATCCTGGCATATTCCTTTCAGCAGGTTGGTTATGTATAGGGACCAAAAATTATTTTTGAGGATTTTCTTGTGACTCCATTTGACACCGTTATGGCTCTAAACGGGTAGAAGTGCTAAGAAAGGAACGAAACAAAATTTCTAGGTCGAGTAGGGAATGGAATTTTTTCTAGGCCAAAGAAGCAAGCACCAAAATTTTTTGGGCCAAATAGGTAATGCTCTCTATATTTTGTGGCTTAACACCATTATTTGGTCTATCTATTTATGCACTAAAAATTCCGTGATTCAAAATGGCCTTGAAAGCTGCTTTTAACACCATTATGGAGGTAATTTAAACAATTCTAAGAGTTGGCTGAATGTTGACAAGATTGGGGTTTTAGAAGGAAACTTCCACCATCAATAGTGATGGATGTTATATGTGTGTGTATGTATATGTATATATACCATGCGGCCCGCATCCCACCACTACCGCCAAGACCGCTCATTCCCTATGTTACCTAGATATGTGGGAGTCACCTTCCTTACCAAAGACGTGAAAATAGTAAAGTCAATTTTACCCTCTCAATCTCTTCTTGAAGTTTGACCTTCCCCCACAAACTCAAAAACCAAAAAATCCTATTTTTCCAACTATTGAAATCGTGCATTAGGACTCTAAAACTAAGGATCTCTAAAACAACTTATCAAAAACTATGCAAGATAAACAAGATATGTGCACTAAGATTTTGCTAAGTGTTGATAACTCTACCGTAGCCGAGTCTTGCAATCTAGTTCCACAAAAAAATAACGTATCAAGCTAGTCAAGGAAAGTTAGCACACAATTGCAAGTATGTTTTTTTATAGAGGAAACAATTTTATTAAACCAAGAGTGTTACATCAAAGTGATACAAAGTTCTTGGAGCCACTTCCGGCTTCTACCTATAAAAAGCACTTAGCCTAAATTAAATAAAACTGAGATTAGCTAGTAGCAGCCAATCCTTTGACTAGACTGCTAGCCATGTGCCTGGGTAAAAAAGTCCGTAGCCACCTTCCCCGAGCGTTGCGACGCCTTCGAAACCAAAGCCTAGTGCTCTAGTCTCTGGAGAACAGCCCAAGTACACAGCGAATGGGTAGTGGCCAAAGTAACCTGCACAGGAGAAAAAACATGATTTTCTTCCAAAGATAAAGTCATTCCTATTTAGCCAAATTGTACAACAAGTGGTTGCTGCACCTAAAAGAGCAAGCAATCTAAGGTTTTTATTAAACACCTCCAGCCGGCTCCCAAACATATGCACTACCAACTTATCAGTTTTGGCACTCCCAATGCCACTAGAGTTATATCTGAGACCGGCCATGCAAAGCGGCAGTCGAAAAACAAGTGTTCAATAGTCTCATCTTTATTACAATAGCAATAAATTTGCTTCCTTGCCATCTTCTTTTAGCCAGATTATCTTTTGTTAAGATTACCCCTCTGCGGAGGTACCATAAAAAAATCTTTAGCTTAAGCGGTGCTCTAATTTTCCATAAGCAGTTGTTCAAATTGAGTGAATTATTTTGGATTAGGGCTAGATATAGATATTTCACCGAGAACTGGCCATTTTGATGTAAATTCCAGCAGAAAATGTCTGGGAGTAAATGCACAAGCTAAAGAGATAAATAGATAGGTAGAGTGAGGCAAATTCCCATTGACAATGACGACGATGACACAAGTTGGATACACAGTGATTTTTACCGAGGTATGCGAAAGGTGCACAGGCCTACCCAAACTTCTCGTTTGGCGCCCCTCACGAGGCCTTGCTCTCGCGTAGTCTGCGCAAGGACTACAACCACTATCCTCACAAGGCCTTGCTCTTGTGTCACCCACGCAAGGCCTCACTCTCACATAGTCTGCACAAGTACTACAACCTCTCCTTGCAAGGATAGAGGGTGGCAAGGTCGCTTGTGACATGGTCAAGCAACCAGGTCAGGTAAATCTTGATATCCCTAGTACACACCGACACTGCAGCTGGGGTCTTCTGCGAGCCTCTCACATACGCTCTCTATCGTCTCCACTTGGTGAGCATTTTGCCAAAAGGCCGAGGACCTCCCTCTCTCTCACAAGAAAGATGGCGGCCACTCCTCAACTTGGAGGGTCTCACAAGATTTACAAACCCTCCTTACAAGTCTTTGTGCGTGCAAGCATGGATTACCTAGAGTTTTGCAAAACTCACAACAACACTTGGTCACAACCAAGGTCTATACGTTAAGCAATGGCCTAAGCATCAAGCTCGCAAGCTTTAGCTATGCCTAAATGTGATCTATGTGCCATCTTGATCTTGATGGATTGGGATCTAAAATATGGTTATCAACACTTTAGTGAAATCTAGAGTCACCAACCATATTGTGGAGGCCGGACAAAGGGGTATTGTGAGAAACATGACCCATAGAGGTAATGGTTTTGGTGATTAATGACAACTTTATTATGTTGCTAATGAGTTCATGACATAAAGGGATTATAATTGAGATAGTGCTCATTGGTTGACCAAAAGAGACCCCTCAACTCGAATTTTATGAAGGACGGCTTGTGGATTGGACTATCTAGTGAGAAGGTCAAAGATTGATAGCTCTAAGTGTCGTAAGGTAGAAAGAAGGGCACTCGGAGAATCATTTCCTAGTTTCTAGATAAGCCGTACTATCAAGAGGGGTCGAGGTGAGTAGCTTGATGCTCCAAACTCGAAGTTATTCTCAATTTTGAGTGCATCTTAGTACTAAAGCTCAAACACTCTAAAATGTGCTAAAACACACGAACCTCCTTCATATAAATCAAAAGAAAAAACCTCAAAAACTTCCATTTCATTTCAAATCAAAACAGGGTTGAAAACTATGTTTTTGTATGCATTGGACCGATGCTTAAGCATTGGACAGATTGGTGCGTGTAAACTATCTTTGTGCCCTTAGTGCTGCAGTCGGTGCACTTAGTGCACAATGGACTATTCGGTGGTTCACCACCGGACCGTCCGGTGCTTGGACCAGACATTTTGGGCCGAGGGTTCATCCAGTGCGTCTCTGGGCATTGTTAACGCACCAGACCATTCGGTGGTAAGCCACCAGACCATCCGGTGCGTTACCACTAGACCGTCCGGTGATCTTTCAGCCCTGAGCAGGAAAATGGGGATTTAAAAATATAACACACTGGACCATTCGGTGAGTAAGCTCCGTACCGTCCGGTGGTTTCGCAGAAAATTGATTTCGTTCACTAACGGCTAGTTTTTGAGCTAGCATCTATATAAGGGGCTCCCCTCTCTCCATTTACCACCTTTGCGACCAGGCATCACTCATACAACCACGAAGGTCACTTGAGCACCATATTCCTCCTAAATCTTTGAGCTTTGGGGCAAGAGACTTGAGAGAGAGATAACTCCGTTGAGTAGAGTTGAATCAGTGAAGACTAAGGCTTATTACTCTTGGTGATTGCGATCACCTAGTCGACTTGTGAGTTGTGCTTTCCACGAACTTCCCAGAGATTGTGGAAGAAGCGGGAGAAGGTCCTTGTGAGGGCATTATGAGCGGTTTGAAGCCCACCATTTTGGAGTGGAGAAGGGCATTTCGAAGAGAGCACTTGATCTTTGTGAAGGTCAAGGGGGCTGCTAGACTCTTGTGAGAGTCACTTTGCCACCCAAGTTCTTGAGAGACTAGGGCCTTAGTCCTTGCGAGGGCTAAGCAAGAGCGGGGCCTTGCGAGGGGCACCAAACAAGGACTAGGGGGGAGTCGCTGCCTCCTCGATACCTCGGGAAAAAGATTGTTATGTCATCTCTTCACTGTTTACTTTCTGCATTACTTTCATGCAATTTACGTTCTTAGAATTGCATGCTTGGCTCTAGGTTGCAATCCTTTTTGTTATCGAGTAGAACTCTAGACACACTTAGTTAGGCTCTAGGTGAATTGGGACTTTGTCAATAGGTTTTAATTTCAAGTTTCAAAATTAGAAGTCCAATTCACCCCCCTCTTGGACATCTTGATCCTTCAGCCACTCCACAGCAAGAAGGAGCGTCTAGCAACTAGTACAAGTGGCTTGATAGCAGCCAAGTCTTCTCCTCTAGCTCACGCAGGAGCTACACTCTAGAAGAGCTCGCAAGCTCACTCTCTCGAAGCTATAACCTAGCTTGGATCATGCTCTAAGCTCACTTTTGGTGGTTGGAGTGGTATATTTGCTTGGAATACTCCTCTACACTTGCTCTGAACTTCAGTGTCTCTAGGTCTCTCTCAAAATGGCCAAGGTACAGTGGCTTACATAGCCCCCCAAACACAAACTAGTCATTGCATAGACCAAACAGTCCGGTCTGTTCACTTTGGCATACTTTGGACTGTCCAGTCCGTTATACTTGAAAGGACTTGATGTCGCCTAGAGGGGGGTGAATGGGCTAATCTGAAAATTTAGCACTTAAAACAATTATGTCAGCCCCTACACAGGATAGTCCAGTGCAGTGTACCGAACAGTATGGTATCACTGGATAGTCTGGTGATTTTCACCGGATAGTCCCGTGTCCCATAGAGAGCAAACCCCACAAATGTAAATATGTGTGTAACCACTTATCGTGATAAACAGAGATGGTACAAGTGCTTCTATGATGATGTTTAGCTCTGCTGCATTGAAAACCCTGCACTCACAATAAGAACTTGCAAACAAGAGTAGTAACGGAAGTAATAAAAGTAATGCAAGTTAAGAAACAAACCACAAGCACAAAGCTTGGGTCTCCCAGCAGGGGCACAACACACAAGACACTGGAATTTAATTGCCTAGGTTCATGCACACCCGCAAGTGTCCTTACATCCTCGTTGAGGTGCCCACCAAGAGCTTGAGTCTTTTTCAACTCCCAGCCTCCCCTCACCAACCACCAAGGTATGATAAGGCTGCTTACTAAGCAATGCTCCAAAGAGCGGGTGATTACAAGCTAGAAGAGTGCCACCCACAAGTAGGGTGACCTTCTGGATGCTCTACCCATCTAGGAGGAAACCTCCAAGAGTAACAAAAGCATTTGCTAGAAATGCTTTGCCAACTTGTGCTCAGAAGCTAGGTTGCTCACGAATGCTCACACAATCTCATAAATGCTCTCCCAACTCAAGAATCTCACTTCTAGCTCAACCTCACAAAGAGAGTGTTGGGGAGTGTTTCTCTGACCTCTGAATGTGTATGGACATTGGAGGGAAGCAGGAACCCCAACAAGAGGTGGAGGGAAGGTATAAATACCAACCCCCACAAAACTAGCCTTTGGTCTTCTTTCAGACCACCACCAGATAGTCCGGTAAAGCCTACGGGACAGTCCGGTAGAGCCTATCGGATAATCCAGTGAGGGTCCTTCTCACCAGAGAACTAAGGCACAGAGCCTGGCCACTAGGTTAAGCAAGGTGTAGGTCTTTATCTCCATTAGAGGTACACCTAGGTAGAAATAGTAGCACAAGAGAAGATCACCGGACAGTCCGGTGTGCCCATACCTCAGCACAAAAACACACACATGGAGTGTTTTTGCACGACTCTCTATGAACTAGCTAGAGCAAATGTTGGGTAGTGACTTTCAAGCTTAGCTTTGTAAGGAATGTGCTGGGGTATCCGACCCAAGAAGGGGAGGGGGTGAATTGGGTCACTAATCGCATCTTCTAAAACCTAGGGCTTTCTAGTGCATAAGATAAACCTATTTCATCCTACAAATGCTAGTTAAGTCTAAGGTTTATCTATGGACTCTCTAACTTACTCAAAAGGCTTACAACCTAGAGCCAAACATAATCAAACTAACTAGGAAATCTAAAGGCATACAAGTAAGTAAATGCGAAAATGTAAACGAGGTAAGTAAAGAGAAAGGGGCAAGGGGATGCAAACTCCTAAGGAGACATGGAGATTTAACATGGTTCACCACTAAGGGCTACTGTCCGCGGGCTCGCCACCAAAGGCAATATCCGAGCCGGGCACCAAGACTCTCCCGATCACCAGTCTTACGCTCGCCACCAAAGGCTCCTGGCAAGTAAAGGGTAAGTGCCACCAAACCACCAAGGCTTGGCCACCGCCACCATCTATCTCGGTCACAAGGCACCGGATGCTTCACTACAGATTTTGAAGGGTCTCCTCGTCCCCGCACAAGTTTTCATCGCCACTCCACGCCAAGAAGGGTCTAGCAATGAGTACAAGTGGCTTGGCCATAGCCAAGGTTTCTCCTCTAGCTCACGCAAGAGCTACTCTCAAGAAGAGCTCGCAAGCTCACTCTCTCTAAGCTCTAACTAGCTTGGATGATACACTAAGCTCTCATATGGTGGTTGGAGTGATGGATATGCTTGGAATACACCTCTATACTTGCTCTCAACTTCAGTGGCTCCAACTTTCTTGAAATGGCCAGGTGGGGTGGCTTATATAGCCCCCAAACACGAACTAGCCGTTGCTCCAACAGGCTGCTGATGTAGAGTAGACCATATTATACGGTCTATACAATTTCCATAGACTTGACCATACGGTCCATTCACTTTTCCAATGGTCGCTGAACCACATACGTCACTGTACTTTGGTACGGTGTTTAGGATGGTCTATTAGACCGTACCAAATGATCTGTGGGTTACTTGGTACGGTTCCTAGACAGTCTTCAAGACCACACCATACGGTCCATTGTAATCCTCCGCGGCTTCAATCTTCATACCCTTAGCCATCTTTGTCCTGACCTATAGTCTGGTCTGTTAGACCATACCATACGGTCCATGTAACTTAGTCTCCTCAACTCTGCTTCCTTGGTTAGATGGTCCTGTCCATTGAATCCCTTGAGATCTTACCATCCTGTCTTCATAAATCGCTAGGCTTCAACTTTTTCACCCCCTTGGGAAACATGGTCCGTCCGATAAGTGGAACCCCTGTTGGGGCGGCCCTTTGGTCCTTGCCTTCGGCTTTTCTACTTCTTCATCCCTTGGACCTAAACACCTGAGAATATACATCTAGACACATTCATTAGTAAAAGTGTTGGTTGTCAATCAATCACCAAAACACAACTATGGAAATATGGCGCATGAGGCCATTTTCCTTACAA
Source organism: Paspalum vaginatum (assembly GCA_030272315.1). Lineage (NCBI taxonomy): Eukaryota > Viridiplantae > Streptophyta > Magnoliopsida > Poales > Poaceae > Paspalum > Paspalum vaginatum. The sequence continues at coordinate 29,982,530 of CM059021.1, read as the reverse complement.
GCTTCCCTCTTGATAGTACGGCATATCTATTCTCAAGAATAAATGAAAATCTATATGAAATCCACTTGAGTCTTGTCTTGATGAATAATGCCATCTTGATCAATTCCAATAAAAAGAGTGATAGCCAAGCTGAGCTTCTTCTGAGAGCAATCCTCTTTGAGCTGAATAAGTGGGACTTCAATTTGAAAACCTCTTCAATATGTGGATGGAGCACATTTGCTCATTAACAATTCAATAAACTTGATCTTCATTCAGTGTGGCTGTGATATGCAATAGTGATGTTCCAAGATCAGCCACTCATCATTTGTGAAGAATTCAACCAATAGTGACGTCCAAATGGGAGAAATAGATTATATGTCACTTTACTCAATATGAAAAAGCAAGAGCCTCAAAGTGCATCAAGACTATAGAAACCCATGATAACCAACACTTGAGGTGATGTACTTGATTTAGACAACCATTTTGATCATGACACAAATGAGTCAACCAATGATGAGAGTGTCCATGTCATAGTGACAAAATTCATGTCAATATTATGATTTGAAGAGTAAGTCCAATGAATAGGTGATCCATGATTCAATATCCTTCTTTAGCATTAGATATTCAGTGAAGACCATTAATCTCAACAAACAAATGATATACAATGAATTCTCTTGATTCTCAACATACATTACAATTTGTTAACCTGTGAAAACCTATCAAGCAACTTCACAAAGAAGTTAAATCTTTAATCGTATTGTCACTCAATACACTAAAACCACCAAGGAGTTTTGTTGCACTTACAATACTTGAAACTAGCTATTGCACTATCCATTGAACGAGTCGTTCTAATGTCTGAAGTTTTGTCCGGTCTTCATAGATCATACTGTCCGATCCATTGTAACTCCTCGGCTACTCGAATTACACACCCTTAGGAATCTTTGTTTGATAGTTTGTCCGGTCCCTTAGAATGTACCACCCGGTCTGTTGAAATGCCCCGTGGCTTCAATCTTCATACCCTCTGCCATCTTTGTCCGAACCTTTGTCTGGTCTTCTAGACCGTACTGTCTGCTCTGTTGTTTTCTTTGGTTGCTTCAATTGCTCTCTGTTGGAATTGCCCGGTCTATTTTCTTCTAGGAGGTTCGGACCGTACGGTCTTCATGTTTCTCCAAGCTTCCAAATCTTCTATCCCTCTAGAAAACTTTCCGTTGGGGTGGCCCTTTGGGCCTTGCCTTTAGCTTTTCTTCTTCTTCATCCCTTGGACCTAAATACATGAGAATGTGCGTCTAGACAGGTTCATTAGTCCAAGTGTTGGCTGTGAATCAATAACCAAAACACAACTATGCAATATATGGCACATGAGGCAATTTTCCTTACAACCACCCACATGTAAACCTCAACCTCAATAAGCTTACCTTAGCTCCCATATACTCACCCCAAAGGATGTAGGGTGTTACACTCCAGTGGCCCGAACCTGTCTAAACCCTTGTGTTTCTTGCCTAGTCCATGTAGTTCACCATCGTCATCAGCCACACGTCGACCCCTCCTACTCACAAAGGGGCCACTCAAGGTGCCACCATCTATTGTGTATACAACAGCGGCGGCAGAGTATGCTTGCAGTGGTAACGGAAGAGTCGTCCGACTCATAAGTTCGGGCGTATGTTGCCTGGCAAAGGGTTGGGCATGAGGAGCTAGGGTTTTAGCCGATGTTATATAGCTGCCTTGTTTGGGCTTTCTCTAGGCAAAATCTTGTTGCTTGGGTTGGGAAAAGGATCACTACATATATTTGTGCATATCAATAGGGAACCACCTATTCTAGGATCCCCACTCCCAAATGTGTACTGAGGGCCTGGCTCACCTGATGGGGCAGTATTTTGACCGATAAGCTCCCCGTGGGGAGCAAATTTATTACATCCCCATCCCCTAATGGATGAAATCCCTGATGGGGATCGGTGGCCTGTAATAGTATTGTTCTAATGGGCTCCTTAGCGTCACACGGCCCATACATAACGCATGTTCAGCCCAGCAACAAAAATAGCATGGCATGCCATAATGCCGTGGCAGAATAAGACCGGTATAAGGCCGATTCCAGCAGGCGGCAAAAGTACAGGGCCAATTCTGATGGGGATATGGTTCCTGATCTTCCAAGAGGTATGGATAAGTCAGTTTAGGGGTGGAGAACTCGACGTTGGTGAAGAAGGCTATGAGCAATCGATCGAATCCTTGCAATCACTACACCACTGCTCCGATGGTTATCGACCGCGTGACGCGCGCAATCAACCTCACCAAGAAGGCTATCATTCTTACGATGCAACTGAGAGAACACAAGCAAGAATGAGGAATAAACGCAATCAAGATTAATCTTGTACACAAGTTGGGGTTTCACAAACCGGTGACGGTAAAACTGTTCAATGACAGACTAATCTAAGCAAAACCCCCATCTAATCTAATCACGGCAATAGAATATAGACAAGAGAGAGGTACAGGAGGCGGCCAAGGGGGTGGCCGAGCAACCCTAGGCGTACAAGACCAGCGGGCCCAGAAACTAGTCCAACAGCACCCTAGCAGATTCTAATCGTCATGTTGTTTCAACGATTCTTATTGACTCCTAGATTATTTGGGCCTGAGATCAGATGGGTTGGAAATATTATCTCCTTAGCTTTCCGTCGATATATAGAACGCCCGAAACGGAGTCCGTATGTAGCCTGGGCGTCCGTTTTACTGAGGCCATACTCCTGCAGTCCGAACCGGCCTCACGAATAAATTGGACCTCAACACGGATTGGGTTTGAAACTCCATCTTCTCTTGGTCCTTGATCTTGTGCATGTTGTATATGTTATCATCATTCTCCCATTCTTGGTTTTGAGTCATCCCTGACTCAAAGTCGTTGCTTGCGAAAGTAGTTGCCTTGCTTGACATCATCCAGCCTTGCTCCCGTTCTTGAAATTTACCCTGTTGTAACACAATAAACAAAGAACGAGCGAAACTCAACGTGATATGATTAGCGTTAGCGCAGCCCTCTAACTGTTCACACTCACCAACAGGAAGAGAGTTCAAATTTGATGAGATATAAACACGGTGCACCATATATTCTACTTTGCTATCATACTTACCAATAGCATGATAAGAATTCTTATATAACCATGGCAAATCAGCAACAAAAGAAAGTTTCTTCTCTACATTATTCAGATTACATGGAACATCAAATTCAATATAATCCATAGTATTTAAAGAAGATATTAACTTCAGCTCATCATACACATTAGCAATAGGGAGAAAAGGACTATTTTCAGCACAAATAATTGGCTCGGAATTATAAACATCAAGCTTATCAATAAGTTATGGCATAGACATAATAGAAGCAAAATCACACAATTCTTTTTGATCACACGAGTCAGTAGCACAATCAGCTTGTAATAAAGATAACTCAAAAGTTTTCTCACCTTGATATATCATATAACATGTGTCATTACCTGTGTTTACATAATCAGAGCATTATGACAAGTATGGAACGGAAACAAGATTATCCTTATTTTCCTCCGATGTGTGGTCTTTTTCATCCTTGTTCTCAATATTCTGTATATAGTAGTAGCAAAGGGAACCTTCATAGGTTGTGTCTCATGATGTTTAATTTCAGCAAGGCATGCATCATATTCAATCTTAATAAATTATTTTTTTATGTTTAATTTTGTTTTCAATCTTACAAGCATGTGTATATAATTTATAGAGAGATTTATATTTCATACCAGCAATAATATCATGAATGTCATTGTCAAGACCCTTTATAAATCTGATGGTAATTTCTTTCTCCGATTCATATAAATCACAACGCAACAACAAAATATGTAGCTCATTATAATACTGTACAACAGTTTTATCATGTTATTTTATAAATTATAGATCACAAATCAACTTTATAGAATGAGAATCTAAAACAAATTCATTCCTCGTAAGTTTTTTTCATATCTTTCTAATTTTGTGGATTTTCATCATAAATACAAAGATCTTTCCACCAATATAAAGCATATTTTTTAAAAATACTAGCTGCATTCTTAACCTTTCTTCTATCACTCAAACGACATTGGAAAAAAAATTTCATCCATAGCTATTTTCCAATCAATATAAGCATCATCAACTAAACCATTATCAGAACAAAAATCTGGAAGGAGACAACCTGAACTTTTTGATTGAGATGTTTTCAAAGTTGTCTGGCTCTCAAATGCCTTCTTAATCCTTTTCTTGATCCTTTTATGTTCACGTGCATCGGTGCAACCTATCATTGTTAGTAGAAAAACAAAAAAACACAAAAAAAAAGTTAACCCTATCTAATGACAGTGGACAGGTGGGATGTTTCACTCCAAGCGTTTACCAAGTGTTTGTAAATGTTCTTACTATACACAGTAAGAAGACAATGGCGATCTAGAAAAGGTGACAGCGACCCAAAGGCGATAACACACCTGGAGCGTGGGGTGATTGCAACACCGACCTGTGTTGCTCTGAAATATATAGCTGGATCTTTTGGAAAGCACAATATGTAGCAAGGAAGAGTAAAATCCGAAATCAGATAGCAAAGTTGCTGGCCTAAACGCGTCCTAAAACTAGTTTAAGCTAGCAAAAGATATACCGAAACACAAATGACACAAAGGATGCAAGCACTTTTGATTTTTTTCTTCACATTCTTTTTTTTTTGTACGGCTTTTTTTATGCACTTGTCTTTTTATTTATTTATTTTTTCACAAGTGCCGCAAAACAAAATACAACTCAAAACAATGATAACATTCTCATCTTTTTATAACAGATTTTCTACTTAGAGTTGCATTTAGACAATCTTAATGGCCTAAAATGCAAAAATTTTGAATACCAAAGTTGTAGATTTTCTTCTTATATTTTTTTACAGTAGATGGAACATCTTTTTTGGATAATGGATGATGAAGATATTGATCCCGAAATACAGACCGCTCAGAAAATTATGGGTCACAAACAGATTTACTCACAACAGATATTACACCCTGATAATGACGTTTTCTGAAAATTGCCCAATTGAAAAAGTTGTAGATAATTTCCAAAGCTTTCCAGAAAGTACTAGAACGCAAAAATCTGAGTTCGTATGAGGGAGATATCATGAAAATACTGAACTAGACAAAAATGATTCCGAACCGGACGTGACGACGTGATGAAAATGAGCACGATGACAAGATGCAAAACTCAAATTAAACTAAGAATGCGGTCTACACTAGCAACAAGACTATGAATATAGACACAGACTCAAAGATGCGTACTCTGAAATCAAATTATACAAAGGCTAAACGTGGTGATAGGACAAGATGAACTAGAAACCTGAATTTTTTATGGTTTTTTTGGACTTTAGGAATATGAAGCACTCAAACTAAAGGACATACGATAGTATACCTTAAGGAAAAATCTGAAGCTTAGATACTAAATGATGGGGATAGGGTTCTCGATCTTCCGAGAGATACTGATAAGTCGATTTAGGGGTGTAGAACTTACGTTGGTGAAGAAGGCTCCGAGCAATCGATCAAATCCTTGCAATCACTACACCATTGCTCCGATGGTTATCGACCGCGTGACACGTGCAATCGACCTCGCCAAGAAGGCTATCGTTCCTACGATGCAACCGAGAGAACACGAGTAATAACGGGAAATAAACGCAATCAAGATTAATCTTGTACACAAGTTGGGGTTTCACAAACCGGTAACGGCGAAACTGTTCAATGACAGACTAATCTAAGCAAAAGTCCAATCTAATCTAATGACAGCTACATAAAATATACAAGAGAGAGGTATACAGGACAGCCAAAGAGGTGGCCGAACAACCCTAAGGCGTACAAAGCCAGCGGGCCCAAAACCGGTCCAGCAGCACCCTGGCAGATTCTGATCGTCGTGTTGTTTCGACGATTCCCATTGACTTCGATATTTTTTGTGCATGAGACCAGATGGGTTGGAAAGCTTATCTCCTTAGCTTTCCGTCGATATGTAGAACGCCTGAAACGTGGTCCGTATGTGACCTAGGTGTCCATTTTACTGAGTTCTACTCCTGCAGTCCGAACTGCCCTCGTGAATAAATTGGACTTTAATTCGGATTGAGCTTCAAACTCTATCTTCTCTTAGGCTTTGATCTTATACATGTTGTATATGTTCTCATCAAATTCAAACTTCACTCTGCGTACAGTGTTGCAACAGTATGGATTCTATCTTTTGGTCCTCCTGCTGAACAATGAACAAATAGATTTTGATACAAATGTTGTCGTAGCAATCTAAGCGAATAAGAAAAATATATCATCAGTACTTTTAGGAGAAGCTCTTTATTATATTAACTGCAATGCAGTATGGATGGTTCATTAAAAGATCTTCATAGGAAGCAGAGAGGAGTATATCAGGTGAGGTGCCGAGTTGGCAGGACAGGACCCTAAGCAGGTCGGCATGAGCCCTGTTATTGTTGGCCTTTGGGATGGGCACATTGCACAGCACGATACAGAGAGGCGAGGCCAATTGGGTGGTGCTGGGGTGTAATCGGATCGGACGGATATTGTTGATACCATATTTGTTTTTATTTTTATTTTTTTGAATTCATATCGGAGATAGAAATAGATCAAATGTGTAAGCTTAGACTTGAATGGTTATCAACCTCATATTTATCTAACATTGAGTACTCCGATATGGATACGGATCGAATAATAAATGTCTGAATTTGAATATGGTCATATTTTAATGTTTCTAAATGGACCGAAACATGGATACGGACGGATAATATACGTACTATTTACACCCCTAGGTGATGCACATGCCGTGAGATGGTGACTCCATCATGGTCATGTCATGGAGGCACCATGCGGGCACTGAACAATACGGGTGGTGATATGGGCAGTATGCACGGTTGGCATGGGTGATTGCAGAAATGCTACTGCACGACGCGCTTGGCCGTTCCACGCGACCCCACGCTGTCAATGACCCACCACTGCACCGCTGCCATGCGCAGCTGCCATTGCCGATGAGGTTAGCAATGGGGGTTATGCATTGGGGTTTCCAAGGATTGCCATGTTCCGGCGGCGTTAGAGGGAAAGGTTGGGGGGATGTGGCCGGCCGACAGTGAAGGAGGTCAATGCGCGGCAGAGTGGAGGTGACGGGAGTCGCTAGAGCTGGCTGGTGCAAGACGGGTGGATGGTGAAGGTAGCGGGGGAGAGGAGGCCGGCGAAGACACATAGCGGCAAGATAAGTGGCCAAGGGCGGTGCCGGATGCGCTGGTAGCCACCGGAGCCGAGGAAGGCTGTCGACGTTAGCGGTGAGAGGTGGAGGCAGGTGGCGACGTATGCAGTGGGAACTGCCAGAGTCGGAGAAGGTGCCGGCGACGGGGTCGAGTAGGTGGGAGGTGACTGCTGGCACAGTGGAGATGACGGGTCGCGCGCTCTCCGAACACATGACCCGGAGCACATTAATGTCCTCCAACGATTGCTTCTGTCCCTGATTGACCCGTGTAAGCCCCTACGGCTGCACACCCATAGCTGTATGTTCAAGCTAACTGATCTTCATATCAATCCTTCGCTAATGGAACTCAAAAGGCAGAAACAACAGCTCTATTGTCAGTCTGTGTACAAGTACTCATATCATCCGTTGTCATCAAGCTCCAGGAAAGAAAGTTAATCCTACATCCAAGGTACCAGAAACTTTCCCTCGACAATTTTCTCATGACTGTTTCACCTTTTTTTTTTCATTTATATATAGCCTATGTATATGGGCTTGGCATACCCTATGAAAAAATATCCTGGATCGGCCATTGTTTGTGCATGCTGCTGATTGCACAAATTTATTTGTGTTTAGGCTGGAGTCATTTCTTTAACCTGGCTCTGTCACTTCTATAGCCTTTAATAGGGCCCTGATTGAAGGTGATGCATTACCAATGAACTCTAAAGGATTCCTAGTGTGTGTTTTTGAAAGATAACGATTCCTAGTATTGTCTTTTGGTTCGAGCCCAAATGTGGATTAAATCATTTCATATGTCATTGTCCGTGGAGTAAAGCAATCAGCAATCGCGTCAAGCTCGTCATCATGTAGAGCTCTGCACCTTTGGCTTTCCATGATACGTATATGAGCCCTAAAATCATAAAGCAATCATTTATCATCTAGTGGTTTGCACCAAAAGCTCCCACCCTTCCTCTTAATCTTGTTGAGAGAATGAGAGCCAACAAGTCCAAGTCCGTCTTTAGAATCTTTGATTGATCATCGAATGACCAACACCATTTAAAGTTTGAATTCCTACGAGATTCACAAAGCCCATTAACGTTTGCAGTTAATATTCAAAATCAATTAAACTTAACTTAGAGACTAGGTTCATACAATGGCCAAATGCCAAAAACTTGATCTTATCTTCCTTCCTCAACAAAGGTAGTATACCTGTATGGAGTGCCCTACTAGGGATTGATTTTATATGTTTTGACTATTCAATCCATATTTCTCGGCTGATATTTAATGATCATTTCTTACTCCATAAGGGACCTAGCTCCGGGGCTCCAGTTCAGTCCCTGATACCATTCCCCCTGGTAAGGCTATCCCCAGTAGGATTGCCTAAAGGACTGTACACTGTTTGGCACTGTAGCGCTACTGTAGAGAGAGACAGGTATTGGAACAGTGGATAGCCAAGTGGATAGGCAAGCACGTTAGGGATGGATCTAAGGTGGTTGAGTAGTTCCACGTGGGCCTCCATGTATGAACTTCCCTGCTATAGGGTCATTAAAAACGGGTCCCTTAGGGTCTAGCGATGGCCAAAACGTCAAAGGCGTTATTCTCTCCCCTCCACCCGGTGGAGCCTTTTGGGTGACTCTTGGCCTTCGGGACCCTTTCTGACATTGACAGGGGAGGTGCTGATGGTATATGGGTATCGCTTGGGCCTCCTTTTCCCAACAAGTGCGCCATACTTCGTTCTTTTAGATTTTGTGAGATGAAAATGAAATCAATAAATAATAAATTCGTATCCTACTACACAAGTGTCTGCTTTCTTTGCTAGCTAGCAATGTGCAGCAATCAAATCTAAACAACTATAATTGGGCCCACTATTTTAACAATATGAATGTTTCTCTTTTTCAACCGATATGATAATATTGAAGATTTTGAAATGTAATGTGGTGGCACTTCATAATCGCTGTTGGAGTTCTTTTTTCCCAAAACCTATCCTCTTTATTATCTATATATTAATTTGATATAAAATACTAGGATGTGTTGAGCACCAAAATGGGCTAGATCAGCGTTAACGGTAGTTTCTCTGTATATTTGGTATGGAGTTATGTTTTTCAGTAATGTGCAATGTGTTGGAGGGTTTCTGAGCTTATTTCATTGAAGACACAAAGAAGGCCTTGGAACTCCATCAAGATGAAGCCAAATCAGGAGTTTGAATGCACCAAGTTGTAGCCCTCTTCGCGCAGATCAAATCAGATATATGGATCGCCTAATTCGAAGTCCGGATGGAGAACATATGGTCTCCAGAAGATTGCCTGCCTAGGCAATATCGGACTATCCGGCGATCCGGTAGCTTACGCCGGATAGTCCGGTGCAACTCGGATTTTGCCCTCGAGAATACCGGACAACCCGGTTCTATGCACCGGATAGTCCAGTAAAATCATGTTTTATCCGAAAAGGATTTTTCAATTGTTTCTAGGTCGGTTTAGGATGTGTTTTGGCTTGTAAAAGGGGTAAGACCATCCTTCCCTATAAATATAAAGGCCACGGCTGATTGAAGCACCACAATCGAACCAAATCAATCTACTTTATCATTTTTACCTTTTATCTCTTTTGTCCTACTTTTCCAATCTCTCTTGCTGTTCTCCCTGCGTCATTGATGGCGATTTGGAAGCGTTCTAGGTGGCCTGCCGATCTTAAAGCAACCCTACGATCTTCTCTCTCCGACGGGGTCCCTCCCGAAAGATTGGATCTAGGTTTACCCGAGCTCCCCAGAGCTCACCGGACCGTCTGGCGTGCATCGCCGGACTATCCGACGCTACCGGATTGTCCGGCGCACGCCATCGGATTGTCCGCCATCTGCTGTTGATCTAAGGACGACGGCATAGAAGAACTTAGAGCGTTTGTAATATTTTGCCAGGACAGGTGCCAACAGGATGGATCTAGGTCATTGGATGGTTATAGCAACTAATAGTGGCGATCCTTGCCCTTCTCTTTTTATTGTATATTTGTTATAAACTATTTGATTTAATACAGATGGCTAGATGTTTATAAAATCCAACGATATACTCATTCTGTTCTAAATTGTAAGAGGTTCCATGCCTCTATTAGATTCATCAGATTCATCGATTATTCTATGTATGTTATGTTTTTCAATTAACCTTTGTGTTATTTACTTTCTTGGCGAACATTCTTACTTCTTCAATGCACTTTTACGAAGATAACTGATTGATAGACCGAACAAATCATCAAACCATTACATTTCGTTTTTGTTACAACTATTGACACTTCCAAAGCGTGAGCTGTATAAATTCAGATGTTCCAGCCTATACGTATACATATCAATGATGTACAGTTTGCCAGGAGCATTAAACAATCAATAGTGTAGTAAGTACAACCTGTAACACTAGAATCTCCATTGACTTGCAGTCTTGCATGAATGTTCATGTATGCGTATGCATTTCACGTATAAGTACCAATCTTGAGGTGACCATGGCGTAGTTCGCTTGCATGCGCGCGCCTTCAGCTGCAATCCCCGGCCGCGAAGCCGATCCTTGACTGCGCGACGTCGTAGACGACGCTGAACGTCTGCTGCTGTGTGTTCCCAATGATGGCCGTGCTGTCAGTGGGCGCGAACGCCAGGCACGTCGTGGAGTCGTCCACGTCGATCGAGCACGTTCCGCGTGGCCAGCTTCAGCGAGGCGCCACCCGCGAACGCCATGGCGACGGACGGCACGCGCAGCTGCGAGGCCTGTCCCTCGAAGCAGGTGTCCAGAATTGAGTAGGCAGGCGCGCGCTGCGCGCCGCTCATGGCGGCGGCAACCGCCTTGCTCAGCGCCGTGTACACGGTCGTCGGCAGGCGCGTGATCACCGTGCCGGAGTCTATGATGGTGGGCAGGCTGCTGTACTCCGACGGGGACACCGCGAGCGGGGCCCCGGCGACGGACATCCCGGAGAGGCTGACGAAGTAGAGCGAGGAGTCGAGAGAGCTGGACGCCATGGGCGTGTACGAGTACTTCCCTGGGCTGTAGGAGCCGATGGAGAGGTACCCCGTGGAGGCGGAGGTCGGGAGGCAGTAGGAGAAGGAGTCGCCGCCGAGGGCGGGCGCGAGCTGGGAGAGGAGCGAGAGCTTGTTGCGCGCAAGGCCGATGAGCCCCGCAGAGCGGCCGAAGAGGCCCTCATTGTCCTGGCCGCAGCCGTAGTAGAAGTTTGGGAACCTGGTGGAGCCGAAGGAGACGGTGTCCTTGCTGAGGTAGCCAACGGAGAAGGAGCTGTCGCCGTAGCTAGCCTGGTAGATGCAGACGTTGGAGACGGAGCAGGCGGAGGGGTTTAGCGTGGCGGCCTGGAGCTCACCGCACTGCGACGCCGAGCACGGCACAGAGGCGTAGGTGCTGGAGGCGCTGGGGTCGTAGAGCGGGCCCGCCTGGCGGTGGCACGACACGACGCAGGGCGAGCACTGCAGCCACATGAGCGAGGAGCCCGTGTCGACGACCATGGCGTAGGAGATGGCCGGCTTGCCGAGGCCCAGCTGGGTGACGTAGTTCCCCACGCCGATGGACATGCCCGGCGTGAGCGGCACGGAGGCTAGGGAGTCGGCCGCAGTGGCGGCGGCCTTCTTGTTGCGGAGCGACGTCGGGCGGCGGGCCCGTGACAGCGCGTGGTTGTTATTGTCGGTGGCGAGGCGCGAGGCAAGGTGGGCGACGCGCGCATCGTCGTGGGTGAGGACGGTGGAGAAGGGGAGGTCGGACGGGAGCGGCGCCGGCGAGCAGGGGCTCTGCGGGTGGTGCAGCGTCAGGTGGATGCCCGAGCTGTTCCGGTGGGGGAAATCTGCAGAAGATTAACGTTGATACCGAGCTGGTTAATCGTTCAAAATTGCTAACCTCAGTCACGTACTCTTAACTAGTACTGTAAGCATTTAAACATCTAGTCGTTTTTATTCAATTTCCAAAAAATACTAGTCGTTTTTTGTAAAGGAACAATGGGCCCTATTTTATTATATGATTTGATGGCTAGCCTTTTATCAAGTCATCAACTCATCATGGATCACTACTATACCCAGCAGGCGAGCACCAATTACGCATGCATGCTGTTGCAGTTGCCATGGCCCGCTGCCGGTCGATAATTGTGTGGATATGTGCCTCCAAGTTCTGGTCCGTGCTCTGTCAATTCATATCGATTGCGAGAAGAGATGAGACGAGGACAGCGACGCCGCACCGGCTGATAGAGATTCAGCAGAGCACGCACTGTGAACCACCAGATGCAGAAGAGCGAAAAAAATGAAAACAGGCAACCGCGAAACAGGAGCCGCCTAGCTCCTGGACTGTCACTGACACTGGGCCATGTCACATACTCTACGCGTGTATGTGTGTGTATATATATAGGAAGAGTTTTAGAAAAGAATTTTCATATATATATATATATATATGCATGCCACTAGGTTCCTTGATTTGAGCATCTAGTTTGACCACATCATCGCACATGTACGATAGTTAGTCCAACCTGGTTGTTGCTTTTCTGCTAATTGTTTGGGACCGCAGCTGCTGCTAATTAAACTCCAAGGGTTAGGCCGACAGTTTTGGCATTAGCTGATGCCTGAGGACTATCCGTACGTACATAACATATGGACAATAAATCAATAATGTCAGGATGACTTGACTAGTTGACTTTGAACCTGGTCGGGTCCGTGCATGGTGTGTGTACAACGATAACCACTGATCAAATCGTGTGATTAGTTGATGATTTTCTGATGGGTTTCATTTTTTATTACCAAACGGGCATGTAATCGATTTGGTTGAATCTATCACAGTGTATGTGCTATTGGCATTTATAATAGCCTTCAATACAAGGAAAGGCACTGTTTTCGTCGGCCAAGGCTAAAACCGACGAAAATAACTGTTTTCATCGGTTTTTCCTTTCTTTTCGCCGGTTTTCGGCCAACGAAAGCTTTTCTTTTTGGCCCTATATACCTCAAGCTATGGTCGCTGTCTCTCCAATTATTTTCAAGCCATTTATCTGGCATTATATTTACTTTCATCCATTAAAAACACACAAGATAATTATCTTTTGCATGACACTCTTTATAGTTTCGCAATGGTTGTATTTATTCCAGAAAACATGTCTAATAAATCTAGTGGTATTTATAGAGCCTTTTTGGCAGGACTCCTCAAGCAGCTCCCGCGCTGAAGCCCTGCCAAATGGCTCTTCATAGCAAGAACAGCGACCTAGCGCTTATGTTTTCTAGCTTCTCATGGCTTTGGCTCATGAAGGAAGGTGCCAAAGCCTGTCTCCGCTCCTTCAGCCAAATGAAATAGGCCATGTACAAAGCGTTTGGATCCACTAAACTTTTAGTACTGCTAAAGCTTATATGTATTTTGTAGAATGAAGTTGTCCCAACCCGGAACTATGTGCTAATGGATTGTACACTAAAAATAGCAGGTCTATTAGTGGATCGGATCCCTGTAACAACAGGCTGCTAAAATAGAGTAGTATATTTTTAGTGCGGATGCTTACCTTACTGAGGTTTAAGCAACAATTTATCAAAATATGCGGAGTTTGTTTTTTCAGTGTTGGATTGTTAATCAGAGGACGGAGCTAGACAACAAGACCTTTGGGTTATTGATCGACAATCAGTCGCGTGTATCGGCTAGCTTCCTCCATTATTGGCTGACGCCTGACGGGAGGCACGCAAGAGTCTAATGATCTGTCACTTACACACGTAAGTCTCAGCAATCAGCATGGCTGGCTTGCACTAGCCACTAGGTACGGACGTCAAAGTCCAAACCCAGAGAAACACGTCAACAACAAAACAGCGATACCAATGCTGATTACGCGATGGTTGCACGCACGCAAACACACATCTTCTAGTAGTATTAATCTGCATTGTCTTCTGTGCTCCCATCCCGCCTAGGACACGGCAGTGAATCCTACCTGCTAGAACGCGTATTACAAAATAAGTACAGAGAGAGGCTGTGCACTTAGCAAACAAAGCATTTTAATTGGGTAGCGATGTTAGACTCTCTCCAACAATACTCCTCGTTCCAATTTCCTCAAATCACATTTCTCTCTGTACGTCATGTCAGCTACAGTGCAAAACAATGTCAAACAGTGCCGCTACAGTGTTTTGAGGAACCAGTTCGAGACATACCTATTGAGAGTAGCCTTATAGTAGTGAGGCATGTATCCAATTGCAGAGTGAAGTACAAGAGTTCAATTTCGTTGGCTTGAGTTTTTTATGTATTGGCTTGAGTTTGTTGATATGGATTCTGGAAATATAAAAAGGTAGATCATCTAGTCCATGAGATTCATGTCTACATATACACTAGTCCATCGACCTCTTTCTCTACACAGGATATAATAATGCTAAGAGGGATAATAAGTTCTAGAAATTATTGAATAATTTTATTATATACTATCTCTGTTCTCGAGTATTTGACCCCGGTTAGTTTAATTTTGAATTAAAAAGCATTAAATAAAAAGAACGGAGTTAGTATAACTAATCAGAATGGCAACTTAATTGTTATGTCTCCAATTGGGTATATTCTTGCACAATACTCGATCATATAGACAAATTTTAGTATTACTATACTTTATAAATGTTTCGTTACTTTTTGGAGCATCCACGTTAATCTTCACTAGACTCGCTAGGAGAAAAAATAAATCCTAGAAATTCTCACAAAAATCAAAATCATCCGGCTGTCCATTACGTAGCTTATATTTTCTAAAAAAAATCACCCACTGTGCCATTATGAAAGATGAAATAAAATAATCCTTTAAATTTATATAAAAATTACCCACCATGCTATTATGAAAGATAAAATAAAATAACGGCCTAAATTCATATAAAAATTACCCACCATCATTATGAAACACCCCGAATTTAATAACCCCTCAATTTGCATATAAATTACTCACCATGATATTATAAATATATGAATTAAAATTAGCCTTAAATCTGCATATAAATTATCTAATATCCTATCATGAAATATAAATTAAAATAATATTTAAATTTATACATAAATCACCCACAACGCTATTACGAAATATGAATAAAAATAACCACCTCTAATATTACTCAAGATTAAATCCATATCTTCTTATAAAACTCTAACCCGTGAGAAAGCACAGTGTTGATGGACTAGTGGTGTTAACCTTGGAACTTATCCTCAGCTCGAACTCAAGAGCAAGACTAGTGAGTTCTTTGCTCCCAACCACTAATCATGTCAGAGGACCACAAATACAGACACTTCCCTATCTGGCACCTACTTTAAAATTAAAAGGCCAATTGTCTTGTGTTTCTTCGCAACTTGTTTATATGCCACCACCTTGTACGTTAGATACCCGGCAAGGCGCGAAAGAAGAATTGACGTTATGACGACGTATTATGCTGGGTAATAACATATGACCATACAAAGAGATAACCGAGACATTGAGGAAAAGTAGGTGTTAATAACAAATTCGAGTACAGCGGTTCTTTACTTCTTGCAGTCTTGCAGTAATAGATTCATGGGGCGTGCACAAAGGCGTGGCAGTATCAGTTGCCTTTTTATGATGATGTGGACGAGGGATTTTTAAGTAGTAGTTTATTATCTAGTATTTGGATAAGAAAGAATTTGATAGAGACTTGCAGACCAGATATTGAGAAAAATACTACTACTATAACATCCATATGCTTGGGTCCATATATATACTTCTGGTGTTTTCTGGCCGTATCGTGCACGGCAAGCCAATAATGGACAAAAATTGCATGATTACACACAACATCATAATTGTTAATCAGCCTTATATTTAAGAAAATTAAGGACCACATAAAAAAATACAGGAACAGAAAAATTAAATTTCTCGCGTTCGGAAGGGGCGTAAAAGCACGTGGACTTAGCAAGTGGCATTGATTGGAATATTATTGGATACGCCATCCCATCCAAGCTCTCTCTCTATATCGACTACTACAATGCCTCTGTTAGGTCGTCTTGTTTGGCGGGTTACTGTGGACTCCTGCTCCTACCTTGAGTAGTTGAGTCCTTGAGTGCTGGCTCTGCTACAATGCCAGGTTCAGGCGAAGCCAAAGTAGACTAGGAGCCCTATTAACAGCGCCTTAGTCGTTGCAGCTTATCCGGAGCTGACAACGTAACCATTGCGCCTCACAGCAGGATAACAGTCCGTGTGGAAAATAATTGCGCAAACCTGGCAGCAGTAACGCACCGCCGCCTGCCCAGTTCAATGGATGCCTCGTTCTGTCGGTCACAGACTCACAGCGTTTTTAGACAGGAGGGCAAGTGTAGTACAAGCATGCGAGTGATCCCTCAAGCAAAAACTATGATGTGTACTTATATACTATTATACTGACACTTTGTTATCTATTTGAAAGAGGGGAAAATCGTCTTTGCGAATGCCCCAAGAAGCAACTGATTGCAGAGGAATATCCACATACATTTTATAACTAATCAAATCGATGAAGAACAGACAATGACTTGACATCCTTTGAATTTGATAGGAGTATGACTGTTGCCCTTGAAGAATTACCGTGAAACTGTTCAAGTACAGCTCTAGATAGCTGATGTTTGGACTCAGGACGGTATGTGTATATACTGTATAAGGTTTTCCTCACCAATCTATCTATTTTACGGTCTATATTTCAAACTCCATTCTGTTGCATTGCCCGTATAACATTTTAGGCACTCAAATGCATCTTCACCGGTAAACATAGCCTAACCAATCGTCTGAGATAACTAGTTCTACCTATTAATTGACTACTACGACTACAAGCTGGCAGTTCATCTTATGACTGATGACGTATGGTGGAGAGAGTCACGTACTACTGGCAGAGAGTGAAATTAAAATTACTACAAACAAGATTAAGCTATAATAGAAATACATATGTACCACTGATTTGCGAAGCGCAGACGCTGCTGGTGATATCCCGGGTAGGAGCTGCAACCGTGAAGAAGAGGGAGCAGCAGGCAGCAAGAAGAAGAGGAAGCAGCGCCATGGCGTTCCCAGACGAGCTTCCTCTTGAGGCCGTGCGGTGAGCTCAGGCCATTGTCATTGTGGCCTTTATATACAGAAAAATATTCCTCTGTATGACGTGTGTGTGGGAGTGGGAATCTCGCCTGTACCTTTCATCGCTCTAATTAATGATGGTCATCTCGTCTGCCCAACTAATTAAGTACGGTGATTTGGTGAAGAAGACCAATCATGCCGGTTACTGGTAGTTACAGTACACAGTTTCTTTTACACTAATTGTGTTTAGAGCTACGTAGCTAACATGTGCATGAATCTATATGAAGCAATTCACTCTCCGGATACATAAATTGGATTTA
This sequence comes from Paspalum vaginatum, assembly GCA_030272315.1. Taxonomy (NCBI): domain Eukaryota; kingdom Viridiplantae; phylum Streptophyta; class Magnoliopsida; order Poales; family Poaceae; genus Paspalum; species Paspalum vaginatum. The sequence goes on along the minus strand of CM059021.1, from coordinate 29,965,044 downwards.
TGGGCTAATTAGGTGCAGAGGATGAGGATCAGGTTGGTTACACAATTAATAGCAAGGAAACTGCCATCTTACCAACCACATGACATGTAGCAGCCGGGCCGGGAACAATAAAATCAAAGGGAAAGTTCATATCACAAAGAAGGGACGTTCGTGGGTCGCACGAGTATCGGTGAACGCCTGGACGGTGGCCTATGGCCTATGCTGGCACTTCCTGGTGCATGGCAATACTGAATTGATGTTGCTGATGCTGCATTGTTTGTCTATTAGAGGATTTGTTATAAAAATTATATGGTATTAAAAAACTGGTATGAGATCCAAACATTTCGGACTCTCATGTAAATTATAGAATTTGACCATACACTTTTTATGATCCCAATTGTTTCTATATCCTACTACTTTTGAGGTTATAGCCACAATCCCTTAAAAAACAATTTTTCGAACAACCTGTTTTTTAGTAAGGCCAGATATGGCTATCGCTGTGTATTGAACTAGGTGGTCCAAGCCCAATAGCCTATATATGTTCATCAGAAGTAATGCAATTATAGAAACAAGCAACCTCAGAAGGATTATTCAAAAACAATCTTTATTTAGAACCTCTATAAATAAAAGGCGCACAGATAAATTAATAACTTTTTATATATAGGAAGTTGGATGAGACAAATATTATAAAGAAATCGTAGAGCTGAGATGGACAACCTTTTAGTTGTCAACTTTTCCATTTGAGAACATTTATTAGCGTCCCAAGCATTTTTTTTAGAAAAGCATTTTTTTCAAACGACTTAGGGTAACGGTAATGCTCTATATCATTGGTGTATTGCACTGTAATATCTATAAGTTCGTACTTATGCTGTCGCAGGAAACCGGCAGGCGGTCGTCGCAGCGGTCAACACAAAGGAGTTGGGAGATGTCACTGCTCCTACGGTTGCCTTACCTGTGATGCGGCTCCCGATCGGCTCTAGGTCGTGTTGTGGTCGCCTAAAACCACCAGGGGGTTTCGGGAGAGGGACACACAAGGGATCCGAGAAGTACGCTGCCGCTGCGGTCGACCCCTCCAAGCGGATCCGAGAGTGGTGACGGTGCTACTAGGCGTGCCACCTAGCTTAACCTTTCAACCGGCAGAATCGCCCTGCAGGGTGCAGGTGCTGCTGTGTCGTTGCTGCTAGGTGCATGTGCTCGTGTGTGCTGTGTCGGAGAATCGCCCTGCGTGCACAAAAACAATAGATAGATATTAAATTCCAGCCGGATCACTGGGGTCGATTTGAGGCATCTCTGTTTGATCGGCTCGTGAGAGTTGCCTTCTCCTGCCCTCCATGGTTAGTATAAAGACAAAGCACAGACATGGAGCATGACGGAAAACCATGTTTAAAGCATGATCTAGGTGACGCAATATTCCCAGGTTGACATCCGCTACATGCTCGGCCAGATAAATCTGGCCAAACCACACAGCATAGATCGGAACCCCCAAGGGGGCTCACCCACGGAAGCAGATCTAACCTAGAACATGTAAACCAGGGTGCCAAGCATACATCGATCTCTTGAACTACCGCGTGCACACGCGTTGTGTCGTTGAATGTAACAGCCGGACAAGCTATGCAAGCTCAGCCGTGTGCTGCCGATCTGTTACATGAAACATAAATGGATAGATAGATCGGCAGTGTACGTGATAACTTGATGGGCCAGAGCTTCACGCGAGCTTCTTCTGGATAACTAGTAGATCCTACCATAAAAAACACTTTAGTACGAGATCTACCGGGTAAGCAAACGCTTCAATATGTCCTAAAACGACCGCGAGGAAGGATTGGAGCGGCATGGCGCTTATTTGGTTGAAAACCCTAGGAGCCAAGGGTGGCGATACGCCGAGATTGAGGTTGATGAAACACCATTGCTAGGGAGCAATGTCTGTGTGTTTTTTTATGGTACTTGGGGTTACATGTTTATAGCCCAGAGGCTTAGACAATAAATCCGACTCATTTTAACTAAACCATAAATAACTTTCTATCCTTAAGATACATGGCCTGATGGGCCTAGATGATACACATTGTCATCACTGTGCGGGTGTCTCATTAAGCACTTCAACCGATCAGATGTCAAATCCTAAACCGGTTAGAATTTGGCGGCAACGCAAGCCCTTAGTTTTGGCGATGACTCGTTCATCTCAAAAACTAACTGAGCGTACGTATGTGTCGGCTGCCTGCTCCTTTTTTATAGCAAAACCTGAAAACGTCGAGCTACGAGATCTGGCCTTGACGTATGAGCCGATTCTTGGTGGAACGCCTCGGTCATGATTCCTTTACAGGAACACGAAATCAGCATCTTCGGATCGCTCGACCCTATCGGTTGGCTTCCTTTTCTTGTCTGATAGTGTGGTGGCCCTTTGCATGGTGGGCTTTGCCTTTATCTCGCTCGTGCCCCTTTTTTGAAGGACAAGGTCACGGGCTCCAACATTCACTTCGGCGTGCGCCGAGCGAATCTTTCACCCTGCTCCAGCTTCATCGTGTAGCTTTCTACCCACTGGTTTGCATAGTCTCTCCACCGAAGTCATATCAGAGAGCACCGTCTTTGCCTCCCTTGCATGGCCGCAGATTTCCTGAGCTCGGATTCACTTATTGTGGGGTCTTCTTGTAGGCCTAACCTTCTGCTTTTCCAAAATCGGCTGAGTACCCTTGTCCTTGGTGTATAAATACTGCATCCCGGCCGATGCATTCTTCAGTGGATCCTCTAAGCCCTCAATCCACCACAACCAGTGCCGATTCTTTCCAAGAGTTCTACTATGTATCTCCGGAGACCTTTAGTAGAGTATGGCCAGAGTATCCCCTTCCGTCTGAGCCAGATTGGCTATCAAAAATCAAAGCTTACTAGGTCGAACTTGCCGCGGTCGTGGAGGCTAGGTGGAAGGAGAGAGAGCTTGTGTTGTCATCTTTCCAGTTGAGGGGGTATACCATCATCCCTCATGTGGTCATTCTTTCGTCTATGCTCGACTAACCTTGAGAGTCTTGGGATTAAACCGGAAGCCCTGGATGATCCCAAAAGTATCGGCAGTTAAGCCGATTGTACTTCTAGAGTACAAATGAACCCTCATACTGTTTCTTGCATGGTCGGTAGGATAGGGCGCTAGAATAAAAATGAATCCTCAAATGATTCACCCTATCCTGCTTGCCTGAAACTCTTCCCACCACTGGCCAAGTGTTCTCCTGTACCATGTAAGACAGTGGCGTCCCAGCTTGCATACAGAGCTTCGACCAGCTTGCATACAGAAACTCCTAGATAGTTCTGGCTATTCCACAGGATACCACATAGATTTCTGCTCACTGCCAGCTCAATGCTTATGGAGCTGGTTTAGTTGCCTGAAGGGGTTACCTTTTCCTAGGAGGTCGCAATTACCAGGCAGATCTGTACCCCGAGCTCGCTTCGATCCAAATGATAGTAAATCTTAAATTTAATAAATCCTTCTTCATTTGGGCGTGCCTGTGTCTTAGAACCGACGGTTACTTTGGTCAGCTTATGTTTGCACTTGATGGATGTGAAACTGTGACGCTTGTCTTTCTATAGGTGATGGCAACGCGTCGGCTGTTGGTCTTGAGTTTTCTCAATTTGCCGGCTTCTCGTCGGCTGTTGACAGAAGGGCTCCTAGGCCGACTAAGACTCCTCTTCTGAACTTGATTATGATGAATCGGCTTCCGGCGAGCTGATTTGCAGCCTTTCTTGGATGTCCCTTTAAGATTATCCATAGCTTTCCCTGAATGTTGTACCTTGATCAATGCTTCAAAGCATGTTTGAACAACTTTAGGTCGGGCAAAAATTATCTATGCACCTGTATGCGTGGAGAAGCTCCTATACTTCACTTGTTTACAGTGTGTTTACAGTGTTATATGTCTATAGTGTGTTTACAACGTTATATACTTTTATGTGTACGCTCTGATGACTTGACTCATCACGAGGTGAGTGTGGAAGGGATCATCTATGAGACTTGATGCCATTGAATGCTTATTAAAAACTAAGGCTAATGAGATACAATCAGCACAACTGGAATCCACCAGTTTCCTTATGTTATTTCCTTTTTTCTAGAAAAAATAAAGGGTAAAAACTATAGGGAATGTTTCTAGACAAGTGGTGCATCGAGAAGGCTAGAGTAAGGTGGAAAAACTGTAGCGTTTCCTTTGTGAGGAGGGAAACGCCTTCAACTGCCACCCTGCATATCCATGCCGCTAAGCTTGGCATCCATAGAGTGGTGTTCGCCTCCGCTTGTGCCAAAAGTCTACCACTGCATCGTAGTGGACATGATGCTGGTCACAGACATGGACAAAGTGGACATGGCCATTGTACTCGAGGTCATAGGCTGATGGGAGGGCCGCGGCTGTCGAGGTTGGAACAATTGGGCGCTCCACGAGGAGCGGAGTAGGGAGTGGCAGGAGGCCAAGCTAGTAGATGACCACGAGCGGCAACGCTAAGTCGGAAGTGGCATGGATGGAGGAGCGCAGGTGCTCGTCCATTGCTGCAAAGCCGCATGGTGGTCCAGAGTTGTCATAAAGAGTAGGGTCGTTAGCAGTGGGGCAAGGCCACATGGAGGGGTGAGTTGGTGCAAAGATGGGATAAAAAGGAGAAAAAATATAGTAGATAAGAAATAATAAAGAAAATATTTGGTGATATATAGATATGGTGAAAGGAGGTGTTGTAGAAGTATGAGGTAAACTGTAAACGTCATCTTGAGAAGGCGTAGCAAGGCACGGGTATTTCACTATTCCTACTTAATCCATGAGCTAACAAACTAGGTTTAAGGGAGGTCGAGGGACAAAAAGGTGGGCCATGGATAGCGAAAAAGCAACCAGCAACCATTAGCAGAAGGAAGAAGAAAGGAGCGTCTCCACAAGGTAAATGCAGGGCGAGACTAGCTCTGGAAGCTGGACGGTCGAGAAGGATCCAACCAATGGTAGCCTGACACGAGGAGGCACGCATGGTTGTGAGATACGGTAAGGAATCTGGTGCCATAAACTTTGATTAGACAGGCTTGTAAACGACAAACAGGGCATGTAAACCCTAACCCTAAATATGGCGCCACCTAGATCAAACAGTGCGTGTAAGCCCTAATTTCTGCTCTTGTGGATGCTCTCAAACATGGCGGTTGCCGAGGGGGTCTAGGGGCGGAGGGCCCATTATGGCTTACTATGTCCCACGCCATACCTAAAGCCCAACAAAAATTTTCTCATACCCCCGCATTTCAGCTCAGCCCAAAAAGCAAGGAGAGAAAGCAGGCCAGCAGCGCGCCAGGGCATCCACCGTCGAGTCGAGGTCAAACCCTAGCCGCTCTCGTCGCATGTGCCCATTCTCCTGTCACTCCATCACAGGTACTCGCCCGCACGCCACCCCTCACCTCATCGCCTCGCCACTCGGCCGGCCATCGCCCGTCGTCCCCGCGCCGCCTGGCCACCTGTCGCTTGTCGTCCCTACGCCGCCTGGCTGCCCGGCGCTCGCGTCGTGCCCTCGCCGTTAGGGGTGTAAATGGTACGGATATTATCCGTCTGTATTCGAGTTTTGATCCGTTTGGAAGGGTTAAGATCCGATCCTTATTTGAGTCCGGATATTTAATATTTGATCTGTATCCGTATCCGAGTACTCAAAATTGGATAAATATGATGTCGATAACCATTCTAGTCTTATCCGATACATTTGATCAATGTCTGTATCTGATCCAAATCCGAAGAAAAAAATATGAAAACAAATACGGTATCAGCAATATCTATCCGTATTCGATCCGATTACACCCCTACTAGCTGGCTCGCTGCCTGGCAGGCCGTCCCCCGTCGTCCTCGCGCCGCCCCCTCGCCGTTTCGCCGCTCGTTGTCCACAGCTCCGTGCGTCCCAGCGGCCCCACACGGCCACGCGGCCACGCCCACGTCCCAGCATCCCTGGCAGCAGTCAGCCCATCACCCATGCCTCGGCAGCCCACTCGCCCGGCAGCCAGCGCCCAGCGGCCTAGCAGCTCTGAGCTCTGCTGTCTGCTTGACAATGGAATCCGGCAGCAGAAAGGGTAAAAGAAAGGCACTAGGATATGGGAGAGGTACCAAATACCAATAAAGATATGAAGTACTCAAATAGATATAGAACTTTAGCCAATGATCTAGCAGCACCCCAATTTACTAGTATAACTCTATACTTTAATCGTACATCTTGTATTACATTTAACATTGGAACTCTAATGTTTCGCTTCTAATTTGTGTTTTACTTTTGTTTGACAGCTTATTTTGGTCCAATTGTTGATTTGATGTGGACTCTACATGTTTTTCTTCGTTTGAGGTACTTCTGAATGATGTTCTTGTTGTGAACCTTTATTTCCATACAATATATGGATATAGCCTAGTAATCCACCGCCACACCTAAATTTTTGGGTGTCCTCCACCACAGCAATAGTCAGTGGCTGTTACTGATCCAGTGGACAGTAGATGGTGTGTCTGATACTCTAATGTTGGTGCTCCACATGGGATGCTCACAGGCACTAGCTGGTGCCGACCAGAGCATGAATTCATTACCTGGTCATTACTCTTTGTTTTTCACAAGGAACTCTAAGTGGTGTGTGACAAGGACTTAAACCATAGTTTCTTCCATCCGGCCTAAGCCTGCTATTTTTTCTTTATGTTCTTGCATACGCTATAATCCTTCTGGATGACAGAAATCCTCACAAATTATGAAGAACAACAATTAGCAGGCTATCCACTATCCAGCACTACATAACCTGCTGAAACTTGATCGGCCCTTGTCGTTTCTTCTCATACATGTTTTTGTTGAATCTTAAAATTAACATGTACATAAACTACCTAATGAAGCACTGCTTGCTTTATTCATCATTATTTTTCGTCTGGATTTTTTCATGCACTGTTGTCAATGCATTTTTTGTGCAATATCATGGCATCGCCATATATTCCCATGTGTGGGCAAAAATTTAAAATTATGTTCTCTGTTGGACTTGGACCAGGGGGTGAAGAAACCTTGATCCCTCTTTATCTCTTTTGTTTTCAAGGAATTCCCAAGGTAGGCCTATGACTATCACGGTCGGACCAGAGCCTTATTAGTTTTTCACAAGCTGGCCCAAGCCTGCATTTTTTTATGTATATTCTTATTCTAGCAGCCCCGTCTTCATGCTTGTTAGAATGTACAGGACTAGCAAAATTGAAGCTACATAAGTTGCTGAAGCCTGCGGAGAGCTAGCACCAACATATCACACATACCATGGCTTCGTTCTTGTAGCTGAGAGCTTATTTTGATGACATGCCTTGTGGTGCCCCGGTCACCTCTTACCAGCTTACGTCAGCGTAGATTCTCTGAGGGACTGAAGTGTACCGAGTCCGGTCTTTCGTCTTGGCTGTGATGAGCGCTAGTCAACACCGAAGTCTTCCTAAAGGGAGAGCGCCACAGAAGTCCACCTAAGTGTGACCTGGTGGCGGCGCCCGAGTATGACCGAGGCGTGACAAAATCTCTGCCAAGTGGACCGGCAGGTGGCTTGGGTTGAGGTCCAAGTTAGGCTCGGCACATAAGAGAGACCTTGGGTGTGGGACGGTGTCATGAGCTGTAAAATCACTCCAGATTGACGGCCCAACAAGCATTTACTGGTTCGAGCGTCAAAACCGGGCCCAACTATCGTTTCCTCGTTCAAGCGTCAAAACTAGGGTCTTGGTTACCGGTATCCCAAAACCGGAGTTATCCCCGAGGGATGAGCTACTGGACATGTGGAGGACTTTGGGACAAAGCGGAGAAACCGAAGCTGCAAGGACTCCATCGTGGCCATTCATCCGAGTTATTGCGGTCTTTTCTAGCCCCTACGTGCCTTCTTAGTGTAACAATCTGTATCTTAGGGGGTCTAGCTGCAAAATAGCATTTGGGCTTAGTCTGTAGTATAAATAAGGAGGTGGCTGCCATTAGCCACTCCTCTTGGCTGGTTTAGGGTTTACTTAGACCTAGGTTTAAGCTGCCATTTTTGTTCCCACGCAAGAGCAACATATTTAGTGGGTTTTAGAGTGATCTAGCCCCATAGAAAGAGGGTAGGAAGTGGGAGACTGCTTGGAGATCGAGTTCCACCTTGTATTCAGACCTTGTGACCTATTTTGGAGTGAAATAGAATGGATTTCATGGCAAGTCTTGAGTGCTTGTGTGCAGCAATCTCTTCCCTCCTTTCCCTTTGATTTTTGAGTGATTTCTCAAGGGCTTTTGATGCTTTGGTTTGCCTATGAGATTTCCCCTTCTCTTTTGCTATTTTGGACATGCAAGGACATGGAGATTATGTCTTAGAACATCTCAATCCCACAGGATTGCCACGAGCAAGTCAATCTAGAGTTTTCCTCTTTCTTGCCCAAGTATTCCCCTTTTCACGAGATCTAAAATTCTCTTGTGATCTTTTACATTAGAGCTTTTGGGAATAGCTTTGGAATTGAGCTAGGATAGCCTGTGCCAAATTTCGTGGAGTTTGGAGAAGATTTGGTCAAGTTTTAGGTTTGAGAGCTCAAAATTCAACGCATTGTGCGGCATCACCGGAACATCCGGTGGAAGCTATCGGAACATCCGGCGGGAACTATCAGAACATCTGGTAGCCACTACTGGAACATTCGGCGGCTCTGCCTGGACTGTGTCTACTGGAACATCCAGTGGGGCTACCGGAATATCCAGCAAGACCTACCGAAACATTCGATAGCAACTGCTAGAACATCCAGTGATCCGGCCAGCCTTGCCTTCTGTTTGGAGTTTTGGCTCTCGGTGTTTTGCTCCGGCTTCACTTGGGGTCCCTCTACTGGATGCCCATACTCTTCACTTGCTGATCTTCAGTAGGGCTCTCTTTGGTGAGCTAAGTGGCTGGTGGGAGCTCGTATGGGGTTCGTTCCTCGACTTGTCTTGCGATCACTCTTTTGGTCATTGAGCCAAGTTTTCTTCTGCTGTGTCATCTCCTCTTTGTGTCCTAGGGTCAGTAGCACTTTGGTTGCTATGTGATCTTACACGGTTTAGAAGAGAGGGTTTTGGGTGTCGTAGGTTTTTGGTGTCGACCTATTCACCCCCCTCTAGGCCGCCCTTTCGGTACTCAATTGGTATCAAAGACAAGTTAGGGTCTTCTATACCCTAACCGGTTCTAGATCCATAGTGAGGCGACCATGGATTTGTCCGTTGGCAAGATACTAGGGTTTGATGGCTCAGATTTCACATTCTGGAAGCAGCGCATGTCTATGTTCCTTCAGAGCCAACATTCGTCCATCTGCGATATTGGTCAGGATGCTGGCTACTAAGAGGTAGAGAACCATGTTACCCAACAGCATCACTGGGAACACAAAGCAAACAACAAGTCAAGGAACTTTTAGCTTACTGCCTTGTGCCACCCTGAGTTTGATAGGGTTGTGCACTTGAAGACGGCACATGAGATCTAGACTACCCTTAGTAACTTCCATTAGGGGACTAGTCAGGTCAAGGCCAGGTTGTTTGAGGTGCACAAGAGAGAGTATGAGAACTTCTCCTAGTAACCTGGTGAGAGCATCGACAGAATGTTTAGTCATTTTCAATCGATTGTGAACAATATCCGTGCAAATGTAAGAAATGGGGTGTTGCCTTACGATGACCATGATCAAGCTTGCAAGATTCTCTATGCTCTAGATCAGAGTATTTGGCAAGTGAAGAAAGACTCTATAGTCGAGTCAGCTGGCTATGAGACCCTTTCCACAGATGAGCTTTATAGCAAGTTGAAGGCTTCAGAGGTTGACTCTGAGGCGTATGCCAAGATGAGTGGAACAACTCCCAAGAGCCTAGCTCTTATGTCTGGCCCTAGCTGTGGTGGTGCTGCTAACCCTAACCCTTCTATTGGTTATGCTTTGTCTCTGATTTCAGCTACAGAGTAGGAGCTTGAAGGACTAGATGATGAGAAGCTGTGCCTGCTGTCCAACAAGTTCCAATGCCTCTACTCCAATAGGATGAGCCGTAGAAGAGGTGATACCTTCATTGCTATGAGTGCGGGAAGACAGACCACTTCATCACCGACTGCCCCCAGATGAGAGCTCAGGAGAAGTACTCCGCCGGCAAGCACAAGGGTGAGTACGTCTCTAACAAGAAGAAGGGCAAGTACAAGGGTGACAAGAAGATGCGGCCATTCTTCAACAAGAAGGAGTTCATCAAGCAGTACCACAAGCACACCCAGGAGCATGACCGTGCTTTCCTCGCCAATGTCAGTGACTGTGATGGCAGCTCTAGCGACTTTGGCTCTGACAGTGACGATGATGATGAGATGAAGATTGTGGGGCATGCTGGAATTTGCTTCTTCGGCGACGAGATCGGCTACTGCACCATGGCGCTTGCAGGAGATCAAGCCGGTTCCACCGACTCGGACGTCTGCAACAAGTCCTACACTGAGCTTTAGGTAAGTGATGAGGATGAGGAAGCAATGCTCACCGCTTTGAAGAACCAGGATTGCTTGCTTCGAGTAGTTGCTAAGGATCTTAGGCTTGCAAATGCTAAGGTTGCTACTCTAGAGGCTGAGCTTGAGACTGTCGAGTCTAAACTTGCATATCCTTTGGATGATCTTGCTATGGCTAAACAAGTTTGTGCTGTTACTGATAAGATAGAATGCAGTGATTGTCAAGTCCGAGCTGTTGAGTTGACTGAATTACTCTCTAAGCATGCTAGTAATGTAGATATTCTTTTCTCTACTACTGCAGTGTTATAGGAGTTGAAGGCTAGGCCGACTTTGCTTGCTACTTGTGTTAGTTGCCCAAGGTTTGGGAAGGAGTTGGAAGAGACTAGGGTTGCTTTGAAGAAGTCTGAAAAGACTGCTAGCCCTATTAGTGCTGGTTGTCCCAAGTGTGATGGCCTTAGAGGTAGGCTTGATGATTTGGCAAATGAGAAGGTCCAGCTAGAAGATGAGAATACATATCTTAGGACCATTCTCAGTTACATTTCGGCTAAGGAGCCGCAGCTAGGCATGATTGTCTCCTCTTTCAAGTTGAGTGACAAGTTGAGGGTTGGCTGCCACTACACCCAGGCTGATTTCGATTAGTTGTATGGGAAGATAGATGACTTGAGTGGGATTCCCATTAGTGAGAAGTTCCCTATTACCCATGACAAGCCCTACTTTGAACATGGAAATCCTAAGGATGGTGTGTGGGTAGAGAAGCCAAGGGAGCCACCCAAGAAACAAGTGTGGACTCCCAAGCCAAACTTTGTTAGGAATCCACTTGACATTCTACCTGTGAGGAATTCAGTTGACTCACCTCCTGAGAGCTCTAAGCAAGGGGCTAAGAGGAATGCTCCTCCTAAGCTCACTCAGCTTAAGACCCAAAGCCAACCTAAGGGTGCTCCACCCAACAAGTACGTGTGTGACTACTACCATGGGGAGGGTCACTTGGTAGAGTTTTGCTACCACAGGATGAGAGCTGAGCGTAGAAAGGTTGTGGCGGAATCGCCAATTTAATCCGGACTAAGCACACCTGCAACCTCTGGCTTGCAGTGTGATTAGATCGAACTAAACTCGGTCGTCCGTCGAGAGTCAAAAGGCTCCCGATATTACCTTAACCCAGAGGAACGAACGTCACACACATCCAGCCCTCGATGGAGCCACGATAGTTACATCATCACAGGCAACTAAAATATAGCATAAATACACTTAGTTTACAACTAGTTCGGAAATAAAATACAAGTTCCAACGTAGAGCCGCCACATGGCAAGTTTAAAAGTATCTCACAGCGGAAATTTAAAGTCTAGGAGTCATGATAACGTTCAAAATACTTGCATTAAAAGAAACAACATCGAGCCTACCAATGTTATTCCTATGCCACACATGAGTACTGTCAACCCTGATGCATGCATGCACCGCCTCCAACGCAGGTGCACATGAGAAACTCCATACCTACGCTCAAAATGTAGGGGCAAACCCTGAGTACTAATTACTCAGTAGGACTTCATGGATTGGCTTACGGCTGACGCGAAGCTTGCTTACTAACAAGTGGATCCTTAGCCATTGATTTTAAACAGTGGTATAATCAACTTAAAGTAAACAGTTTCATCATTTGCATGTGATATCATCATAATAATAAACTTGCAGGAATGTAAGCAGTACATATCAAGCATGTGATATTTGAAAACATGAATAACAGTTATATCATATTCAAGTAGTTACTACGATGAACGTCAAAGGTATTGGCATTCCAACACCTAGTAGGCATCAGCGATTCGAATCGATTTTTAATTCCCAGGAATAACTATCATGCCAGGGGTCCACATATATCCCCCATCTCCACCTGTCTTGTCCCAAGATTCAAAGAGCTCCCACCTAACCCTCAGGCTATGCTCTCTCAGGAGCGATACCACAGTGCCCTGGGTCAGCCCTCCCTCTAGTACAAGCGCCCCCGGGCCTATCGGCCTCCTACAAGTGGATGGGCGGCACTTCGAAAACTTCGGACGAGCCCAAGTAAGACTTTGACCGGTCCCACGACCCGGATAAGCACTTTAGCAATATTATGCCGACCAATAGGCGAACAACGAATGGACCTTAATCGACTCGGGCAGAGTTCATAGTGCGACATCACGAAAAGTAAATACTAAAATAAAATCTCCGCCCGGTCTCCATTTAATCATGAGCATAAGTAATAATTGCCATAGTAGTTGTATCTTTGAAATTTTGAAATCACCTACGCGACGAGTGACTCCATTCACCAGTGTCTACTCGTACCTAGCAAATTCTAGGCAGACTCATCCTACGAACCCTAAGTATAGGTGCTAGGGCTAGGACAGCCAAGAAATCTAATACAAGTGTTTTCAGTCAACTCCTAATGCAGATGCGTAAATATCAAGCAGTTAATATTGTATTAGCTGGGTGAAATGTAGTCCTGCCTACCTTCTTCACTAGGGTCAGTAGCTGCCTCCTGAGCGAAGTCGGGCACCGGCTGCTGGTCTTCTAGCTCCTGGTGCTGCTCTTCTTCTGGCTCCTCCACTATTGGCTGCTCCTGCGGGTGCTCTTCACTCGCGGGATCTATATGCATGACATAGTGCAATATGAGTGCATGGAAATGCGAATGCATGCTTATGGTGCAGAAGACATGAAATCGACCGTAAACAACAAGTGGAGTTATGCATTTTTGTGTCGAATCATATTCAGTACTAAGAAATCATACAAACCATCACTTAATGTGGGTTAACATATCACATGTGACAACTTAAGAACCTGCAGCAGGTAGTCAACAACTAACCAATCATTATTATGATAACATAGTGAGCATACCTTATTATATTTAAGCAATTTGTTTATTTGTCCTCTAAGCTACCAAGTCAAGTTCAGATTACTAAACAGTTCGAAGTAGGCTGAAATAATTATGGCACAAAGACAAACACTGACCATTACCACTGGCCAAATTTCAGCCACAAAGGTGTTGTAGATTAATTATTAGAATTTCAAAAATTATTCTAGCTATTAAATTCTCAGATTTGTTATAATTAGTAGAAAATGATTTTGACCTTCCCATTTTGACAGTAAGCATAACAGGATACAAACTTCATGCATAAAAATCAGTAAACAAAATATCTAAGACTTCATTGGACATCTAATTTCCATATACTTATTTTAGCTTATTTAGCTTGCAATATAAAACAGTAGCAATAAAATCCATAAAAAATGTTTTCTGGAACCTAGAATTAACTACAAAGCACCATGATTTCTCCTGACATTTATTTTGCAGTTTAAAGCCCCTTTTTCCTATTATTTATTTAAATAAGCATTAACTTGTAAATTTCAAATCACACCTCAAATATTACATGCAGACTTCCAAACTTTTTCTACTAGCTAAACATACCACAAAGTGTTCCCATAAAATCCAACACAATTTTCTGAGCAAGTTTCATTTGATAAGTATTTTCCCCTCATTTTTATTGCATAAACTTAACCCTAGGGGTAGATCTGGTATTTACCAGCAATTTCTAGGGCTACAAAATTTCTCAACATGAGCTGCTCACAAGATTTCTTAATTTTTGGAGACCATATGACCCCTTTTTACCATTTATCTAGTTTTAACATGCATGCCTTATTCCAGGGGCATATATGTCATTCTTCACTTAACCATCATGCCCAGCTGATAGATCTATCCTCTAGGAGTACAATGCAACTGGTTTTATATTTTTAGGATTTTTCTTTTATTTGTTATGATTGTTCAAAGTTCTCAGCCGAAAATAAAGAAATAAATGGAAAAACCCCAGATCTGAGGACCTTCACGTAAATAAACATAGATTCCGAGGGTTAACTCGTAAGATCTGTAAGACACCAAGAATAGTGTGTGGGGTTAGATCATAAAAGTTAGGAAATGGAGGGGCTAGCTCGCGAAAACACCATCTCCTTCCTCCCTGCTTCTTCCTCCTCGAGCAGGGAGGGAGGGGCGCGCGGCGGCGCTTGGCTGGCCGGCCCTGCAGGGCACGGCGGCCCGTCACGGAGGGTCAGGGAGGGAGAGGGAGCAGCGGGGATCCATACACAAATAATGCGGTGGTGTAGGGGGCGGATTCTGCCGACGACGGAGCTCGAGCGCGTGCTACTCCGGCGATGAAATACGGCATGGGGAAGAGACGATGTTGGCCGGAGTTTGAGGGGAACGGTGGAGGGGAGGTCAGGGATGGCCGGTGCAGTGATGGGGAGGTCTGGGAGCGAGCAGAGGCAGCGGTGCAAGCTTGCTCCTTCGAGCTCTGTTAATGGCGGCGGCGGAAATAGGGAACGGCGATGGAAGGAAAGAGAGGGAAGGAACTGGAGGAGGGTACGCTCCTCCGTTTAAGGGTGCGGCCAGGGAGGTTCGATCCGTGGCCGGGCGTCTCGGCCATACGCCGGCGGCCACGCGGCGGCTGCCGGCTCGACAGGGTCGACTCGACCGGATCCGAGGGCCCACTTGTAAGTGACTCGGGAAAAAGAAAATAGAAAACACATGTTGACTGGTTTTGTTTGTCTCTGAAAAACGCTGAAATGACTAATTTAGAGCCCGAATTTGACAAAACCCCAATTGAATGAAATGAAGAACTTTTCATGCTCTACATGGCTCGGCATCAAGTTCTATTGAAATTTTTGGAGAAATTTGAATTTGAACAGACTGCCTCAATCTTTGACCAACAGCACTCAGCAGATTAAAAATTCCATATGTCCATTTTAGGGCTAGTTTCATGCAAGGTGAAATATACCAAAGTTGTTTATAATTTCATAAGCTACAACTTTCTTATATATAGTTTTGTATGAAAGTGAACCTATCTCTCAGAAATTTGAATTTGCTTGAAAGGCCTAGTTTGAACAGATTTTGCATGTCGACAGAAAAAGGCCGTAAACTCTAAGCAAACATTTGTGCATGTCAAAGCACCAATTACCAAAGTTGTTCATCATGAAATTTTCTACACTTTTGGTATATAAAGTTTCATTGAATTCACATTAGTTTTAAAACTATAAGGCAAACTCCAAAGCAATTTTAGAGAAACTAGGTTTAATTTTCTTCAAACTACTTATTCCACTCATGCTCTATAAATGAAATGTCCATGAAATGATGCAATTTGGCTAATGATGCCAATGTAATGCACTTGAGATGCCTGGGGCATCACAAAGGTTGAGTTGATGAATGAGGACAGGTACTACCAGGGAGGTAGGCCTGATGTGGCACCTCGGCGTGGGGATAGGCGAGACCGCTAGCCACATAGTGTAGGTGGAGGTAGAGGAGACCGTTTTCCTCATGGTCCTCAAGGTGGTGGATGCTCTGATGGCAAGGCACCAAGTCATGAGGAGTACAACTTTGGTCCTTCTCGCCGAGGCTTTGAGAGCTGCAACGGACCACGCTTTGCTAGACGTGGTGACCGGCAGTCTCAGTTTGCACAGGACAGGGGTTTTGGGATGTTTGATTGTGACTTCGCTAACCCTTCTTTTGAGCAAATGGCTCGACATTGGTTTGCTTCTTTTCAGACTAACCCTAGTGTCAGGTCATATGCTCACCCCATGAACCGCTATTGATGCAGGATGGAGCCTAGAGAACATATAGCTCATGGATTCTGATTGTTCGCGCCACATGACTGGCAATAACAGATGGTTCTCCAGTGTCACCCCAGTGAGCTCCAGCGAGCACATCATTTTTGGGGATAAAGATACAGGTAAGGTGAAGGGCGTTGGCGTTGTTCCTGTTTCTAAGAATTTTGTTCTGAGGGATATTGCTTTGGTTGCTAACCTTGGTTACAACCTTCTCTCTATTTCGCAACTTCTAGATGAAGACTTTGAGGTTCATTTCAAGAAAGGTTGTTCGCGAGTATTGGATGCTCGAGAAGATCTTGTTGGCCCTATTTTGCCTTTTGGGAAGGTTTTTTGTGTTGATTTCTCGAGCTCTCCCGGTCCTTCTCGCTGTTTGGTGGCTAGTCCCTCCTCTGATTTGTGGAAGTGGCATAGGAGACTAGGTCATTTGAGCTTTGATTTGCTTGCAAAACTTAGCTTACTTGACCTGATCCGAGGATTGCCCAAGTTGAAGAGTGAGCGTGACCTTGTGTGCCATCCTTGTCGCCATGGGAGTATGATTGTTGCTTTCCACACACCTATGAACCAGGTGATGACGGCTTACCCCAGAGAGCTTCTTCATATGGACACAGTTGGTCCTACTCGGGTGAGGTCAGTTGGTGGGAAGTGGTACGTTCTAGTGATCATTGATGGTTTTTCTCGTTGGTCTTGGGTGCATTTCATGGAATCGATGGATGAGGCTTTTGAGTTTGTTCATGACTTTGTTTTGATGTTAAGAAACGAATCCAATCATGCCATGAGGTATACATAGTGACAATGGCTCGAAATTCAAAAATGATCGTTTCAAAGCCTTTTGCCATAGCGAAGGTCTTGAACACCAGTTTTCGTCCCCATATGTCACCCAGTAGAACGGTGTGGTAGAACGCAAGAATAGGACCCTTGTTGAGATGGCTAGGATGATGCTCGATGAGCATAGGACTCCTAGGAAATTCTAGGCCGATGCGATTAATACCGCGTGCTATGTTTCCAGTCACATTTTTCTCTGAGCTCTTCTCCATAAGACCTTGTATGAGTTGAGGTTTGGGCAACAGCCAAAAGTGATCCACCTACGGGTGTTCGGTTGCATGTGTTTTGTGATCAATCAGGGGAACTTGGACAAATTCGAACCTCAGTTTTGATGGAGTTTTTCTTGGCTATGCCACACATTCGCGTGCATACCGCATTTGGCTCTTGGACTCCAATAGGATTGTTGAGACTTGTGAAGTTACCTTTGATGAAACCATGCCTTGCGCAATCCCTGGCTTTGAGATTGCAGGTGATGCTGAGTTAGGTACTACCGTCTTTGAGGAAGATGATGAAGAAGATGGAGGTGTTTCTGGTGATACTGCACCTACTGTAGCTCCAGAACCTACTGCTTCACTTTCAGAGGATGAGGAGGGAGCTCCAGTACCTTCTTCTTTCACTACTTGGGAGCTACCTCCACCGATACACGCAACAGGGCCTGCTGAGGACGCAGGGGAGGTGACCTCTGAGCCACAGCCGTCTCGGATGGTCCAACGGGTTCACCCTTCGAGGAACATAATTAGTGGACTACATGAGAGAGTTATAAGATCCAGGTCTACTCCTCTTGCTGTGTTTGCTCACTCTGCTTTTGTTGCTTCTTTCGAGCCCCATGATGCTGTACACGCTATATCTAATCTGAATTGGGCCAATGCCATGCATGAGGAGCTAGAAAATTTCGAGAGGAACCAAGTATGGGTTTTGGTTGAGCCTCCACCACAATGCAACCCTATAGGTACCAAGTGGGTGTTTAAGAACAAGTACGGAGATGATAGAGTTGTGGTGAGAAATATGGCTATGCTAGTTGCTCAGGGTTTTTGCCAGAAAGAGAGGATAGATTATGAAGAGACCTTTGCCCCTATAGCCAAATTAGAAGCCATTTGCATTCTCTTAGCTTTGGCAGCTTCAAAAGGGTTCAAGCTGTACCAAATGGATGTGAAGAGTGCATTCCTGAATGGGTATATATAGGAAGAGGTCTATGTGAGGCAACCACCAGGCTTTGAGCATCCCAAATATCCTAACCGAGTGTTCAAGTTGCAGAAGGCTTTGTATGGCCAGAAACAAGCTCCCCAGGCTTGGTATGAGAGACTTAGGAAATTCCTAGTTGCCCAGGGTTTTGAGATGGGGAGTGTGGACAAGACTTTGTTTTTGCAAAAGCATGGCAATGATCTTTTGATTGTTCAGATATATGTGGATCATATCATGTTTGGTGGCTCTTCCCATGCACTTGTGAGCAAGTTTTCAGAGCAGGTGAGGAAGAAGTTTGAGATGAGCATGATAGGGGAACTTCAGTTCTTCCTAGGGCTCCAAATCAGGCAGACTCCACAAGGCACCTTCGTCCACCAAAGCAAGTACATGAGGGACCTCCTTCTGAAGTTTGAGATGGCGGATGCTTCGCCTTAGATGACTCTGATGAGTACATCCACCATGCTGGACAAGGATGAAGATGGCAAGGAGGTTGATCAGAAGGTGTATCGAGGGATGGTCAGGTCGTTGATGTACTTGTCTGCCACGAGGCTGGATATACAGTTCGCTGTAGGTCTATGCGCTCGCTTTCAGGCATCTCCAAGGGCATCACACCGCACTGCTGTGAAGCGGATCCCGGCCATGGAGCTGACTCGCCGCGGCCCCTCCACAGCCGCATTGCCGCCGCAGGGCCGTGGCCCCTCGCCGCCGCGGAACCGCCTCCCCTCCCCACCGTGGAGCCACCTCCCCCGCATCGTCGACTGCTGCCGCCATGGCGCCCTTCCCCTCCTTGTCGACGGCCACCACAACAGAGGCGGCGGCAGCACGCCCGGCAGCTCATGGCCGCCGTGGATTTTCCTGAGATTTTTGTTGTACTATTTTTCTGTGATTTTCCTATAATGTTGTGAGACAATGAAGTAAAGCGATGAACTCAATGATGTTGAACTATGTTCCTGTGATTAACCAATGTTGTACTACTTTTCTGTAATTTTCTTGAAATTTATGTGAATTATCATATTTTTTATCATATTTTTTAAAGCCAGCGGGCTAATTAAATTGGTCAGCTTGCACAACCGACGAACTTAACTTTACTAAATTCGTCGGTTTGGTAAACTGACGAACTTAGTCTTGGTGGCCAAATAAGTTCGTCGGCCTTAAGCAAACTGATGAATTTACGTTAACTTCGCCGGCCCTGATGAACTTATACGAATAATTTCGTCCATAGGTACGTCCGATAAGACCAACGAAGTTAACGTAAGTTCGTCAATTATAGCCTAATTTCGTCGGTTTTTGGCCGATGAATTTTCTTTTGTTTCTTGCGGTGCGAGTGCCGTGCCGGCGCCGGCGCCGCCACCGGAGCTGGCGGGCCAGGCCTCAGCTGCCAGCTCTGCTTGTGCAAATACGACGTGGAGTACAATGACAAATCAAGCTCCGGCGGCACTCTCGCGCGCGAGACGGTTGCTCTGTCGCCGCTCGCGCAACCGGGTGCGGCGAGGTGTCTAGTCTCTATGACGACACGGCCACCGCCGGTCTGCTCGGACTTGGGCGGGGCGAGCTATCAGCGTCGCGCACTCGCGCTTAGCTTCGACGGCGGCGCCAGTATTGACCTGCTCCCGTTGGCGATATTCTGGGTCACAAGCGGCTTGGCGGCCTGCTTCCCGTTTCTGCCTATGAATATGGCTTCGCCAAATCTCAGTGCCATAATTGGCACCACAGCAGAAGGCGTACAACATTGTGTTCGACATTGCTGGCGGCAGAGTTGGGTTCGGAGCGAATGGATGCGATTGAGATATGCTGGGTCAAAACTCAAAAGTTAAGAGACAGGCCTATCGAGAAATAAAAAAAAGTAAGCACAGCTATCTCAAATACTCCCTGTGAATATATAACACAGTTTCTTTCATAACGTTAACCATTCGTGTTATTTAAAAAATTGATATATTATCATTTATCTTATTGTGATCTGTTTTACCAATAAAGGCTGTCTGAGTACCGCATCCATCCCAATTTATAGATCGTTTGATTTTTTTTACACCAAATTTGACCGACTCATCTTATTCAAAATATTTATGAAAAAATAGAAAATTCAATTCATAGTTAAAGTATACACTACAAGAGATTTGGCCTTCTATGACGAATATCTTGTGACAATGGAGCATTTCATCGTTAAATTGCTCATTTTATGACGTTTTCTAAATGGCAATATGGCTTAGTGACGAAAATAAATTATGCGTAATTAAATTCGTCACATCCTGGCTCAATATCAATTTTGTGACGAATAATAGATTTCTTAGTGACAAATTTGATTTGTCATAAACCATTTTAATAGGATTACGACGTTATTTTTTGTCATAAATATTCTTAAGGATGATGACCACAAGTAGCATGGTTAGTTGGCCCACTCTTATGGAGCTTAGTTATGAGAGATGGAATGCCAAAGCTCGTAACATTCTCTTCTGTGGCTTGAGCAAGGATGTCTTCAACCGCATGAGGAACATCATAGATGCTTACAAGTTATGGGATGAGATTTGTGCTCTTCATGAGGGAACCAAGAGTGAAAGAGAGGAACACCATAGTATGCTTATCAAGAAGCTTAATGACTTTCGCATGCTCCCTCATGAAAATGCTAATCAAATGTACTCACGTTTGAATATACTTGAAGAGGAAATCAATGGTCTCGGTTTGACACAAATCATTGAGGCCGATGTGGCCAGAAGAATTTTGGATCTCCTTCCACATGACAAGTATGGCCACATCGTCACATATCTTTATCAAACCGACCTTTCAAAGGCGACTCCATCTGGTGTGCTTGGCAAGGTCAATGCACATGAAATGTACAAGAACATCATACCGGATGTGGAGCCGCCATCAAAGAAGAAATATATTGCTCTCAAAGCTATCTCATCAAAAGAAAAGAAGTCCACATCCAAGAGAATCATCATGGTTGACAACAATGAAGATGAAGAAGAAGATAATAGTGAAGAAGAAGTTGCTTTGCTCGTCCGCAAGGCCACTAGTGCCTTGGGACACCTTGACAAGAAAGGCATCAAATACTCCTCAAACAAGAAGAAATTCTTTCCGTCAAAGAAGAAGCTTGAAGAGACGGAGTGCTAAAAAATGTTGGCCACCTCTCCTTCCAATGTCGTGAAAAGAAGCAATTCAATAAGAAGGAAAAGAAGCACCACAAACCTAACTCAAGTGATGAGTCAAGGGAAGATGAGAAGAAGAGCAAGAAGAAAGACAAGAAACAATTCAAGAAGAAGTTCTTCAAAAAGAAAGGGAAGGCTTACATTGGGTAGTGGACGTCAGATGATGACACCTCAAACAACTCATTAAATGACTCAAGTGATAGTGAAGATGAAACGATTGCGGGGCTTGCCATTGCTACTACTTCCACACCACCACAGGCTTCATCAACCTCTTCATCCACTCCGCACTTATGCCTCATGGCTAAGGGTGATAAGGTAAATACTTTTGATGATTCTTTCGATGATGATGATGATGATGATGATTTTCTTTCCTATGATGAAATTGCTAGCTTAGTCCAAGAACAAAACAAAGCAATTAGCAAGTTGAGTGCAAATCTTGACAAGGCAAAAGTTGAGAAGAAGACATTCTTGAGCAAGTGCAATGAGCTTGAAGCAAATGTTGATCAAGGCAAGTTTGAGAAGGTGCTAAAGAAAATTGAAAGCCTTGAAGAATGCAACAAGAAGTTACTTGAGTCCAATGAGAAGCTCACACCAAGCAACAAGAAACTTGTGATGGAAAGTGATGCCCTTGACAATGGCTACAAGATGATAAAGAAGTCTCACATTGAGCAAACCCATGAAATCAAAGAGCTCAATGAGACTATTGAAGAGGTCAACAAATGCTACAAAGAGTTGACAACATCACATGAAGAGCTTAGCATAAGGCATCAATTGTTGCAACTTCACAACATTAAGTTTGATGAAGCAAGAAAGCAATTATATCTCAAGCTTCAAGCTCTACACTCAATTCATGAGATTGGTGAATCTCCCAATAACACTAAGTCTTCTGAGAAGACATGTGTGCCCAAGGGTGATTATGAAAAGCTAATGATTGAACTTAAGCAACTCAAGGGCAAGATGAGTGAATCTCCCAATGCACTCAAGGCTTTTGCTAAATGAAAAAGCAAGACTTCACTTGATAAAGATGCAACCATTCTCATCAAGCTCAAGGATAAAAATGATAAGGTAAAGCAAGAAATGAAGGATGTGTCCTCTGGTTACAACACTTTGCTTAGAGGGCAAATGAAGTATAGTGAAATGCTTTCCTATAGGGCCGTGAACTATGAAGGAGTTGGTCTTGGCTTCCCACCTCTTAAGGATACATGCAAGCTGGCTCTCTCAATCAAGATAGAGAAGCCAAAGTGATGCATCAATTGCTTGATCGATGGTCATTTTGCATTTGAGTGCAATGCAACACCTAAGAAGACACTTGCTAAGCATTTGAGAGCATTTGCATTCAATGCTCACTATGTGTTCAAGAGAAAATCAAGAGGACAAGTTAAGGTCCACTTCATGGGAAGGAAGGATGAATCTAGGCCCAAGAAGTTGTGGGTACCCAAGACACTCATTCCTAGCATGCAAACTCTACAAAATGAGAAATGGACACCTAAGCCTAAAGTTACACCTATTCTCAAGTGGGTGCCAAAGTCTCAATCTTGATTTGCTTGTGTGTAGGTGAACTAGAAGATCAGTGGATCACATTGGGTGATGGATAGTGGATGCACACAACATATGACCGGTGATTCCAAGATGTTCACCTCACTTAGTGATAGGGTAGAAATATTTGACAAGAATTCAAAGGGCAAAGTTGAAGGTTTGGGCAAGATTGAGATATCAAGTGATCATTCAATTTTCAATGTGCTTCTAGTTGATTCTTTGAACTTCAACATCTTATCCGTTGGTCAATTATGTGATTTGGGTCTCCAATGCTCATTCATGCCAAATGAAGTGATTGTGAGCAAGATTGATGGTGGTGAAGAAATCTTCAAGGGGTTTTGCACACCTTGTTGATTTCAACCCAAAGATGGCCAATTTGCAAGCATGTTTGTTCTACAAGACTTCTAAGGATTCATTGTGGCATAGAAGGCTTGCTCATGTTGGGATGAGCACACTCAAAAAAGTGATGAAGAAAGACTTGGTATGTGGTTTGAAGGATATCACATTTGAGAAGAACAAATTGTGTAGTGCTTGTCAAGCCGAAAAACAAGTTGCAAACACACATCCAAGCAAGAGATTCATGTCCACATCAAGGCTACTAGAGCTACTTCATATGGATCTTTTCAGTCCTACAACATACACAAGTATTGGTGGCAAAAATTATGGTTTTGTGATGAGAAAATTCTCTACGGGCGACCGAAAAATAGCATATTTCTCTACTCGCCACTCAAAAATGACAGTACCTGTAGAAACCATCAAAGAAGTTTTCTCGTTCTCTACACACCATTGCCGTTGCTTTTTACGGTAACGGCCGTTTGCAGGAGGGTAGAAAGACGATGTTCCCCTCTGTTGAGAAGGAGGGTAGGGTCGGTGAGGATTGGATAGTGGTGATGCGAGACGGCTTCATCGTGGCTCTGCTCGCACGCCAAGACCGAGGCTCACCGCTGTATCCTGCATCCTCCCTGCCCACGTGTCACTCCTCGCAGGATCCCCCTCCTCCCCGCCGTGGCCGTGGGACGACCTGTCGCTGCCCTGGTAGGCCGACGCCTTGGGGCAGGGCGTCGATTCCTCTTGCGACGCGCCAGATGCCACTAGTTCAGCTCCTTGTCACACCCCAAAATTTCTAATTTTGGGATGTGAGTAGATAACAATGAATACAACGAAGGATTTCTTAATTTTTCTAAAATTTTCTAAAATGTAAGTTTTGTTGGATTAAAAGAAGGGTATGTTTTAAAAAGTTTTTCCAATTAAAATTCATTTGTTTATTGCATTCATGCCAAAGTGCACATTGTTTATGTGTGTAAAATGAGGTTTCAAAATATTTCAAAACCAGTTAGGTTTCGAGTCCATCTCAATCCATGTCTCTAAAATCCTAGTCCTTCTCTTTCTTGCCAACTCAAACTCAACCATTGAACCCTTGGATCAATCTCTAAAGTTTCAGGTTGACTCAAAACCCTAATCTAATCATGTTGACCATTCTCTATACCATGTCCATTATTTCTGTTGATCCAAGTCAAAATTCTCAAAAAACCTTAGATGAACTCACCCGGTCCTCACAATCTTTCTATCTTTTGAAGTCAATATCTTCGACATCACGTCACCATGTTTAACTTTTCATCATTTGTTTCCATTGACAACATTCTCTCTTTATGTAATAACTCAATTGTTCTCATTCTCAAGATCAATATCAAGTCCAACTAACGATGCCTTCCCTCTCTCTATCCATAGACCCATGAAAACCCTAATCTAGGTTAAGCTCATGTCGTCCATATTTCATTAATATTCTCCCACATGCACCCACCCTTTCTCCATTAATGGGTCAAGCCCCCAAGGTTCTTATCCTTTTTGGCATGGACATGAGCCCGACATTCCTCTCATTTTGACCTTGCACAAAGGCCCAGAATCCGTTATTCTTTTCCCCACCTTTCACCACAGCTTGGGCCAGCCCTAAACCTCCACAAAACAGCCCAAAACAGCCCCTTCCTTCCCCTCCTCCTCTCCCCCTTTTACCCAGGTCGCCCCAGCCCCTTTACTGGTCGATCTCTCCTTTCTCCTCACGAAGAAACAGCAAGGGCACCTCTCATGGTCGCCCCTTCCCCTTCCTGGTCGCCCCCTCTTCTCTCCCTTCACCTCCCCCTTCTAACTGCTCTTAATTCCCTGCCATCACTCCCTCCCTTAACTCCCATTTTATCATTTTCAGTTTTCCCTCATCAACATGAATAAACAAGGGTCTCCCCTTCTGCTACCTTCCTGCCAAGGCTACCCTCTCCACCTTCTTCCCTCTCCCTCATCTTCACCAAATTGGAGTGCCCCTGCCATGGAGAATCAATCCTACCACTGTGTTCAAAGTTTTGGGCATCGGTGTCGTCAACCCCTTCGCTGTGCTGCAAGTCTCGTCCATGGGTGAGCTGCGCCCCTCCCTATTCTTCCCTCTCTTGTCCAGCTCTCTCACCCTCCTCGCTGTGCAGAATATGGAACATGCTGTCCCGATTATCCTCGATGCTGAGACAAGGCCGCAGCCCTGCCACATGGGCACAGCACGCACCATCGCTGCCGGCATCGCTCTCCGATCATCGCCGTTCATCATGGCTGTGACCAAACAATTGATGTGAGGACCACCATAGTTATATCCCTACTTTTACTTTCATGTTCATCACTGCGATCATATGCCAAATGTCAATTTCCGTCGAGTTCCGATATTGTTTAACCATTGAACGACTTGTTGCCCGTGCGGACAGCCGCGCTGCCACCACTTGGCACATGCGTTCCCCTATGATCTGAGGATCCAAATACCAAATAATTAAACCATCACATGCTATATATACTTGGGAATGTCCCTGCAAATCAGTTTTTCGATTGGTGCAGCAAAGCGAGAGCGATGGCCATCGCCATGCTCGCTGCTCCTGCTGCAGAACAGCTGCGGTGCCACTGAACTCAACCTGCGTTCTCCGCTGATCTGGCAGCCTAGGGTTCCATGCCCTTTCACCAGATCGTGCCTTGCATCCTAGAACATGTCTCTGTAAAAGGATTTGTCCATAGGCACAGCAATGCGAGAGTTATAGCTCTTGCCATGCTCATTGCCGCTGCTGTCCAGACAGCAATGCTGCTCTGAATGTGATCGTCGTTCTCCAAAGATCTATCAAACCAAATGCCAAACCCTTTAACCACAGCATAGCTCATGCACTTGCACATGACTTTGTAAATTGTGGTGACCATTGGATAATCGTAGACCAGGTTTGGATGGACTTTCCGATGGTTATCCGGCTGCCCGCTGTTTTCAGCACATGCACCAGTTAACAAATCCTTGTTTCCTGTTGAACTAGCAGCCCTCTTGATGTATCCTCTGGTTAAACTATATATGTTCCCAAGATACCTCCACAATATACCAAAAGATCACAATTGTAAACCTTACCCATGACCATAGCACGAAGAATTCATTTGACACCTCCATTGACAACCACCCCTAATCCGTTATCCTTGGAAAGTTTCAGTGAGTATACCCACTGCCTCCATCCCGGTCATGACATGTTTTACTCCAGAACTTTGACCTCCTTACCAAAGCCTTGCTGCAAGTCCTTGTTCCTTAACCCATGATCATCTTATTACACTCATCGGCCTTTCGACAAATCAAATTCATCAAAAACTCACATCAAGCTCTTCATGTTTTGCATACACTACCATATCCTTTCTTCTACCATCAAATCCCTCAAAGTGGTACTGTTCTTTCAGTCCCTTCCTTTTCTAACCATCTTTATCTCCTTGTTAGTCTTTTTGATGTGCTCCCATGTTATTAATAACGACTAGTGTTATTTTTATGTTTTTTATAAAATCATTTGTTGGTATGGTGTAGTGTTCTTAGTTTCCTTTGTTTGTTGTTTTAGCTGTTTGCACTGAGGATCAATGTGTATGACCAGTAGCAGCAAGAGTACTTTGAGGAAGGCAAGTATAACATGAACAACACCTAATAACCAAATGTCATTGCATATGCATGTGTTAATCTTGTTTACCCATAAGGATCTTATCTTAGCTACTTGTATCCGATATCTACCTTTTGGGATGCATGTTGGTTAAGTTGTGCTAGGTGCAGCGCGAACTCATGTTACTTTTGTTAATAATTTGATTAATAGATCTATGCAATTTAATTGTGAGCTTGACCCTCTGTGCTGAAGTGCATGAGTGGTTTATGTCACTTTTAAAATTGGCTTTTTTTTAGTAACTTGGTTTAGGGGGTATGAGCAATGTGCTTAGTGGTTTTGCTCATAGCCACTCTCCATAAGGACCAGTTCACAAAGCGACAACCTGGGACAATAGTGCTACCACAAGACTGGAATGGGACGGTCTTGGCTGACTAATTAGGTTGTGTTGGTTTGGGAGTAACTTACCTGCGGGGAAAGAGGGGAGGTGAGCTTCTGTGGCCCTCGCACTGCTTGGGTTGAGTGTGATGCTGTTCTTCTCCCCTTGAGGCTTGCTCCACCGTTGTGGAATCTGAATCCTTAGCGGTTAAACTTTACCAATGTGACCTTTGTAAAGGCCTCATAGTGTGCTTGCTAGTCATCTCATCTAAGGCAATGTGATGAACTCCTAGCGTAGCTCACGGCTTGTGGGTAAAGATGCGCAACCTCTCGAGAGTGTAAAACTGACATGTTAGCTGTGCTCACGGTTATGAGCGGCCTAGATCTTTCATGCTGATTAGTGGTTCCTGGTTCTTGGTTCAGTTTTGGAAGATGGTTTTGTTATCAATAATGTTGATTAATTCTTTATGCAATATCTTTTGGGCTAATGGTTTATGAACTCACTTGTAGTAATTATTTGTCTAATAAGACTTGACCAACTAAAAGCTCATGCTTTTGTCTCAGCCAACCTTAGAGCCTCATGGTTCATATTATGCTTGTGGAGTACGGTTGTGTACTCACGCTTGTTTTAAATTTCCTTTTGTTGGGTGTATCACCAACCGCTGCTCAGAAGATGAAGGCCTTAAAGGAGTACAAATGAAGATTCAAGGAGTTCTAGGCGAGCAACCCCCAGTCGGCTTCCCTGTGGATGGCTCGAAGTTATAGAAACGCTTCCGCTACTCTGTGTTAAAGACATGATGTCTTAATGTAAATCTTGCTTAAACGTTATGTAATAAAGCATTGTCTATGATATCACTATTAATTGTTCATTGTCTCTATATGTGTGAGATTAGATCCTAGCACACATATGGTTTAGCTCTGGTTTTGTGTTGAAAACCAGGGTGTGACACTTCTCCATCACCGCCTCCCCACCAACGCACCGGATCCAGCTTCCCCAAGCCCCACCGCCGGTGATAGATCCCGCCTACCAAGCTCTGCCGCCTCCACGATCGAGCACTCTCTCTCTCCGCCGACGATGCTAGTGAGGTTGAGGTGGCCAGTGCGGAAAGGGCCTTGGCAGCGGTGAATGCAAGGAGGAGACGGTGTGAGTCCACATGAGCGTAGGTGAAGGCAGCAATGAGGTGCACAACTCCCACATCCACGCGATGCGACACGACGACAGACGCCACCTGCCATGGTGGACCTACAACCCACAATGGCCGCATGCGCTTCGAACTGCCCTACCAAGTGCAACTCCGCGGTGGCATCGTCGTTTCGTGCCTTCCCATCCACCCACGGCAGCCACGGTGGTGCCGCCACAGTCGCCTTCCGCTCCCTCCGCGCTTCGTCCTCGCTGGGTCATAGGCCGCCGCCCTCAAACCACTTGAGCTTGACCTCTGACGAGATGCGGTCGGGCACAACGGCAGCCATGGATGTGCCAATAGTTTCGAAGAGAGTGAACGAGAAGAGGGCGTGGAGTGAGGCAGTGACCTTGGAGGACCAACGCAGGTAGGCAGTGAGGTAGTGGAAGGAGAGCACAAGGATGGGAGAGACTGCAAGGGCAAAAGGGTCATATACGAAAATACGTTAGCTGCCAGTAGCTACTAACAACGCTAGATCCTAATAGATGTGACGACAGTGTCATCCAAAGAACGAGAAAATTTCTTTGATGGTTGCTACGGGTACAGTTATTTCTGAGGGGCGAATAGAGAAATATGCTATCTTTCAGTGGCCTATAGAGAATTTTCTCTTTTGTGATTGTTGATGACTTCTCAAGATACACATGGGTAAACTTTCTTGAGGACAAAACCGAAGTGGCACATATCTTTAGCAAGTTTGCCAAGAGAGCTCAAAATGAATTCAACACTTCAATTGTGAAGATTAGAAGTGATAATGGCAAAGAGTTTGGCAACACCAACATTGAAGAGTATTGTGACCAAGTCGGCATCAAGCATGAATTCTCCGCTACCGTACACTCCTAAACAAATTGGTGTAGTGGAGAGAAAGAATCGCACTGTCACCACACTTGCAAGATCAATGCTTGATGAATATGGCACAATTGAGAAGTTTTGGGCTGAAGCCATCAATACCGCTTGGTATGCATCCAATCGGTTGTTTCCTTACTGCCTCCTTGACAAGACTCCATATGAATTGCTCAATGGGAGAAACCCCAATATCTCATATTTTCGGGTGTTTGGTTGTAAATTCTATATCTGCAAGAAGCGCCAACACTTGGGTAAGTTTCAAAGGTGTTGTGATATTGGTTTCTTACTTGGTTACTCATCAAAGTCCAAAGCATACCGCGTATTCAACAATGCCATCGACATGGTTGAAGAGACATATGATGTGGAATTTGATGAATCTAATGGCTCCCAAGGAGCACATGTTGATGTTGTGGATGTAGATGAAGAACCACTTGTAGAAGCTATGAAGAATATGCCAATTGGTGACATCAAACCAAATGAGGATGAAGAAGAAGCTCAAGTTGTTGATCAACCATCTTCATCCATGGCACCTCAAATTGGTAGTGAATAAGATGACACACTTCTAAATGAAGATGTTCATGTACCACAAGAGCAAGTTGAAGAACAAGCTCAAGACATTGATGCACTGGTACAAGCACCTCAAGCGGCACCTCAAAGAAGAAGTCAACTTACAAGTGCACACCCCCAAGATCTCATCATTGGTAGTGCATCAAGAGGAGTTACAACAAGGTCTTGCAATCAAGCTGCATTTTGTGAAGCATACTCATTTTTCTCTAGCATTGAGCCTACAAATGTTGGTCAAGATTTGAGTGATCCAGAATGGGTGAATGCCGTGCATGAAGAGCTCAACAGTATCACAAGAAATCAAGTTTGGACACTTGAAGCAAGACCAAAGGGTGCTAGAGTGATTTGTGCTAAGTGGGTGTTTCGCAACAAGCAAGATGATGAAATCAACATTGTGAGAAACAAGGCAAGATTAGTGGCAAAGGTTTACTATCAAATTGAAGGCATTGACTTTGGAGAAACCTTTGCACCGATTGCATGATTAGAGGCTATTTGGTTCTTACTAGCTTATGCCTCTCACCATGACATAAAGCTATATCAAATGGATGTGAAGAGTGCATTTCTGATTGGATACATCAATGAGCTAGTATATGTTGAGCAACTACCTAGATTTGAGGACCCAAGTCATCCCAATCATGTGTATAGGTTGTCCAAAGCTCTCTATGGTCTAAAACAAGCACCTTGAGCTTGGTATCAGAGGCTTAAGGACTTCCTAATAGAAAAAGGGTTCAAGATTGGCCAAGTTAACACCACCTTAGTCACTAAGAAGATGGATGATGATCTCTTCATTTGTCAAGTGTATGTTGATGACATTATCTTTGGCTCAACAAATAAAGAATTTTGCAAGGAATTTGGCAATATGATGGAAAAAGAGTTTGAGATGTCAATGATTGGCGAGCTCACTTTCTTCCTTGGATTTCAAATCAAGCAATTGAATGAATAGACTTTCATCTATCAAGAAAATTACACTAAAGATTTACTCAAGAGATTCAAGATGGATGATTGCAAGCCAAGTAGTACTCCCATGGCATCAAATGGACATCTCAACTCCAATGAAAGTGGCATCAAGGTGGACCAAACTCTCTACCGGTCTATGACAGGTTCCTTGTTGTATTTATGTGCTTCTAGGACAGATATCATGTTTACTGTGTGCTTGTGTGCTCGTTTCCAAGCCGATCCCAAAGAAGCCCACCTTTCCGTGGTGAAAAGGATTCTTCGGTATTTCAAGCACACCGCTAGCATAGGCTTGTGGTACCCAAAGGGCGCTAGTCTTGAACTTTTGGGCTACTCAGATTTGGACTTTAATGGATGTTGAGTTGAGCGCAAAAGTACCTCCGGGGGTTGCTACTTGCTAGGGCGATCGCTTGTTTCTTGGTCCTCCAAGAAGCAGAACTGTGTCTTTGTCCACTATGGAAGTGGAGTATATAGCGGTTGGGTCTTGATGTACCCAAATTCTATATATGAAGCAAAAGCTTTTGGATTTTGGTGTGAAGCTCTCTAGAGTTCCTCTCCTTTGTGACAATGAGAGAGCCATTAAGCTTGCCAATAATCCGGTTCAACATTCTCGCACAAAGCACATAGATATCCGCCATCACTTCATAAGAGACCACGTCGCAAAGGGAGACATCCTCTTGAAAGTGTGGGAACTAAGGAGCAATTGGCAGACATCTTCATGAAACCATTAGATGAGAGTAACTTTTGTAGGTTGTGAAGTGAGCTAAACATGATAGATGCTAGAAATGTCATGTAAGTTGCCATGCCATATAATTTGCATTCATATGTATACGCTAGTCACTTGCCTAACCACTGCAAGATAGAGAGGAGCAAGGGACTTGCATGGGCTGGTGGTCTAAGTTTCGCTCATGGCATGTAGAAAGGCTTCTCTTGAAGAAGCTTGCGGGGGAAGTAATATGGCAAGTGCAGATTTAAATCCTCGTGTGTATTACATTCCTTATCTTATAGATGTGCATGCATGGTTAAATTTCTATTCATTCTTGTGGGTAACTTGCACTTGCATTGCATCCAGTAGTGTCACAAGGGAGCACTCTTGATGATATGGATACTTGTTTCAAGTGCAAGCATCTCAAATCATGAAAAGAGAACAAATTAATGGTTTGGCATCGTTCTTCATGCCTATTGAGTCAAGTTCTGGTGGGACAGGAGTTAATTTCATCTCTAGTTCTCCTAGGAAAAAAATCAAACATTATATTGGCTCTTATTGTTATCTTCCTCAAATTTGTCATTTCCATGCTTGAAAAATTAAAAACTATAGAAAGCGTGTGAAAATGCAAATATTTTTGAGTGTTTGAGGCCAGGGTTTCACCTTGGATTGTCCACACTTGTGTTTATTCGAATCTTAAAAAAGTTGGACAAGAGAAGGAGCTTTCCAACGAGTCAGCGTCTTTTTCTATTCGCCGGACCATCCGGTGCGTGGTGAGAATCTCTCTACGCCCTTCCGCCTATTTCGTCTGGTGGTAATCACTGAACTGTCCGATGTTTGCACCACCAGACTGTTCGGTGCGTTGTGTTGCTGGCTAGCCCTATTGTTCACTCGTGCTGTCTATTTTGTCCAGTGGTCACCAGACCGTATCAATTCATGGGCCCGCTCGTTCTTTTTTCCTCTCGTCGTGCCCGCATTGTAAAACCTAGCCGCCACTGTCCTCTCTGCATCACCACACCTTTGCTCTACCCAACGCCGTGCTGCCATCCCCCTCGCCTTTACGCCACCGTCACCTCACTCTTGCACCTCCGCACCACCATCCACCTCGCTCCTGCGTCGCCGTACCGCTTCAACTCCTCAGCCTTGCCGCCGCTGCCAGGTCCCAATTATCGCCAGCCTCCACCGCCCCCTGTTCCCTCGTCTATGGACCTCTACCGCCGCCAGCCCGCGCTAACCTAGCCGCTGTTGGCCCTCGCCTTTCGCATCAACGCTAGGCCTAGTTTCTATGCCGTGAGCTACCGTCTGCCATCTTCTTCATCCGTCGACGACCTCCTCCTCCATATTCCCATGGTGAGCGTCATTCTTTTCTTCTCTTATGCTATCTAGCTCATCTGCAAGCTTAGGGTTTCATTTTTCCCTGAACGTGTGGCATGTGGTTGCAATATGGAATAAATTACATGTTGGTTACAATTATGGACATGAGAAACTTGGTTTTGAGTGTGAGAGGGTCACGCACTTTAACTAAAGTCTCTCTAGTTTTGATAATCAACATGCATGCTTTTGGCGGTCGTTATTTCCTGATTTCGACTACCAATTCCTTAATGAATAAATGGGGGTATAGATAAAGATCTATGCATTAGTTACCTTGAATTAACAAATTCCATGAGTTTTTGTGGTTTTCAATGTCTCACAGGGAGATGCTTAAATCCCATGCAAAAGAACAACATTTGGAGCAAACACAGAGTGGGCACAAAAGGGCTTGAGATTGGATTACAAATAACATCATTGTGAAGTATCTCAAATGCCCTCAAGAACCAAAGCATTACAAAGATCTCATCGAAATAATCGAAATGGAGTTTTGGTTCACTCAATTTGGAGTCTGGATGTGAAAGTTATGACCATTATAAGTTCATCAACTCTGGCTGCTGAGGACAGTGGTTGGGCGGCCATCACTTAGGCCGAGCAACCTAAGGGGAGGCTGGCTGGCCAAGCACCCCTCCAAATGCCTCAATCTTCATTGAAATCAAAGAAGTAAGTCACCAAGGACCCATATACATGTACGGGATCAAGCCCAAGTCAAGACAAAGGTCGGAAGGCCACCATATGGACCAAGAAATGACTGGCCACCTGGCCTAGTACTTAGGCCGCCCAGCCAAGTACCTACTCCACCCAGCCTGCTACTTGGGCCACCCGGACTTCCCCTCGCTCACCTGGCCTTCCTACAACATATGCATGCAAAGAAGCACAACTAGGACACAAATCTATCGTTGATCAAAGTGCATGCATAATGGATGGATCCACAAGACACACTCTCCAACCAATTATGGACATCTAGGTGGCAACCATAGACTAAGTCCCTGGCTTCCTGGCCAAGGAACCAGGCCGCCCGGCCTTGGACTTAGGCCTTTCGATAGGTGCTTTAATCGAAACTACCACCACCGCCACAAAGATGGAAGATCTAGCTATGCAAAGCAAGGTCAGTGCATCGAAGGGCTAGAAGGCCACAAGTCCAGGCCATCTAGCCTCCTACTTGGCTCCACGGCCTCCCACCTAGCCCCCTAGCCTGTAGACTTAGCCATTTCACCGACCTATAGCCTCCTATAAATAGAGGGTCACTCCCCTACTCCAAACTTGTACCTTCTAGGCGCCATTGGCACTTGTACACTCTCTCCACTCTCTTCCTTGGGGAGGTGCCCCTTCGGGTGGCACTACAACTTCTAGTTCAATGTTTTGATAGGAGTTAGGGTCGCACTCTGCCTATTCCAGAGCCGTCTTCAGGAGTTTGGTATGAGTCCCTTGTATCTTTCTTTTCCTATAAGAATTTGAGTTTATTTAATATATTTCTTTACTTTGTCAATCATTTACATTCCAGCCTATGGTAATGATCATAGTGTAAGGATGTTATTAGATTATAGTTAGCGTTTCTCTATGAGGTTATGGTTAATCTAGTCTATTTACTTGCAGGTTCCTTGTTCACGCTGTTAGTTAAGTCATAGCAGTTGTGATACTTTCACTTGCGCAACAAGTGGAGGTGTGAACAACTAGAGTTTACTCTAGAAGTTCACCTTGGTTTGCAAGCAGCCCCACGCAGCTCTAGGTGTCTTGTGTGTACTGTACATATTTCACGCATAGGCTTTAGGTAACTCCTCTTGGTGACAGCGTTAGGATGCCTCTGTATTGCACCCCCGTCGTCTGGGCTGGCGCCAGATTGTGTTCCAACATGTATGTAGACACATAGTTGGGCTTCCTAGAACCCACCTTTCTCGGCTAGGTAATCAGCACTCTGGTGCCTGGAAGTTGTTCCATAGCCGCGATGTCCGATGCAGTAAATATGTCTAGATTAAACCATAACCTCAGTCATGTTACGACCTTAGTAGAGTGACAGTTGGAGCTAGCTTCGTCTGCTAGCTTGACCATAGATCTCATCAAGAACCAGATCCGTCTCGTTGTCCTCCTAGCTTCTCGTTGAGCTATGTATCTATGTGGAGTGCGTCAAGTGCCATTATCCTTTCTTTTACCATTTAGAATGAGTCAGAGGAGTCAGAGGCAGCATAGGCAGAGCAGTCAGAGGAGGTTGTTTCCCAGGTTTAGGAGAAGGAGTATATTTTTCCTTCCATAGCACTCCTCCTACTCACACACGGGATGCTCAGTTGTTAGACTATAGGGGCTACGAGGGCCGAAATCTTAAGAAGCTTCGCCATACTTTGTTAGATACTCAGTGGCACTCCGAGCAGTGAGACCATCGGGTTGATAGGAGGTTCTAGACCCTCGTCTAGGCCTCACTCTATGAGAGCTATAGGCGAGCAGGCATGGGCTTATTCAAGCAAGCCGTGATCAGTATACCGAGGGTGACCAATGTAGCCTACCAAAACTTATATTAGTACTTCACACATGTCCCAGGCTTGATAGATTTGCTTGAGCATCAGCACGTATACATGGAGGATTGAGTGCGCGTGTTCTATGCCACCCTCTTCATTGGTCCTAGGCGAGAGTTCAATCAGTTTATGTTTCTGGGCGACTAATCAGACTTTACAGGAAGCAGGTGGCAGCTCACCCTGGTCTTATTCTCTCATATCACCGCCTGCAAATAGATGTGTATGAGGACTCAGAGCCCCCTTGATGCTCCAAGGTCAGGGGGACTGCTCTTACTAGAGAGGAGGTGGACGTGTGTTTCAGGGAGAACTTGATAGAGTAGGCTCCTTCTGAGCTAACACCCATGGCAGCTGTTGTTCAAAGAGCTCTCAGGAGGAGCTTGCTACCCAGTGATGGGTATCATGAGGGGATTACCACACTCCAGCAGCACCTCCTTCGAGCTCTTCTCACTCGAATTCGCGTTTGTGTTGTGGACTTTTTGATCGCCGAGATGGAGGACATGATCATTGATGGTATGGGTTCTCACAAGAGCTTTCCCTATGCCCATTCCATCTCCTACATGTTACGTCAGATTGGTCATGACCCTTAGGATGAGCCGACACCACACTACAGACTCTACAGTTAGGTAGGACATACATTCCTGATGTACAAGGCCCATGCCCCTCCTGATCCTCGTGCTCGAGTTTAGGGGCCAGTACTGCCTAAGGCTCCCACGTCACCACCATCAGCCACAAAGCTTCAGGCAGTTGGGGACATGTAGATCTAGAGCGAGCCTACACCCCACCTACCACCCCTACCTCATGATCATGAGGAAGGTGGCTCGCATGCACCTCCACCTCCCCTGTTAGTGTTTTCCTCACAGGTTGCCACTCCCTTAGACATTGCCTCCAGATGATGGCACAACAGCAGTGCAACGATGAGCGCTTCGAGCACATGTAGAGGTAGAGGCAACGGGTACTTTGAGAGACTCTAGCAGCAGTATGCTGAGCAGTAGACCAGGATCCTCGAGACCGTACACACTCTCATGTCGGATTTCTGCATAGATACTCAGCGACAGTTTGCCTCCCTTCAGTCAGGAGTTCTCGTCATAGTTGTATGGAGCTACTCCACCATTGCTTGCAGTGACACAGTAGCTCCCGCCCCCAGATGTGAGCCTGCAGAGTCTATTTGCCACCCTGGTCTCGCTTAGCACGACTCCACTTGATTTCTCATACTCAGGGATGCTAGCGAATGCTCCTAGGATGGAGATGGCTCAGTTGCAGGCTCATACTCTTCAGTTCAACACATCGCCTTCAGTCGCTCCCAGACTTACCCTTGATAGTATCTCAGGCTTAGGATAGCCAGCTTTTGACATCCGGGCAGCCACCTATGACCGGAGTAGCTTCTCAGTCAGAGCCTGCGTCGTCTGTGCCCGAGTCTTTCATGTCCGTGCCTGAGCCAGACAGTTTCTCAGTCAATAGAGTTGAGCTACCACTCTGTGTCTACTACATGCTCAATGACTGGCAGCCACTGCATTGGCCACGATGACAACGACAGCTACCCCTACTGTATCTGCCCTGCTCGCAACTTCGGATGCTCCAGCTACCAATATCGAGCAGGCAGTGGATGAGATTGCTACTAGTGACTGATGACTGAGGTCTCTCTTGACTTCTACATCTAGGCAGCTTTTCGCAGGTGTTCGACCTGATGCCCCTCCTCTGTTGAGGTCATAGGCCTCCCTTCTTGGTACTTGATGCCAAACGGGGAGAGTTGTCTTTAGGGGAAGTTCCAGAGAGTGAGTAGATATAGGGGGAGTAGATATAGGGGGAGCTTGTGAGCTATGAGAGATATCTTTTGATGTATAGCTAGGCCTCTTTTGGTTTTTGGATGTTTATTTTGGATATTGATTCATGGACATGATGTTTGGATCTTGTGCTTGACGCTTGTTATTATGTCCATGCATCTCTTGGTGTGATATTTGTTTTTGTGCTCAAATTTCATGTTGTCTGCTGAGTATTGTTCCTTATGTTATTTATTCTATATCCTCTACTCTTGTGTTGCCATCAATCACCAAAATGGGGGATATTGTGAGAAACATGACCCCTAGAGGTAACAGTTTCGGTGATTAATGACAACTTAATTAAATTATTGATGAGTTCATGACATGAAGGGTTCGTATTTTATCGTGCTCATTGGTTGACCATAAGAGACCCCTCAACTCAAAATTCATGGAGATCAGCTTGTGGATTGGATGTTCTAGCGAGAAGATCAAGGATGGATAGCTCCAAGTGTCATAAAGTCGAAAGAAGGGCACTTGGAGGTTCTTTTGCTAGTTTTTAGATAAGTCGTATCAATAGAGGTCGAGGTGAGTAGCTTGAATGACTTTCCCTCAAAGTTATGCTCGATTTTGAGTGCATCTTAGTCCTAAAGATCAAACTACTAAAATGTGCTGAAATAAACCAAAGAAACTCCCATGGAAAATTTCTATATCTTTTTGAATCAAAATCAGCATTGCCCTTAATTGACTTTCTCTTGCGCCTTAGTGCACACCGGATGGCCCCGTGGATCCACCACCGGACCATCCAGTGCTTTGCCAGATGTTTTGGGCAGAGGGAGCGTTCCAGCGTCCCCGTGCATAATGTACGCACTGGACCGTTCGGTGGTACCACCATCGGACCGTCCGGTGTCTTCACGGGACGTTCTAGGACAGTGGAAGTTTTCTGAGCTAGATCCGAGGAATTTATATGCACAACGGCACTTGGCGCGCAAAAATGGGGTTTGAAAAATGTACGCACCGGACGGTCTTGGTGGTCCAACCTCCGGTGGTCGCAGAGAAACGCATTTTCAACAGCAACGACTAGTTTTTGAGCTGGCCTCTATATAAAGGAATCCCTTTCTCTCCATTTCATACCTTTATGACCAGGCATCACTCACACACACAAAGGTCACCCAAGCACCATATTTCACACCATTCTTGAGATTTGGGGCAAGAGAGTTGAGAGACAGATAACTTCTTGAGTAGAAGCTGAATCAAGTGAAGACCAAGGCTTGTTACTCTTGGTGATCGCGATCACCTAGATGTCTTGTGAGTTGTGCCTTTTGTGAGCTTCTAGGAGATTGTGG
Organism: Paspalum vaginatum; assembly: GCA_030272315.1. Taxonomy (NCBI): domain Eukaryota; kingdom Viridiplantae; phylum Streptophyta; class Magnoliopsida; order Poales; family Poaceae; genus Paspalum; species Paspalum vaginatum. The sequence goes on along the minus strand of CM059021.1, from coordinate 29,926,858 downwards.
AAGAAGTGGGAGAAGGTCCTTGCGAGGGCATTGTAAGCGGTTTGGAGCCCACCGTTCTGGAGTGGAGAAGGGCATCCCGAAGAGAGTGCTTGATCTTTGCGAAGGTCAAGAGGTTGCTTGGTTCTTGCGAGAGCTGCTTTGCCAACCCCTCTACTTGCAAGGTTTGGGATCAGGGTATTTATGAAGACTTCACAAGAGCAAAGTCTTGTGAGGGGCGCCAAATGAGGACTAGGGGGAGTCGCAACTCCTCGATACTTCAGGAAAAAGGTCGCCGTGTGATCTCTTCTCTTTACATTCCGCATTTACTTTCATGCAATTTACATTCTTAGAATTGCATACTTGGCTCTAGGTAGCAAACCTTTTTGTTATCGTGTAGAACTCTAGTCACACTTAGCTAGGCCCTAGGGTGAATTGGGACTTGATCGATAGGGTTTAATTTCAAGTTTCAAAATTAGAAGTCAAATTCACCCCCTCTTGGACATCTTGATCCTTTCAGATGCATCATTAAAAGTATCTTTTAGTTCAAGAGCCTCAATAGTTTTTGTTAGCTCATCATTATGATTGACAACCATATCAAACTTAAGCACCAATTCTTCATAATTGGTTGATGAGCTAGCAAATTTAATTTTAAGCCTCTTGTTTTTGCATTTTAAATCAACTTGTTGTTCATGGACAAGGGAAACAAGCTCATCATATGAGGGCGCATCGTCATCACTTACATCGCTTTCATTTTTACCTTTGGCCATTAGGCACATGTGCGATGTAGAGGATGATTTGCGCGAAGTAGGCTCATAGGAGTGCTTCTTGCGATGATCTTCATCACTTCAAACATTAACCCACTCACCAATGCTTGTGAGTGCCTTATGCCTCTCTCTTCTTCCTTTTTCCTTCTTCTTGAGCTTGTGCCTCTTCTTCTTTTCCTCCTTGGCAATGGTTGGACATTAGTCCAAAAGTGACCCTTCTCACCACATCCAAAATAACCACCTTTCCTTTCCTTCTTCCTTTGGTAGTTGTACTCAATGTCCTCAATGGTGACGGTGATGCACTTAGGGTTGAGCTTCTTCATTGATTTTTCTATCCCCTTGACCAACATTGCAATCTCTTCATCATCATCATCGAAGGAGCATTGGGCATGGTCGTCTTCATTATTATCTTCTTCTTCTTATTCACTTGAGTTTGAGCTTGCTTCTTTCTTACTCTTGCCCTTCTTCATCTTCTTCTTTTCACCATGAATGGGGAGTGCAAGTGACTTGGATGAAGATGTGTCTTCACCAATCTACGGATAGTGCTCAAAAGGTATGACCTTGCCAAGAACCTTGGTGGGCATCATGTTGCTCATATCTTGATTGAGAAGGTAGGTGATGATGCTTGCATATTTTTCTTGTGGAAGCACTTCGATGATCTTTCTTGAGACATCAATATCGCTTAGCTTGGTTTCACCTATTAAATTGAACTCATTGACAATAACATTTAGGCATGAGTACATGTCATTATCCAATTCATTAGGTAGCATAGTAAAAGAATTTAAAGCACTTCTAACCAAGCCAAGCTTTTGCTCCTTGACGTCACTTGTGCCATCATGGTGTGCTTGAAGCGTTTGCCAAATCTCATGAGCGCTCGAGAGGCTATATACTCTATTAAATACATCAATGCTCAAAGCTCCGAACAAAGTGTTGCGAGCAATGGCATTGAATTGTATTGCTTTCTCATCGGCTTTTGTCGGGTTTGCCGGTCGAGAGAGGTGTTTTGTTCCTTCCTTCATCACTCTCCAAACATCCAACCCTACAGCCTCTATATAACTAGCCATTCTAACACGCCAATAGGGATAGTTCATGCTGCAGTCAAAGTGAGGAGCGCTACTGGTACTCATCCTCCCACTCTAAGACATCTCAAATACTCAATCTGACTGTGAAGCCAAAAGTCCAAATATGAGTTGTGAGCTCTAATGACAATGAAATGGACTAGATTGAGTGGCCCGACTCTGATACTAATTGAAGGTTGGAACGACGCCTAAAGCAGGGGGGTGAATTAGGATTTCTAAAACTATGGCTCTTCTAAAAACTATAACTACTAAGCAAAACCTATGCCAGTTAAAACTAACTAGGTGCACTAAGGTTTTGCTAAGTGTTGCTAACTCTACTATGGCCAAGTCTTGCAACTTAGTTCCACCTAGAAACTAACCTATCAAGCTAGTCTAGGAATGTAACCACACAATTGCAAGAAAGTAAATGCGTAAGCTAAAAAGATAGGTAGAGAGAATGTAAACTCCCGATGACAATAACGACGATGGCACACAATGGAGACATGGAGATTTTTCCTGAGGTTCAGGGAGGCCTACGTGCCTCTACCCTCTACTCCTCGTTTGGTGCCCCTTGCAGGGCTTTTTTCTCACGTAGTCCTCAAAGGAATATGGCCTCACCCACACAAAGGGTGGAGGATGGCAAAGTGACCATTGCAAAGGTCAAGCAACCCGATCGGGTCTACGGATATCCTTGGTACACACCCACATGAGCCCTTCTCTCGTGTAGTCTTGGACTACGGCCTTGCCCATGCAAGGGTAGAGGATTGTCGGGGCTGTTGGGGTCTTCTGTGGTTCGTGCATGGAGCCACCCCACCGTCTCCACTAAGGAAGCTTTTGGCCAATGTGCCGAGGGCCTTCCTCCCTCTAACAAGTAAGGTGGTGGTCACTCTGCACTCTGGAGTGCCTTGCAAGACTTAGAAGCCCCACACTTACAAAGATAAATGTGCACCCATGCACGGGTAAGACAAATAGGCCTAAGCAAAGATGCTTTGCAAGCTCTAGCTATGTCGGGATGTGTCTCTTATGCTCCAGTGATGGTTGGGCTCTAAAACATATCTCTACACTTCAAATAAGCTTGAGGAATGTGTCTCAACGCTACAATGAGCTCAAGAGTCACCAACCATGGAGTGGAGGCCGGCCAAGGCGTATTTGTAGCCTAAGCCTCAAAACTAGCCGTTGGGAGCAACTTGATCTATGTTTCCCATGACCATCGAAACGTCCGATGGTGGGACCATCACACTGTCCGATGTGGACTCCCGACTAGCCGTTGGAGTCGACCGTTGAGTCTTTAGCCGATCGATGAGTCCATTGGATCGTCCGATGGTGCCACCATCAGACCGTCCATTGCTAGTTTCGCCCGAGGTCTTGACTCGTTGATCTTCTATCTAGCTCGTCCAATGGACCATCGGACCGTCCGATGTGTTGAAGCATCGGGACTTGGTCTTCTTCTCCTTCACTGCCTAAATCGTCCGATGTCGGACCGTCTGATGGTGGCATCATCGGACCGTCTGATGCGTGTAATTTGCACTGGATCTCTTGAATCTTCAATCTTGGCCTTTTTCTTCTTTTCGGACCTTTTGATAGGGCTTCTCTGTACCTTCTGATGGGCCAATAAATCGGTCCGCTGACCATTCAGCGGGACTGCCGTGTCGTGCATACCACTTCATATTGATGGAGTCTTGGGTCTTCTCTTGTGCTCTTTAAGCCCTCCTTTGATGTGTTTGTACCCCAAGTCCATCTTTTGCACCCTGAGACATAAACAAATGTACTTGTACACATATTAGTCCCAAATGGTATGTGTTGTCACCTCAACCACCAAACACATAAGAAAACTAAGCACAAGGCTTAGAGCCTATTTTTCTTACACAGTATTGTTGTGCAATTACTATATTTGCATGCATCTTATTTTGGTAATATTCTATCTTTTGATTATTGTCTGGATAAAAGAGCGTCTTGATTTGTTGTCTGTTTAGGTATTTGAAGCTGTGCTGAGATATCTACACAAATTAAAATTTACATACAAATTGGTCCTTTTTGATGACTACACCTGCTGGTTTTAGGGACCAACCGGTTGTGATATATCACCGCGTGATGGTGCCCCAAACCAACAGTAATATGTGTGTATTACACTATTGTACGTTGGTGCCTGAAACTGGCAGTGAAAATAATTATCACTGCTGGTTCTGGCAGCACCAGTGATTAACCGACTTTGCGTGGCTTGAAAGGCAGAGATATATTTTCACTTGGAACTACAGAGATATATTTTCACTACCGGCTAGCTCTAGATAAACTGGCAGTGAACACTACGCTGTGCTAGCGCTTATTACCCAAGTAATGACTAATGAGGAATGTGGTCAGCTGGTAGTCTTGTTTTTGCTTTTGTCTCTCCTCGAAACTAAGCCGTAATTTACCTCCACATAATTAACAAACATCTTCTAGCACATCAGTTTGTTCTTGTCGCAGGAACAGCCGTGCAACGCAAAGCTGCAAGCTGTTGGGCGACAATTACTTTGTTGCTGCACTTTGTTTCCTACGATGTTCTGTCGTTACTCCGCGCTAAAAATCCAAGATATGGCGCGTAGGTACTCAGGTATAAGAAGACACCAACCCTTTGACAGATGTCTGCAGATAGCTTAAGCAAGTGATTGCCGATCATGGCTTCTTGGGTCATCCATTTGGCATTGCTCCTATGCATCCCCTCTCAGCAGGTTCTCGGGGCGGAGCACCACACCATCAGCGTCCAGTCACTGCTGTCCGGCTCGATATGTTCTTCGTCGTCACCTGCTGGTCCAGGTTTTTACCCTGTATTTCAAAATCTCATCTGGATCGATTGTGTAGGGCTTGATTTGAACATGTTATACATACAGTAACATACCTGTGTTGTCTGAACATTTTTTTTTTCATTCCGCAGCTACACCAACATCACGTCCTGGAGCTGGAAGAACCCTGCATATCATCCGCCGCGCGTGCCAGGAAAAAACCGGCGAGCACATGACAGCGTCGGACCACTACACAGCCCTCCTTCGTCGTGACCAGTACCGCGTGCAGTCCATCCACCGCCGGCTCGCCGGGGCGAAAAGCACGAGCACCATCCCTGCCCACCTCGGCCTCCCATTCCACACCGACGAATACGTGGTCACCGTCGGCGTCGGGACCCCGCCCCAAAACCTCACCGTCCTCTTCGACACCGGTAGCGACCTCACCTGGGTCCAGTGCACGCCGTGCAGCGACGCCTGCTACCCGCAGGAAGAGCCCCTGTTCAACCGGAGTAATTCCAAAACGTACCGCGACATCCCGTGCGACTCGCCGTCGTGCGACATAGGAGGCGGCCAAGAAACCAGCTGCGGGTCCTCGACCTGCGCCTACAACGTGCAGTACGGCGACCAATCCCAGACGTGGGGCGATCTTGCTAATGAGACTGTCACTCTGTCTCCGGCGTCTCCGCCTGCCGCCAACGTCGTCTTTGGGTGCAGCCAGAGGACCAGCGGCTTCAAGGAGATCGGGACGAAAGTCGCCGGTCTGCTCGGCCTCGGCCGGGGCGACTCGTCGATCCTCTCGCAGACAGGTCCAGTCAGCGTCTTCTCCTACTGCCTGCCTCCACGCGTGAGCTCCACCGGGTACCTCACCATCGGCGCCGCTCCTCAGGGGAACTTCACCTACACGCCCCTGAGAACCATGAACCCTCAGCTGAGCTCCATGTACGCGGTGGACCTCGTTGGCGTCTCCGTCAACGGCGCGGCCATCCCTATACCCGCCGGTGCGTTCGCCCCAGGAGCGACCATCATCGACTCCGGCACGGTGCTCACGCACATGCCGGCCGAAGCGTACGGCCCCCTGCGCGACGAGTTCAGGCGCCACATGGGCAGGTACAAGATGCTGCCGCCGGGGGCCGTGGTGGACTTCCTCGACACGTGCTACGACGTCACGGGGCAAGACGTCTTGACGGTGCCGCGGGTGGGGCTCGAGTTCGGCAGCGGCGGCGCAATTGACGTTGACGCGTCCGGGATACTGGTCGTGGCAGGTGCCAAAGGGGAGGCCGTGGCATGTTTGGCCTTCGTGCCCATTCAGTCGGCGGGTCTCGTCATCGTCGGTAACATGCAGCAGAGGGCGTACAACGTCGTGTTCGATGTGGCAGGCGGGAGGGTTGGGTTCGGAGCAAATGGATGCAACTGAGCGGAGTAACACGTACAGTAGGTTTGATTAAGGCAGGATGATTGCACGAAATGCATACAAAATTATGTACTGTATCTCAGAATAATAGTGTGTTGTTTAAGTCTTCACTAAATAATACATACTATAAAATTATATACTGTGTCTTAGAATAATAATAGAATGCTTGTTTAAGTCTTCACTAAAGATGGTAAATAGTGTTGGGTATATCTTTTCAAAATAAATAATCTCTTTGGGGATATGGATTTCTCATGTGAGCATGTACACAATTTATGTAATCTTAGAACTAATATATAACCTTATCGCTAGTATGCTACCGTTTATTAAGTGACAACTAAATAATGATTTTTAGAGACCGTTAATTTACTTTTATAGACACACATGTCAAACATACTATCTTTGGCAGCAAATGCCATTTTTCACTACTGGAAAACTGGAAGCTTTCGGAGGCAATATATGCAAAAAGTAAGGCTTTTAGACAAAACCCTTATTTTCGACGGTATATGGATGTCAACAATAACTTGTTGAAAATAGGCTTATTTTCGATAGTTTCTCGTGGACACCGAAAAAATAAGCCACAACATAGCAATTTTCGGCGAACAGAAGAAGCCACCGAAAACAAGTGGCTTACTTAAGCCATCGAAAATGAGCATCTTATTTTCAACATAAATTATTTTAGCTTACTTTCGGAGGCTTTTTCTGGCCACCGAAGATAACATTGGCTAATTTTCTATGGCTTCCCACGGCTACTAAAAATTAATTTTGCCTATTTTTAGCGGGTCGTTCTCACCGCCAAAAATATTGCGTTCTATGTTCAAAAGTACCCCGAATTCTGTTTTATCACGGTTTTTCACATGAAAAATCACACATATATGCACCACATCATTTGAACTATTCATGACATCCAAGCAATACACATGACATATATATCATTGACCATTGAATCACAAAATCCGTGTACCGTTCAGAATGCTAACAAAGTGTACAAAAGACATGATTAGCCAAAAATATGGATATGCGACAACACTAATGAAAAATAACAGAACAAGTGATGAAATAAACCTCATCTCCAGGGCAGGTTGTTTGGCAAAGGTTCGGTACAAATTTAGCTAGAATAAAGCATGTTTACATACATTGATCCAATTAGGTTTAACATAGACCAAGTTGATTAAGAGAGAACACATTTAGTTAGGATTCAACCTATGCCTCTACGTCGAACATATTTGGCTACCAAATCTAGCTAAATTGATCTAATTTATCAAAAATTGAGCAATTTTGACTACATTGTTCAGCAAATTAAGCTAGAATAGATCAAATTCTGCTTCATCGATCAAAATTATCTAAGTTTGAGCATGTTTGGCTATACTGACAACATTCAAGTAGAATAGACCAAGTTCGACTTTAGTGATCACATTTAGCTAGGTTTGAGATTTATTTGCTATATATATTGACCACAATCATCTATAATAAACTATGTTAAGCTAAAGTTCAGTAAATTTGGCTAAAGTTGAACAGGTATGTCTACCAAATTAAGTATATCTAACCTGAGCCGCAGGAGAAGACATCCGAGAATACATTCGCTATTGTGGCGGCAGAGGTGGTGGCTATCATTGTGGTAAGAAAATCATCTGGCGCTGCTGCTCGAACATTGCTTGCATATCCAACATGTTAGTCATATGTATTGCTAAATCATTGATGGTTCATACTTACTTGAATCACATTCTGATGTTGTGCATTGTAGCTAGCCCAGTAATCTTGCTGCTGCTTGTAGTACCCCTCTTGTGCTCTATTGTCCTCTTCACGCTGCCTCATCTCTTGACGCAGCTTCTCTAGCTCCATGTCTTGCATCATGCGGCGATGGCAGCTGCCACTACTACCCGAACTCAGCAAGGAAGACCCCTCTGAGCTGGAACTTCTCCAGAGTCGATCATGCCATTGAACATGGAGTAGTACCTTCAAAATTCAAACCATGCATTGACTTCATAATCTTATTCTATTGAATACAATTAGAAAATACCACAGATATTGAGATCTCACCGTTCATGTACGCTGCCGCCATTGCTACCATGCATAGCCACACCATCAATCGGTTCCTCCAATCGTAGACTTCACCATGGTATCTGACCATCTCCTGCCCATATTGCTCCTACAAGTAGATACCAACTTTATAGCTTGGATCTTAAAAGTTTGTGAGAACTAATTTAAAACTATGGACAACTAACCAGTCAGTCTGATGCCAACTGAGTGCAACAACTGCTCAGGTTGTGAAGGGTCTGACCCCCTATGCCCCATGACCAAAAATTCTATGTTACTTGGCTCAAAACTTGTTATAGCTTCGTGTATGTAGCAGTTAGTGTCATATACTTGTGAATTTGTCTATGAATTTTTTAATGTGATTTCTTACTATGCATTTCGTCTTACGATTGTATCTACCAGCCCCAAATGTATGCATTGCGTTCTTGGTCCCATAATTCCTATGCTTCTTTGAGCTGGTTTGAAAATCTTTAGAAGCCCATAGCTCACAAAGTAGCTTGCAAGAATCTGGACAATCTTCAAACCATGGAAATGTGACAATGTATACATGTGTTATAATACATCATAATAACAATATTTTCAGCAGAAACAACGAACACTATATGATCCCAAATATCATTTACCTGCCCATACGCCTTAGCGGTCACGTAAATTTCTGAACAATCCCACAACCAGCCCAAGTGTTGCCCTTGAGCCTTCAGGTAACTATTGTAACTTGAAGCCGAATATTGAAAAATGTATCACTGCATATCTTCTTCGTTGGCGTAAAGAGCACGATCTGCATGGTCCTTTTCACCATGATCAACACGAAAAATATTTCTGCAACATCAAATTTAGTATAATTACTAAAGAAACCGTATAAAAGGAATCAAACACTTAGTAGATAGAATTGCACCTAGAATAACTCCTTTACTGCTCTGTGAGCAGTTCCAAATTTGGCATTTGGAGCAACTGCAAAATGCTTTCAGCTTGTGTAGGGCTATATTCTCACTAGACTTGTTCACCATAACTCCCGGATTATGCAACTGAGTAATGCTACCCAAGACACCATTAACCTGCCAATGACGTCATGTGTCGTTGAAACCTGTGTCCTTCCATGTGCTACTTCGTTTGTGTGGAACATCAATGGCTTCACGGTCACTGACCAAGGAATCATGTTCTGCACCAAGCTTGATAATGAAAGAGGTTGATAATTCATCTTCTTGATAAACTTCATCAACATGTTTGTCATTGAACTAAATATCACTGATAATCAGCATCACTAGGAGTATACAAGTGCACCGAAGATTCACTTTGTGAACTACCAACCAAGCATGCAGATTTTTGTTTGGATACAACAAATAATATACCTGCTCAACTTGATGTGCAATGATAAAATTGCCGTGCCCCATGTGTGTTTCGTTCTGTTTGACATCAGTCATGCCATACTGGTTCTGTCGAATCCCATTAATGTTATCAAACTAGTTGCAAACAAAGAAGAATACTTTCAATTTCTTGTCGCCTACAAAACTAAACTCGAGAATATTTTTGAATGATTCCATAATAACTAGTTTCCCATCCTTGTGCATCGATTACCCTAGTCACAACACCAGTGCTAATTGTGGCTGCTCGAGGACAAGTGGCTTCAAATGGGGCTGAACAGAAGCATAATACATTGACAACATACCGCCCATGGCTTCTAACAGCCACCCTTCCATAAGATAGTTGTCTCAAGTCATCATGGATGTCGGCGTCTTTTTTGCACTACAAAGGATACATAGTTCAAGGACATATACTATTCACATGTAATACAGTCAAATAAATATAGCACGAGGACATTTTACATGATCTCAGATCTAGTCGATGAAATAAGGTCTTCCATTTATGCCATGTCATCGCATGGTATCTAGTTGCTTGCTTTCTTGTAGGTTGCTGCCTAGATGTCCAGTTTTGCTCATCAAACTTATTATATGAGAAAAATAAAGCAATAAGGACTAGACCAGCATATCACTAGTTAAGAAGCAAAGTATTCAATAGGCGCTTACATGAAATATGGTTCCATGTCTTCCATGTTAGTGTTCATGTGGAGTAAAGCAGAGATTCATTCTTGCTAGATACAATACTAGTGGCACTTGTACCCCTTCATTGGAAAATTTAAAGGTCATTGAGAGGAGCTTCTTCATCCACATTGTATCGCATCTTAGGACCATTGACATTGTGTTCCTCAGCAAATATACACTAACAAAGTATGCTACCTCCTTAAGTGGAAATGATTTAGCAATGCACCCTCAACTCTAGCCTTATAGCCAACCATTGATCTAAGATATTTGATAGCCCTTTCAATGTGGTACATCCACCTATATTGCATAGGCCCACTAACCGTAGCATTATATGAAAGATGAACAATGAGATGTTATATTGGAATAAAGAAGCTAGGAGGAAATGTTTTTTTTCACTTTGCATATTAGCACAGGTACATCTTTCCCTAGCTTCTCAATCATCTCTCTTTTGATCTCTTTACCATAGAGTCACCTATAAAAATAGCTTAGCTCAGCTAGCACCATCCGAACTTCAATGTTTAGGTACGCACAAAACATCATAGGCATGAGCCATTCCATGATTATGTGGTAATCATGGTTCTTCAACCCATTAAGCTTCCTGGTGTTTAGATTTACGGCTTTCACATCAATATCAACACTTCTTTCTTCTCTTTAGTTTTAAGACAAAACGTGGCGCGTTGTTTACCACCACTTCAAGGTTACTCAAGGGCTAGGAGGTTGTAAAGTAGCGATATGTCCCTTGAGGCCTTTCATTATCTTTTGTTTTGTCACTAAAATCCATGCATGTGCTTATGATGCTTTCAGCAAAAATACATTCCTACTACATAACATCAAAGTTGTGCATGAGAATCAATGCCTTGGCATATGAAAGCTTCCATAATGCACATATGTGACTCCAGTTGTGCTCACTCCAAACCCTGCATACGTATCCCGTTTCTTATTTAGGACCGAGTTTTTGAGCATGTGATGAAGGACCCAAAAGGCGACTAGAGAGGGGTAAATAGGAGCCTCACAAAATTCAACCCTATAAACCCTCTCTTCAAGCAACGAGCAAGGGGGCATAGCAAGAACAGGTTACTCACACTAGGGCTCAGGACACAAAACGGGCAACTGACTACACTAGTAGCATGCATTGGATGGTCCAATGTGTAAGCATCAGATGGTTCGATGTGCACAAAAGGCCCTGGGCAAAAACCAAATAAAACTAGTGAAGAACGACCGAAAGAATATGTATCGGATGGTCCTGATGTGTATGTACCGGATGGTACAGTGTGCATAAGTGATTGGAGGGCTGAGCCAAGTGGGAAACACTGCAGAATGCATTGGAATGGTCAGCGAAGGAAGCACCGGATGAAATAGACAGGGAGGCTTGAAAACTGAGCAAACTTCGGCTTGAATGCACCAAACAGTCTAAATTGAGCACCGGACCTTCTAAGTAGAGGCTATCACCAAGGAATCATAGGCCTAGATACACACACCTTGGTATAAATTCTGCCCCAAAACCCTTCTTCTTGTGAGGAATGCCCAAATTCAAATCAAACGAAGTCCAAATGAGAAGAAACTTTGTACCAAGGTTTGTTAGGCACTATTTGTGGTATTCGCAAAAGGATCTATAAGAAAGATCATGAATCACCGAGAATCAAAGTTTCTCTCAATAACAAGCCAAGATCTTGAGCACCTCCAAAATTCCACGATCCAAGTGAGCTCATGGGTATTCAGAGGCAAATACCTCTCAAGATCAATCCACCCACTTCATAGCATCATGGAAGAAACAAAAGAAAATGGGTTTTCTCCTTGGAAAACACAAAGAGCTCCAAGCCAAGAGATGAACTCAAAAAACCAAACAAGAGGGGAATGAGATTGCTGCACACAAACTTGAGATTGAACCGAAGAATCTCGAATGTATTGCCTACAGTCTACCTTGTCTCATGCTTTCTCTAGTGAAGAAAACTATACCTAGGAGACTCAAATAATAGGAACTACGGCTCTCCTAGACTCTAAGCACTTAGCTGGAGGAATTCAGGCTTAGAACTACGGTTTAGTGGCAAAGAGCAGCCCTAATGGATAGAACTAGAGCTATTTATATCCACAAGCCTGAGCCCAACACTTTTAAGCTAAGACCCCTACAAACTAGACTTAACTAGAATGCCCTTAGGGGGCTAAACTGAAAAGCTACATGAAACTCGACCGGATGACCATGATAAGGAGCTGATTTTCTTGGCTTCTAGGTCTTCATCCGATGTCCTCCATAAGGCCAGTAGTCCAACCCTAGCCGCCCACAGTTTTGAAGCGGAAACAGGGAAATTGCCCTTAGTATTGGGGGGAATTTGTGAACCGGAGTCGGCGAAGGTTTTGAGGAAAACCGCCAAACCATCTTTGATGCCATCCCATGTCCAAAGCCCAAGCCTCTTAGCACCTCCAAGGTCAGGCCCACACCGCCGACACCTTCCTAATAGTTTTGGGCTTGATTGGTTGCCTGCATAAGGCTGGGCTAGGCCCACGGGATGCAATTTTCCATTGTTTGCTAGGTTTGATGGGGTGTTGGGCTTGGCCGGCGGGATGCAAAAGGGGTCCTCGGGCCAGGCTCGGTAGATAAGAGAAAATCGAGCGTATCTCGGGAGCTAGGCCCGAGGCAGTGCGAGGAGGCGCTGCGCAGGGTGAGGAAATGGCCTGAGGTGGCGCTGCGTAGGACGGGTGCCAGGCAACCAATCACCATCTTAACTGGGCCAGGCTAAACTCATGTAGCCAACCAATCATACTCCTTTTGCATGCATTGGGCCTAGGATTTGCAGGGCCTAGGGTAGCTAGGCAGGCTGGGCTGAGTGCGGCAACCAATCAAGCCCATCGAGGCCCAAACTACCAAACCATCCACCATGATGGTTTTGAGGGAGCAAACCATCAAACCTTCTGGCATCGACACAGTCACTCTGATGCCAACTCCTACCTCCACGATCCAGGATCCACACCACAACCAATATGCCATCGCCTTCCTTGCATGCCCTTTCACTCAATGGACTACTTGATTCGATGCCAGCGGCCTCGCTCGGCACTCCTCGCCGCTGACCACCACCATGCTCGTATACCTGTCAATCATGAGCAAAGGGTCACACGCATACATCCTGACAAGCGCTCATTACCTTGATCTCTCATCTCCCGCTTGATGAGTGCATTGTCAGCACGCCACCAATCAGAACTAGAACAAAAGAGAAAAAGAAGATGATCGAATTCGACCAAGAGACGAAAACCAACTAAGGGCAAAGAAAAGGTCACTAGAATCGAACAAGAACAAAGCCAAAGACCGGTCTGCTAAGACAAGGGAAACTGCTCAATGCGATTGATCAAAACACAGCTTGACTCCTCAAGAAGGAGGTAAGAAGCTCAACGCAATCAAGCAAAGGCAAAGCACCAGTTCCTCCAAAAAGAGGCAAAGGCATAACAAAACTGGTGAAAGAGCATGCAAAAGCTTAGAACCCCCGCTAAAATGCACACCACCTCACAAATGCAATCTCCCAAATTGAATGTGCACTCAAAAAAATTTCTTCTCCGCTTGTGCCTACATAACCCCCCTTGTTGACACATTCGCTCAATTTCTCTCCCCCTTTACCATAGCTCACATCATCTCTCCCCTCAAGATTTCTCCCCTTGTTGATAATGGGCACATCAAGGTCCACCAAGGGTCGCTATCCTTGAGACAAAGCCCCCCTCCTCGAAATATGCATGCAACGTAGAGGAGTGTAGCAAACAAAGCTTCTTTAGGTAAATAGAGCATGTACAAGTTCTAGAGATTTGAGCATATGTAGATCACTTGCAAATCAGATCCAAGGAATATTATTAGACAAAACAAGAGCTATAAATACTTATTTTGCATAAAAAGAAAGCATCACCCAAATGCAGCATCTAGTCATGATAGATCAGGACAACTCAAAGCTACTCAAGATCATATAGGGTGACTAATCTCAGTCTAAGTGTGTTGCAACATGCAAGTAGTCAATATGCTTTCAAGTCTTGCTTTGCATGAAGTGCAAACATATTTTAGATTTTAGCAATTAGAATTTAGCACATCAAAGCAAGTTTTAATTAGGTGCTAGGGATTATTTGTATATAAAGCCACTTCTTACCAACCATGTCATATCTAGGCTAAGAAAGACCATCAGAAGCTTAAAGCTATGGTTTTAGTCATTCATGGCCTTGTCCAAGTTCACACTTAGTGCCAGAGTGAGGAGTGTCGAACAAACACAATGTGACAAGCAAATCCACGCGGATATTTTCAATTCACGTCACTTGAAGCATATTTAACCATGTTTTCATCATGACTGCATAAGACATAACTAAATTGCTTAAAGACTAACATTATAACATCACACCACATGGCACAAAGAATGGGAAAACTACCTAGCATGAGCAAGAGAATCGAAGCATACAACCAAACTACCATGCTAATAGCAGAACATAGGGTGACCATGTTGGAGATTTTCAAAAGAAAAGCATCCAAGCTCAAGTAAGCATGTACAAATGATATTCAGAAGAGCTTGCTGCTCATTGTCAAGTCAAGCATTCATCACAACATATATACAAGAGCACAAGCACATCTGATATTTTACAAGGGAAGCTCATGTGCAAGTGCCTGATACATGTATGATACAAAATGCAAAAGAAGCAAATAAAAACCTACAACTAACCAAATTTTCCCATAAAGAGGGAATTAAACACCAAGCTCCCCACGTAAGCAAGCAAAGGCAATGGGATCTAAAGGGTTGGTAAATATGTTGGCCAGCTAGTTTTGGGTTTCTACATGGATCAAGTCAATGTCTCCCTTCTCATAGTGATCTCTCAGAAAATGGAACCTCACATCTATGTGTTTAGTCTTGGATGCAGGACAGGGTTCTTTGCAACACTAATAGCTATGGCAGAATCCACTAAGAGAGGGATCCTCCCAAACTCAAGGCTGAAGTCTATCAAGGTGGATTTTATCCAAAGCAGCTGGGAGCAGCAACTAGCAGTGACATATTCGACTTATATGGTAGATTGGGCTATGTGTTGACAGTCATTATTGCACTATCTTCAACTGTCAACTATCCATGATCATGAAGAAAAATGTATCAAAGTGTAGACTAAACCCTTGCTACGGACATATTTCCAGGAGTTGTGTTGAATTATTTGAATGCAGGTGTCAACAACACTTAAACACTCAAAATGGAGCCAAACCAGGGAGGAGGGTCAGCCCCACCAAGGCAGCCCGGCCTGAGAATGTGCACAAATGGCACCAACTTCAATGTGCATGCACACAAGTGATGTGTCAAGACAATTCAAGGGTCCAAACCACAAAGCCAACATGTTAACTATCGGAAGGCTTGCCATCTCATCGATCTACCACTTGGATTTGTGAAGTCAGCATTCCTAGGCACTTCAATCCTGCGGCTAAGCAAGAAAGACAAGTGAAGATCTAATGTTCTAGAGAAAAGCACAAGTGTAACTACCAAACCGACCTCAAACTGACTTCGGGAGGCAACCAGGAGTGTTGGATGGCTAAGTCAGTGGATGAAGAGGCTACTCGGCCTGCCACCTGGCCGCCTAGCCTCAAGACCAGGCAGCCCAACCCCTAAGAGGTCGCCTGGCCAACCATGTGTGCACTCCAGCACTGACTTAACCACCATACCAACCTACCACCACTATAAGTACCCCTCTTGCTCAAGTGGGTATAAATAGGTCCCTAAGCCTCACTTGTGAAGTGTGGAACTGGAGTGGAACACACCATTGTCTTAGTCTTGTTGCAGTAGGTTAGTCCTGGGAGTTAGAGTCGAGTCTAAGCTTTTGCCTCAGGAATTATGGAGTTAGCTTTGAGTCTTGGTAAAGCTCTTGTATCTTTCTTTCTTTGTACTCTTGCTACTTCTATATAATACAAATCATTGCTCTATCTTTCAAGTATACTTTACTTTATTTCTTACACTTTCCAAGTGTGGTGTACCTTTTTGCATACTAGACCAAGTTTGTGTTGTCTTTAAGTTTTTTGAATCTTGCTAGACTTGCCGGTACCATAAGCTTGCCTTAGGCTCTGATCTAAGGTTAAGTTAGCTCTCACCCTCTGATCAAGGAAGCGCTTTAGTGATCAAGTTCTCACTTGATCACTAGTTTAGCGTGCCATCCTACCCACATAGATCTAGTTGGTAGCCCCTATTGGTGACAACATTAGGGAGCCTCTATAATCAGACCCCGTCGTTCGGTAAGCCCATAGGCGTTAGCCAGTTGCTGGTCGGTTGGCCAAACTATCTACTCCCGTGCCTCCTTGGTGAAGTCTGGAATTTCGCTCGATGCAAGACCCTAGTTCGTGTTCGATTAACTTAGTTCAACCGCGAATAATCCTATGCAGTAGTTAAGGAATAGAGTTTGGATATCTTAATCTTGCTCGTTGTCCTCCTAGATAGATTTCCTATGTTTTGCTGACAGCTTTGGTCCCTATTTACTCATCCACCATACACTATCTTGTTTACCTTACCCCCATTGTAAGAATGGCTAGTAGTTATTTATTTTACAGTACTGTTTGAAGTTCGAACATATCATTCCACCTATTCGCCCTTGCTTCCCTGTGGATTTTTATGTTTCTCAGAATACTCTGGTTGAAAAAGCTATAGCGAATCTCCGTGTGCTTGCGGAGTAAAATCTGTTACACTAAGAGATGCCAACAAGCATTTTCTGGCGCCGTTGCCGGGGAAGCAATTGGCAATAGAAGTTTGATTTTGTTCGAACCTAGGTACTGTAAATGTGATAACATATTGCCAACTCTTAGCGGGCTCACTTGCCTCTGTCTATATATTGTTGGGTGATAGGGAGGTGTATGATCGGTTTTAACCTACCAGCAAATTTCCACAACAATCCGAAGTCGCTGCTCAAAAGGAAGTCCGTCAAAAGACAATCCACGGGCAGAGGCCTGTGCTATTAGCACTTGAGTTTGGATCCACGAGCACAACTTCGCCGACATCAACTATGGTCGAGAAGACCATTTGCGAGTTCTCTGCCCCATAAAGCAACAACATCCCCACTGGGCCTGAAGTGCAGGTTGGCGACAGCTTCCAGCTCAAGCCAGGTGTCATCCACGTGGTCCAAGCTACCCCACTTTGTAGATTGGCGTCGGAGGATGCGAATAATCATGTCCAGCAATTCTTGAAGATTTGGAGCACTTTCACGATCAAAGGTGTAGCCCTCGATGGTATTCAACTTCGCATTTTCCCATTTTCACTAGTGGGGAAGGCGAAACAGTGGTTCTATTTGAACTGCACAAACTTGGCAAACTGGGAGGCATGCTCAAATGCCTTCCTTACAAAGCACTTCCCACTGGGGAAGATGAACTCACTAAGGAACCGAATCTCGAGCTTCCAATAGCTCGCAGATGAGACAGTGGCAGAGGCATAGGAAAGACTTCAAGAATATATCGCTGCTTGCCCCCACCATGGTATGGAACAGTGGTTGATCATCCAAAATTTCTTCCACGGGCAACATCGGTCTGCGCAAGAACACCTCAATGCAGTCGCTGGAGGATCATTTCTGTCCCTCAGCATTGCGGCTGCCCGAACTCTCATCGAGATGATGGCCAACAACCAAGGATGAAAAGAGGAGAGGGTGAACAATAAGCCCCGTGGAGTCCACCATATTGAGAGCACCGACATGCTTGCTGCAAAGATGGACCTCCCGCTGAAGAAGCTGGAGGATGCTCCTGAAGCTGTACCGATCCAGGCACTAGATTCTCGCATTACTTGCGAGCATTGTGGGAATACCGGACACTTGGGGAACAGCTACCCTGGAAATGGATCGGAGGATGTGAACTTCATCAACAACAATAGCTTCAACAATGGGCCTCGTCCTCAACTAGGTTGGAATTCACGCCCACACATACCTTTCTCCGGGCAAGGTATGTCTTCTGGCACTTCACAGCAGTTTAACAAAAATCCTTTTGATCAAAAAGCTGTGAATGATAGCATAAATAAGAAATTCCATGCTAATGATAGAGTTATTGAATCTTTGTTTTTGCAAATGCAAACTCTTTATAGTGCCATGAAGAACCAAGTGAGCTTTAACAAAATGCTAGAAACACAAATAGCTCAGCTTGCTGCCGCTCTACCTAGTCCTACTTTGGGGAAACTTCCAGGACAGCCCGAGCCACCCCCAAAGGAACATATCAATGTTGTAACTACTAGGGGTGGAAGGTCTACGCAAGACCCCCCATATCCTAGAAATGTAGGAAAATAGCAGGCAAAACCCACCGAACCCAAGGAAGAAGAAGTGGCTAGTAGGCCACAACCGGTGAAGGAAGCACCCAAGTCGACTCCACACAAGTTCTACGACACAACCATGCTCCCTTTTCCTCAGCGGCAGAAAAAGATCTCCATGGATGACCAGTTTGGCAAGTTCATTGAGGTCATAAAGAAATTATATGTCAACATCCCATTGCTAGATGCGATGCAGGTACCTACATATGCTAAGTACCTGAACAACATCCTCAACAACAAGAAGCCACCACCATCCACAGAAGTCATGCACCTCATGAAAGAGTATAGCACTGCTATACTCAACCAGCCACCACAAAAGAAAAAGGATCAAGGGAACCCAACCATCTCATGCTCAATCGGGACCCAGTACTTTGATCAAGCTCTCTGTGACCTAGGAGCAAGTGTGAGTGTCATGCTAAAGGTAGTTTTTGATAAACTAACACATGCTACACTTGCCCCCACTGCCATGTGCCTACAGCTAGCAGATCAATCGATTCACTACCCCATCGGGATCGCTGAGGATATCCTGGTCAAAATCCAGAACTTCCTCATCCCTATGGACTTTGTGGTGCTAGACATGGAGATTGATATCAAAATGCCGCTCATTCTTGGGCGGTTGTTCTTAAGCACCGCTGAGGCCAACATTGATGTCGGAGTTGGAGAAGTCCACCTCAATATCAATGGCAGAAAGGAGATGTTTGCTTTTAGGCCAAAGGTTGAACAATGCCAACAACTGATGACATTCAAATGTCAGGCACCCAGGGACACACCGAGACCCAAGATCAAGCTCTCGCCAAGCCAGTCAAAAGTGGATCATCTCATCTTAGCAATGGAGAAAATCCTACTAGATGGAGAAGCCCACAAGCTCAAAGCCGATCACAAAGCTGAGTCACTAAGGCATGCCTCAATGTCCAAGCCACCGCCGAAGGAAGCAGGAGGCAAAGCTCCTGTTACAAAGGTCGCCGCCTGTTAGGGACCTATCATTGCACCATGCAACAACAACAGGGCAACACAAGGGATCTCTCTCTTTGGAGTCCTTGAGATCAAATCAATACGAAATAGGTAACGACAACAACAAGAGGGACGGGAGCTCTTTGCCCGCCACGAAGGTATAGGAATTAAGAATCTAAGGGGCCGAATGTGATGACGTGGGGAAAAGGTGTCATTATACCTTCAGACCCAAAATTAGGGCTGATGTCACGTTCAATGAGAGGCGTACAAGTGTTGCTAGCAAAAGAGCCTATCCCTGTTGGTTGGTCTCCCCGGTATTTATAGGGGTCAACCGATAGTCTACTTTTCTTTGATTTTACACAAGTACCCCTGGGCATACCCTTTTGACAAGTGACTCTCTATTCATGGTACAAGGTGTGTGTGGTAATTCTTCATGCGAAGCCAAATTGAACACGCTAGCTTTTAACAAGCGACTCCTGCCTGTCAACGCCTTCTTGCCCGTCCCTTCATGCTTCGATGCCTTTCTCCCTTTGTCACCTTCAGATGACATGCAACTCAGAGCTTCGGATTGAAACTTCGTTCCTCCTTCGTAGAGCTTGCTACATTTCACATCTGGCATATGGCCGCCACCTTTTCAGCACAACCTGAAACTCAAAATGAACAAGGCATCCGAAGCACCGAGGGCTAAGACCTTTGGCCCCAACAGTAGCCCCTCGTGGGATTAGTTCATTTTTCCAAGATGAGCTCAAACCGCGACCGAGTAAACAAGCTGAAGGTCCAATTCATGCTTCGGATGCACGAGGCCCTTCCCCCCGTTTTGAGATTATTTTGGAAAAAGGAAAAACAGGAAATAACCAGCTAAGCACATTAGGTGACATGTGTCAGATAATTATTGGCCTATTCACTGTTCGAGTTTTCGACTCCCGTGCCCTGGGTAGTATATAAGTGGTGGGGGACCGATTGCGACCCCCCTTCTTTAGCTGACGCCCTGCCGCTGCTCATGAATCCTCCACTCCGAAGCTACTTTCATTACTTCAAAGCTTTTTACCAGATTCAGTACTTGTGCAAGGTTTGTATACTTCTTTTTTCTTGAATTCTTCCCAGCGGAAATATCCTACTTCTTACCTGCTCTATTTCTTACAGATTTAAAATGGCAAGGATTCGTTCTATTACATGTCCAGACTCTGGCTCTAAAGTTGAGCCTGTAGGGGAAACCCACCATGCTGCCAATGAAGAGACCCCTATCAACTTGTTTCCGACTCATATAGAGAAAGTTGTCGAAGATATTCCCAAAGACTCTGAAGACGAAGGGCAAGCGGACGACGAAGAAGTGGACTTGGATGAAGCTGACGATGAAGATGACAACGAAGTTCTTCAACCCCAAAAGCCAAGTCATATAACATTCGGAAAATCTAGCTTTGCCGAGGAGGACTTTGAGCAGTACAAAAAGATGGACATTATCAAGGACCCAAAGCGATGCCGATGCCCAAACGATGAAGAAACCCTGACTCCACAGCCGAATGAGATCATTTTGTTCGAAAGCTTCTTCACAGCTGGGCTTCGAATGCCCATGAATTCTTTGATACCAAAAATATTGGAGCGTTTTGGTATATATTTTCATCGGCTTACCCCCAACGCCTTTGCTCGATTGGGCATGTATATATGGATGATGGCCAGCCAAGGCCTGGAACCAGATCTTCAACATTTCTATCGTTTTCACAAACTACACTATCAGACCAAGGCCCACAAGGTAACAGAACTCCATCCAAACTTCGGATGCGACACCTTTCGTAGCCGCAAGGACTCACCAAGCCCTGTAACAGCATATCAAAGCAAGTGGTCCAGCGGCTGGTCTCAAAAATTGTTTTTTATACGGTTAACACAGAGAAGAAACCAGAGTTTAGTTCGTGCCTGATGAGCCCACTAAAGTAGTCATTTGGGTTCAAAAGACTGCTTTGTGCCCAGTCTGACAAGACGATCGCTGCCAGCAAGGCATACAATGTTGTTTGCTCTCATATTCACATACGCTGCCTGGCCCAAGAGTTTGCAGCTAATGAAGTACTGCCCCTCCGAAGTAAATTTACCATGCCCAAGCTTGAAGAGGGTTCTGATTATACGAAACTAGTTCATTTTCCATATAAAGTTAAACCTTTTGGCAAGTACAAATCTCCAAATGAAGCCTAGCGAAGAGGCATCACGGAAGTCATGGATGCAATGCTTGGGAACTACACAAAAGCCAAGTATAAGAACCTGTGCCAAGCTTTTGGCGATCGCACTAAGCTTCGGCTGAACCCTGTGTTCGATGCCTTTGGAGTTGAGTATCCTGATTACGAACATTTTGATTTGGGCAACATGGCTCCAAAAAACAAGGAACCAAAGCGTAAGGGTAGAGATAGTGCTGAAGTAACCACAGCTGTCGCTGAGACCACAAAGAAAAGGATCAAGATTTGCATGAAGAAGCCTACTCATCAGACTTTTAAGAAGTCTAACATACTCGATTTTGATAAAAGTACTGCAAACGTAGTTGATGCTGAAGGCATTGGGACGATGGAAGATTGAGATCCCAAAATTTCAGAGATTGCCTCCATATCTCATGGGATAACTTCTGAAGCAAATAGAATGATACATTCAATGGTTGGCAGCGTCGGTCTATCTCATGTTTTGAGCCCTCTTGACTCTCGCGTCATGAAAATGGCCAACAGGGCCCTATCCCCTGCCACCTCAGCTATGGAATCTGAGGGAATGCCACGAATTCCAGACCCATTTGATGTTATAAACGATGAGGATTCCATAGGAGCTTCGCCCAAATATGAAGCACATGTTGAAGACAAGCAAGAAACAGCCAACATTGAGCAGACGGCCACTGGCTGCACTAAAACGATCGTGCAACTGGGGATAGGGGCTTTAGGAGCTACATCTTCAGAAAAAACACATGACCCCAAGTCCGCTTCAGAGGATATAGCGGAAGTTCTGACAGACCTGCGAGCTAAACCTGTAGAAATTGATGCAACTGATATGTCTAAAGAGGGTGCTTCCGAAGGCACTGCCGATATCAACGACATTGGTTTGTTTTGAGTTATTGGCTCTGAAGGTCTTGATAAGGAGGAAAGCAAATGGCTACACAAACTTGCTGACGAGCTTGGATATGAAAAATATTGCCATATCTTCAGTGATGACTTTGCAAAGCCCTTGAATTGCATAAGTCCCGAACCTGATATGATTATGGCAGGGAATTGATTCCGCCTTCCCGATGCTGAAAAAGAGATAATTTCTCTTCCTCCTAGAACAATAGCTGGGCAGCTTAATGCCACTTGTGTGAAGGTACGATTCTTTCTACCATTGTTCTATTTATTCTTACAGTTCATTATGATGATCCTAATTTTCGTTATGTACCTGCAGGCCCTGCTCCTTTCGTAGACTCTATCTGAAAAACAATATCTAGAGAATTTATCAAAGACTGCTGAAATCGACGACCTTCATATGCAAATTGGCAACATTGCCCATGAGGACGAGGCAAACAAAAAGGAGGAACGTACAGCCCATGACAAGATTGTCCAAGAGCTGACGAATGAGATTGTTTTGCAACAGACCAACGGAAAGTCTCATGAAGATAAAAATTCTGAGCTTGCGGCTGAACTGGACAAACAGGTGTCTGCTGCTTCGGAAGCAAGCAAGGTTTTAGGCCGTGAAAAGAAAGCAAGAGAAGCTGCCGAAAACATGATAGAATTTCTTAAAAAGGATGCTGAGCTACAAGTGCAGGAAGCGGACAAGCTTCGGACCAATATTGAAAACAAGGACAAAGAGCTCGAAGTCCTATGAGCAGAGCTTGAGTCATTCAAGCTGAAAAAAGATGAGGAAGACAAAGCTCTTTTTAACAAGATTTATTCTTGCACCTCCGTCGTTCATTCGATCGTGTCCAGCATCGGAGCCCATCCTCGGACTCAAAGATCTGGGGAAGGTGAATCCCTAGGAGCTTTGCGCTAGGTAGATAAAGAGCATGTGGCAATACCTGAGGTCATAATGTCATACGGAGGATACTGCTTCATGGCTGGAGCTAAGGCTATTGCTTCGTCCCTCGAAGCTCAGGGTTGCACACACATTGGAAGTGCAGCAACACCGGCCTTTCCTCTCTGCGCTGTCGATGATGTTTTCAAGTGTACTCAGGATTGCGAAAACGTTGGACGACACATCTACAGCTTGATGTGGAAAAAAGGGCTTGAGTCCAAAAATGTTGAACAGATCCGCGACCGTCGAAAGGAGGTAGCCTGCTGTTATATACATTTTTTGTAGGTTTTGCTACCCCCCTCTTCTTTTTTCAGCCTACCTGCTGATTTTGCGGCTTCTTTGTTTCTAGGCTGAGGGAGCAGCTTTGAAGCGTGCTGAGAAGCGACGCCTGCTGGCAGATACGCAACATGTTGCCGAAACTACCAACACACGGACAGGCGCTGCTGCCACCCAAGGAATGACCCCGACAGACGAACTTCCGAAGCCAGCACAGCCTTTCGAATCAGGGCAGCCCCTGAAGCCAAATGCAAGAGAATCCGATGTGTAACTTCGAATATTGACGAAAAATATATTTTGCTGATGGTGGTTGGAAATGTTTGACGTGTTATTTTTCTGGGTACCAGGCATCGGTATCGAACATTACCTACAAGACGATTGTTGTGTATGCGGGTCGAAGCCCTTCTGAATTTGTTTTGGATGTTCTTATCTGTTATCATGCGGATTGCATTCTAAACATTGCTGTAGATGATATTATAGACGGAGTTGCCACATATGTTGTTTTAAGGGAAGATTAGATAAATGTATGCTTTTGAAGTACCTTGTTTGAACCTATGTGGTGCTTTTTTCATACGAAGCATATGTATGCATGTATTTTGTTTCTATTTTGGCCAATATGCCAAACTTACGGGGCTATTGAACAATTGTTATAGCCTACCATTTTCAAGCAAAAGATGAAGATATGCTTTACTGATGGGTTGAAGGGAGCTACGAATACGGAAAATAAGCAGCGTGGCATTCAGATGGTGGAGGGTCCTTTTCTCAAGAGTATCCGATGCACTGCTGTATGATTGTGTATTCATGAGATCCAATGTAGCACAATTCCTGCCATGTGTTGTTTGTTTGTGTGTAGCAGATGCAAGGAATCTGATGCTCTTTTTCATTTGCGAATGAACAGTTTTACAACAAAATGCATTGTTTAACTACCTACTGCGGCCTTGGCTGACTTTTGTGGGTTGATTTTTTCTTTTATGCCTTGGTAATTTTAATTAGGACACGATTTGATGTGATTGCGAGTTTTTAGGAACTATTACGCATTCCGCACTGCATACGAAGCAGATTGAATCACATGCTACGAAGTAAGGGATGCAGGCAAATTTTACTGATGGATTGAAGGAAGCTTCAGATACAGAAAACAAATAGCGGATATATCCGCGATATAATGATGCTACAAATGCATAAATTTTAGATGCACCATCACCTTACAACGATATCAGTGGCATCGTCGAATGGTGAGCAGCCAGCTTTGTGACACCGACGGCTGCACCAAATATTCCACACTCTTGGTTTTGAAAACCTGCGTGCAGCTGCTAGAGGGTCGCGCACTGACATGTTGCTGCTAGCACATCTAGGTAACATCAACGCCAAAACCTCTGCTACCTACCTTCGGAGTATGTTAAGGTTGGTGACTTAGCGAGGCGACGATGTAACCTATTCATTCTGTAGATAGCTCCTTTAAGGGCATCTCACGGCTTGATCCATGGCTAGGAACATCCTGACGAGGAGGGAAATTATTAGAATCTCATGACTTGAACTATTTTGTGTCAAATGACAAAAAACACCTATACAAGGAATGCTTTGTCTACTGTGGACTTCATGATCCAACCCATCAATCCTCTCAAAGCAGTAAGGGAAGATCATCCTGGATATGGCGATACTCAACTCTTATACGAAGTAGTATTCTTTTGGTGGTGACAATCGAATGGCTCCTAGATTTGGTTTTGTGCCGAGTGAAGGAGGCGGATGCTTCTATTTATAGTAGACTGGAGGAGGTGTTCGATAGGTAGCATGTCCCTTTCTCAAGGGTATCCGATGCACTGTCTTACTATTATTCATCAGACTAGCAAACAGTACACTTATAGAATCCAATGCTTCACTGTTCATGCCCAGCGTTGTCGGCTTGTGTATAGCGAAAATAGGGAATCCGATGCTCATTGTCGTTTTTTCTAGAGCAAAGACTCCGATGTTCTTTTCATGCAACAATAATTCATAAAACTTTGCACTATTTTATTGTCCACTATGGCTTTGGCCAAATTTTGTGGCATGATCTGGACTTTCGTGCCCCGTCGTGCTTTTTTTTTACGAAGGCCACTTTAATCAAAGCTCGCCTTTTTGCGCATTTCCAGCGAAGCTATGATCTTTTGGCGCGCGTGATTTCTTTCTTATTTGATTGCATGCGACTTTCAGCAATACCCTTTGGCCATGAACTTGTATGTTCAGTCCAAAGTTTCGCTATGTATGAGAGAAGGATGCTTTTTTGGGGAAATTCTGCTTCATTCATTCGTAGCTTGATTACATGCAACTACCCTGTTTAAAAACCTTATGCCCCTTTGCTTCAGGGTTTCTCTTATAGGGAGAAAAGAAAGGGTGCATTGCCTTTTTCAGTTTTTACATAAGGAATAAGGAAATCTACTTCTACAAATAGTATCACCGAAGGTCATTTAGATTCCATGACCTTGGCACCTCTTTTCCAAACAAGTCTCCAAGCCTGTATGACCCTAGCCTATTCGATGCTTTCACCAAGAAGGGACCGTCCCATTTGCTTTGTAGTTTACCAGCTGTATCTGTGTTTACTACTCTTCGAAGTACGAAGTTCTCTGGTTCAATTGCTTTGAGCTTTACCTTTGTATCTCTCCATTTCTTAGTCTCCATTTGGTACCTTCGAATATTATCCACTACCTCGAGCCTGATCGACTCGACTGTATCCTTGTCGATCAATTGTTCTTCTTGTTTAGTTTTAAGCTTCGTTGTCCTTGGAGACTTATGCTTTAACTCTTCAGGTGTCATTGCTTCTTCCCCATATAACAGTTTGAATGGGGTGTAACCTATGGCTCTTGAAACTGTGGTGTTGTGGCTCTAGACCACCTTCATCGTTTCTTCTACCCATTTTCCTATTGCGAGCCCCACAAGCCTTTTGATATGCCAAAGAGTATTATGCCGTTTGCTCTTTCAACCACACCATTTGATTATGGATGCCTTACCGAAGCAAAGTTAAGGCCCGTACCAATCTGGTGGCAAAATTTCCTGAATGATTCTACGTCGAATTGAGTCCCGTTATCGACTGTCAAAGCTCTTGGAGTGCCGAAGCGACACAATATGTTCTGCTAGAAGAAACGTTGCACCGTTGCTGAAGTTATTATTGTTAGGGCTTCGCTTCGATCCACTTGGTAAAATACTCCACAGCCACTACAATGTATTTCAGGTTTCCTTGCGCAGTTGGCATTGGGCCTATAAGATCCATGCCCCGTCTTTGCAATGGCCAAGTTGGTTCAATTAGCTGAGTGTACGAAGCTGGATGGTTCTGATTTTTTGCCATTATCTGACAATTGTCGCATGTTCTGACCAACTTTTCAGCATCGGCTGTTGCCTTCGGCCAGTAAAAGCCCATTCTGTATACTTTCCCCAATAGCTTTCTTGGACCTATATGAGCCCCACACATTCCGGAATGTATTTCTTTCATCAGTTCTTTACCTTCGTCCCTTGCAAGGCATTTGAGTAGTGGGGCACAGACTCCTTCTTTGTACAATTCTCCATCAACTAATTTGTACTGTCTGGTTCATTGAGTCATTCTTGCAAGCCAAACTTTGTCATTGTTCTGATGTGCGTTGCTTAGATAAGCTATGATTTCTGATCTCTATTCTTCACTAGCCACTGGTGATATAGACAGGACAGCTCTTTCTTGCAGCTCGATTGAAGGTGCCTTGAGTACTTCAAAGAACACATCAGGTGGCAACAGTTTTCCCTGCGAAGCTGCTCTGGCTAATGCATCTGCTTCGTCATTCTCATTTCTATGAATCTTTTTTACAGTGAAACCTTTGAAGTGTGATTCCATTCTTCTAATTGTGTGCAAGTATTTCTGCAACCTCTCCTCTTTAGCTTTTGAGGTTTTTTCGATATGCTCATATATGACTTGGGAGTCTGACATCAAAACTAGTCTTTTAGCTCCCAGCACTTTCAACTTCCTTAGACCTAGCATTATTGCTTCATATTCTGCAACATTCTCCATACATGGGAACTCAAGCCTTACTGCAAATGATGATTTAACTCCCGAAGGTGATTGGATTACTGCCGCTGCTCTAGCTCCTATTGCCATATATGATCCATCACAATGTACATAACAAATTTGATCTTCGGAAGACAATTCTATTTCCTCCCCTGCTAGGGTCCAGTTGGCGACAAAATCTACTAGTGCTTGTGACTGGATCAAAGTTCTGTGAACAAAGTCATTGACAAATTCGTTCAACTCCGTTGCCCACTTCCCGATTCTTCCACTTGCCTCTCTATTTCGAAGTACATCTCTGAGTGGTTGTGACGAAGGTACAATTATGTTGAAAGCCTGAAAGTAGTGTCGAAGCTTTCTTGAAGCCATGACAACAGCATAGACAACCTTCTCTATTTCTGAGTAATTCATCTTCGTAGGCGTAACTGCTTTGGACACGTAATACGTTGGTCTTTGTTTCCTCTGGCCCTCAACTTCTTTTTCTTGCACGAGAGTGGCATTGACCATGGCTGGTGCTGCAGCGACATACAACAACAGAGGGGCCCCTTGTTCTTGTGATGATAACGTTGTCAAATGCACCAAATATTCTTTTAGATCTTCAAATGCCTTTTGTTGCTTCTCCCCCCAAGAGAATGGGTTAGTTCCGCATAGAACTTCAAAGAATGGCAAACTTCATTCTGCCAATCTAGATATGAACCTGTGAAGGGATGCCAGCCTCCCTGTCAGTTTCTGTATGGATTTCTTTGATGTTGCAGGTTGCATCCGAAGGATAGGTTCAATTTTTGTGGGATTTTCTTCGATGCCTTTTGCTGATACCAAACACCCTAAGAACTTCCCCTTCGAAATGCCAAAAACAATCTTTTCTAGGTTACGTTTCAGCCTCGCTTTTCTGAAGTTGACAAAGGTTTCCCTCAAGTCTGCAATGTGATCCTCTCTTTTAATGCTTCTGACTATGATGTCATCGACATATGTTAACATGTTTATACCGATTTGTTCTCCGACTACCTTTGCTGTCATTCTATTGAAGTTACCGCCGGCGTTTTTAGACCTTCGGGCATTCTTATGTAGCAATACGTTCCCAATGGAGTGACGAAGCTTGTTTTTGGTTCATCCTCCCTTCTGAGCCAGATCTGATGATACCCTGAGTACCCATCTAGCAGACTCATCATTTCAGAATTTGCAGCTGCATCCGCAAGGCTATTGATACGTGGAAGAGGGAACTCATCCTTCGGACATGCTTTATTAAGATCAGTAAAATCAATGCACATGCGCCATTTTCCACTTAGCTTTTTTACCATGAAAACATTTGCTAGCCACTTAGGATATTCAATTGGTCTAATTACTCCAGCTTCGAGCAGTCTGTTTACTTTGGACTTTGCACCTTCAACTCTGTCCTCTGACATTTTTCTCAACTTTTGTTTCTTGGGCTTAATGTGTGGATCCACATTCAAAGCGTGTTCTATGATGTTTCGATCTATACCACTAAGGTCTTTTGCAGACCAAGAAAACACATCTTTATTAGACTCAAGAAGTGACTTTAAGGTCTGCTCCTCTGACTCTGAGAGATGAGTTCCTATCATCGCTGTTTGATCTGGTCTATTCTCGTCAAGAATAACTTGCTTCGGCTGTTCAGCTCTTTCTACTTTTTCTTTTACCAACGGTTCTTTCTAAACTTCGGCTTTCCCTTCCTCAATGCTGTGTATCTTTTTGTCTCCTGGGTAACCGTTACCTTCTGCTCTTCTTCCATCTTCCTAACTTCCATGAACCGAGATCACCCCTTTGTAACTGGTTATTTTCATGACTAGGTATGCTGGATGCAGGACGGCTGTGAAATTGTTAAGGGTTCCCCTACCAAGGATTGCATTGTAAGGATAGTTGACATCAACAACATCAAAAGTGATGCATTCTGTTCTCATATTAGTGATTTCTCCGAAGGAAACTTGCAACGCTATTTTTCCCAAGGCTTCAACTTTTCTTCCTCCGAAACCACATAGCGGATTTGTGGCGGGCTCTAGGGCTTGATCACCAAGGTTCATTTGCCTATATGCCTCGGCCATCAAGATGTCAGCTAAACTGCCGTTGTCTACTAAAACATCGTGTATGACATAGCCCCCAATATTGCAGTTGATAACCATTGCATCATTATGCGGGTAGTCTTTCAGCCGAAGGTCATTTTGATTGAATGTAATTGGCACATGTGACCACTTCGTTTTGATGTATGGCCCTTGTACTCCGATGTGGTGTACTCTCCTTTAATGTTCTTTGTTCTGCCTTTTTGATTCAGGCTCAAGGCTTGAGCCCCCCATTATAGGGAATATATGCTTCCTAGCAGGTACTATGCTATTAACCGTTTGCACTTCGGCGACCTCTTCTTCTTTTACCTTTTCTTGAAAAGGCTATTGTTGCAAGGGCACGATTGTGTAACTTTCTGGGGCTTGTTGATGGTACTAATTCGAAGCAGACCACTGTTGCTGTGGATAAGTTATAGTGGGAAAATGTCCCAAAGGTGGTGGTGGTAAGGCTTGTTGCTGGCTATAGACCGAAGATGACTGTGTAGCCAAAGGCGGTGGTGGGAGAGCTTCCCTCTGAGTATAGGTCAAAGCATGGATGTTTGGTATTGCGTAATTGACTGGGCAATACTGCTGAACGTGATTTGTTTCATTCGGAACAGGCTGCAATGGCTGCTCCCTCAACTCCTTTTTCTTTTGAATTGTTATTTCACAATACTTGGTGGTGTGGCCTTTGTCTTCTCCACAAAATATGCAGAACAATTTTTTTTTGCGTTTTTCCCTCGAAGTTCCTTCCTCCAAAGTTTCTTCCTCGACCACCTCTAAAGCTGTGTCCACCTCATTTCTTGTTTGAACTCAGACTTTTCTTCTTCAATGTTGAATACATTTTGACTTCGGGATTGATCAGGTGCCCCAAAGGTTGTCTTGTTATTTTTGTTGAGCTGCTGGTTTGTTTCCCTCATCCTTTGCTATTCCTAATGCCTGAACCGCAGATCATTGTCTACTCTGCAGAATTCATCCATTTTTGTGTGTAGCTCAGCCAATGACTTCGGCGGTTTTCGCGTGAAGTATTGCGCACATTGTCTAATTCTGAGCCCATTGATGGCAGCATCAATGACAACTTCTTCAGAGACTCCTGCTGCCTAACTTTGATATTTAAGAATCTTCGGAAGTAACTCTGTAAGGCTTCGCCTGGTTCTTGTTTGCATACAAACAACGTTTGAGATGTAATTGCTTGAGTGTGAAAGCCTCGGAAGTTTGTGAGGAGAGCTTCTTTCAACTGCTACCACGAATGGATGGACCAAGGCTTCAACGACGAATACTACATCTGAGTGATTCCTTGTAAAGCCATTACCAATGATTTTGCCAATACAGCATTGTTCCCTCCGAAGGAAGCCACGGTTACTTCGTAGCTTAGCATGAACTGCTTAGGACTGGACTAACCATCATAAGTGGGCAACACGGTTGGTCTATAACCAAGCAGCCAAGGTGTCACCTGCAATTCCTATGACAAGGGTGATGTGACATCGAATATGCAGTTCTCAGGTAAATTCTGATTTTGATCTTGCCTAACTTGGTCATGCTGCTGGTGACTCTTTTGCTGGTTTCCCTGAATGTAACCCGAAGCTTCTTCTATTTGCCATTTCAACTATTTCAGCCTTGCCAGCTTCTGCCTCCTAATCTGCAGTTCCTCATTGATTTGTTCGAGCTCTGCAAGCTCCTCATCATCGATGTTTGGTAATGCTGCCAGTTCCTGAGCTGCCTTTCTTTTTTGTTCTGCAATTTGTTGTTTCAGTGTCTCTCCATCTTCTTGTGTTTCCATATCAACCTCATTCTCCTCATGCGCTTCACCATCCCTAGGAGGATCTTTGGCATTGTAGCATTCTTGTGCCGAAGTTCCCCTCGGGAATTCGCATTGCCTTTGGATGAGGTGGTTTCATTCATCCGTGGTGAGGGTACACCATGGGTGGGCGCCAAATGTTGGGGACCTATCATCGCACCACGCAACAACAACAGGGCAACATCAAACACAAAGGATCCCTCTCTTTGGAGTCCTTGAGATCAAATCAATACGAAACAGGTAACGACAACAACAAGAGGGATGGGAGCTCTTTACCCACTATGAAGGTATAGGAATTAAGAATCTAAGGGGCTAAAACATAAGAAGGATGCGATGACATGGGGAAAAGACGTCATTATACGTTCAGACACAAAATTAGGGCTGACGTCACGTTCAATGAGAGGCGTACAAGTGGTGCTGCCAAAAAAGCATGTCCCTGTCGGTTGGTCTCCCCGGTATTTATAGGGGTCAACCGATAGTCTACTTTTCTCTGATTTTAGACAAGTGCCCCTGGGCATACCCTTTTAACAAGTGACTCTCTATTCATGGTAAAAGGTGTGTGTGGTAATTCTTCATATGAAGCCAAATTGAACACGCTAGCTTTTGACAAGCGACTCCTGCCTCTCAATGCCTTCTTGCCCGTCCCTTCATGCTTCGAAGCCTATCTCCCTTTGTCACCTTCGGACGACATGCAACTCCGAGCTTTGGATTGAGACTTCGTTCCTCCTTCACAGAGCTGCTACATTTCACATCTGGCATATGGCCGCCACCTTTTCGGCGCAACCTAAAACTCAAAATGAACAAGGCATCCGCAACACCGGGGGCTAAGACCTTCGGCCCGAACACCGCCAAAACAATGAACACACCCAAAGAATGGTGGAAGAAACAAGAAGAGACACCAAAAGCTAAGCCCGATCAAAAGAAGGGAGGTAACACTCAGAACTAGAAGGCTATGGCAACCAAGAAAATATGGCATGCCAAAGTTGCTGCATAGACGGCCGCTAAGTCTCCATCAAGCGCTGACTCTAAATAAAAGGTATGGCTTGCCCTCGCCAAGAGGTATACTGGCATTATCCTCCACTGCATATTTAATTTTCCACGCACTATCAATCCTTTTCCTTTCGACCACTGCATGTTTAAATGTAAATTTCGCGCTAGTTTAAATTTTTGCACAAGTTTCGTTTCATATCTTATCATTTCCAAAAAAATATATAATTTGGGTGCCTGCCCGGCCCCACCTGGGCTGGCTGGCCCCCCTCCTCTATTCCCCTCTACATATGCTGGCAGCACTTAGAGCCAAGGCTGCCTGGCCCCTTTCACAGGCCTTCCGGCCCCTTGGTGCCCTATGCTCTCTAATCACGTACACACGCATGCACATAGTGCCATGGGCACTAAGCACCCCACCGCCCAGCCTGGCCTTGGGCTGCTTGGCCCCTTACCTCCACTGATACTGCCCGGCGCCCCTGCACCACTGCCGTCCCATCTCAACGCGCGCACCAAACAGCCTAAGGGGCATAGGCCCTAGGCCGCCTGGCCTCCTACTCTAGCCGCCCGGCCTACCTGTTTTGCCTGCATGCACCCCCTCTCATGCCTATAAATATGAGTGCATGCATGCACTCTTCCCTTGCACCAATCGGCAGCGCGATCATCTCTCTCTCCCTCTAATCACTCTCAATTAGCTTAAGCACTTAATTACTTTCAGCAATTAAAAAAATTCTGCTCAATAAAATAAGTGCTACACCCTCGTTTTGTTGGACGGTTTGTGGAGGCTCTGCCCCACAAGGACGACTAACACCTGGACAACTGACTTTTGGTTTGCTAACCGCTAACGCTAATTTTTGTTGCTGCTTTGTCCCTCTGGTATTCTCTTGTCTGTGTTTTGTAGGATGTCGTCATTTTTTAGGAAGGCCAAGAGAGCCCTGAGTAACACAGGGAAGGGCATACACCTCAAGTTTCCGTCACGCTCCCACTCTTAGAGTGGAAGTTCGAGGACTCCAGCAGCATTCGACAGGATGTCCATTAGTGCCAGCCACCACCAGGATGAGGCAACATCATCACAACCCCAGCCGCAGCATACGCTTCTAACCATCCACGACATCGTACCATGTGACGATGACGAGGCAAAGATTTTGGAATGCCTTAACCCCAAGCACTTTGGGAGAACAAAGTATTTCGATGCCTTCTTCCTCACCAACATCGGCATGCTGGACCAATTCACACAAGCGTTCGAGTACGCGGGGTGGAGTGGCTTCTGGAACAATGAGGAAGAAGGATCCGTCCTTCTGACCAAAGAGTTCTTGATGACCCTCCGCATGGAGCGCTTCACCATAGGTACGACCATCTATTTCCGCCCTTCAATTCAGAGTTTGCCCTCTCCCCAAGAAGGCTTAGAGATCTCCTAGGGCTCTCCTCGAATTGCTTCCTAGAAGACGCACCTTCGGGGTATGACCAAACAACCTTTTGGCGGGAAATCTGTGGTACGGATGTTTCGGGAAAGCATAGCACCACAAAGATACATAACCCTACTCTTAGAATCCTGACTCATTGGGTCTCTCTCATTGTCTTTCTGTGTAGTAAGGCACGTTGCACCACTAATAGGGATTTGGAATGCCTCTACGCGATGTGCAAGAAAAGGCCTTACGCCCCTATCATAGACATGGTCCATCACTAGATGGAACTGTGGCAGAACAACACCCCCATCACTATCACCTCACTCGTCACATGGATTGCATTCGAACTAGGCGTCCTAGAAAACGCCTAGCTCGAGTACATCCCTGATGATCTTTCACACATAGTGGGGGAGCAGCATTTCATCAAATGGCATTTTATGTGGAAAGAGGGGGGTAGATTGATCATGACCTACTTTGGCCACAGCTTCGAACTACTGCTTCCTGCGCCCCATTTCGACCTATACAAAAGTAGCTAGCCTAACCATGCAGCTCGACATGGAGGAGCCACGCTAAAGCTTTGCAGGTGTCATGACAAGAGCCCAACGACGAAGAGCCAAGCAACGCCAGCGAGAAGCTGAGGAGGAAGCATCAGCGACCCATCATGGGACACCTACACAGCAACACCATCAAGCCTAGATTCGGAACTATCAAACTTCCAATGGTATGGCAACCCGGGGCAGTGGTACAGCAGTAGCAGAGGTGGTGAAGGTTCATACCATCAACCACCATATGCTCCTGGGTACTATGGGGCAGGTACATCTAGTGCTTTTGATAGGAACGCAGGACCTTCTGCATCAGCCCGGTTCACCTCCGACAACATGGCAGGAATCAATTCCACCATAGAGGGGATGAAGCTAGTGTTGGCGTCTCTTAGCCTTAACAGGTTTTACTCCACAAGCGCACGGAGACCGCTGTAGCCTTTCACTCAGAGTATTCCGAGTATCGTAAATTTCCATAGGGAAGCGGCAGCGAGAGGGTGTAATTGAATATACTCAAGTCGAAATAACTGTAAACTTAGATAAATTATACCAACTAGTAGTAACAAGGGTAAACATGACAAAGATAGGTGTAGGGTGGGATGATAAGCCTATCAAAGATATCTATAGAAAGGTATAGTTGCTTGGGAGGACAACGAGTGAGATAAAGTCACCAAACTCTATTTCAAATCGGCTGCAAAGGTTATCCGTGACTAACTAAGAAACTCAATTAACAAGTCAAGGTCTTGCGTCGAGCGAAATTCTAGTGTCTCGAGGGTACCAGGGGTAGATAGTTGGTCCTGAAGGAGAGTCTATCTAACACCTATGGGCCTCCCGAATGACGGGCTTGGAATACACAGGCACACCACACGCTGTCACCGAGTGGGGCTACCAAGCAAAGCTGCGTGGAGAGGATGGCACGCTATAAACGTGTTCAAGCGAAGCTTGAATGACGATAGACCGTCCTTGATCAGAGGATAGGGTCTAGCCAAAGCCTAGCGTCTAATTCTAGGATTGAGTTATAGCACCAGCAAGAATAACAATAATTGAATAACCAAGTTAAACACAACCTATGCCTCGCAAGTGTGCAAAGAAAGGTACACAACACTCGTAGGAGATAGAACTTAGAGTAAAATATAACTGAAATTATATTGAAGATAATCTGAATCCAAAAGATACAAAGCTTTACCACAGACTCAAAGATAACTTCGGAGACTCCGAGGCAAAGCTCAACTCAACTCTAACTCCTAGGACTATTCTAACTACTAAGGGAATAGTGTACCACTCTAAGATAGAACTTGAACTCAACTCCACGCCTTTACAACTGAGCTCTCGGGGCCTATTTATAGCCTATACATGTGAGGGGGGTATTTGTAGGTGCACTAGGTCAGTTGGAGGTGAAAGTCGGTGGCCGGGTGACCATGGCGGTGGCCGGCCGACCATAGGGGGTGGTCGGGCGGCCACTCGATCTGCCGAGTTTAGCGATCCAACGGTTGATCTCCTTTCCTGAGGTCGGTTTGTGGCTGCCTAAGTCAGTTTGCATGTAAGGCGGTTAAGTCACATGTTCGGCCGACCACATGATTTAATGACTTAGTGCATCCGACGCTTGATATTGCTTCCCCAAGTCGGTTAGCGGTTGAAACGGTTGATGCACGTGTAAAATGTGAAACTTGGATGGTCGGACGGCCATGCACCATGGTCGGGCGGCCAGGTGTCTCCTCCTGATTTGCTGCATGACACTTCCCTCAGACTTGTGACATCACCAATCCATGTTTTAATGGTCTTTCGGCCCTTGGATTCTTTGGATGCTTGATACAACGGTTGGATTGACATTGCCTTGTGTTTCTTTGCAAGCAGGAGTGAAGTGGAGGCAAACCGACTTGGTGAGGTGGTCGGCCGACCATGCCACATGGCCGGGCAACCTGCCAGGTGGTCGGGCGACCATGTCAGGTGGTCGGCCGGCCATGGTACATGGCCGGGCGACCATGGGGTTTGTCCCATTTTGGTCCAACTTCACTTCCTAGCCTCTTTTCATCCATTTTACATGTAATTTCGTACCTGCAACCAAATATTCATACAAAACTAGTGGAGCACATTAGTAGAAAGGTTAGTCCAGTTTTATTCACATGTTTTGCTTTATTTGGTGGATAATTGACGGTTGATATTGTGCGATTACGACCATCAACAGCTGGGAGGTTAGTACGACTCCCTGCTGTGAGAGCCAATGGACCGGCTCCATTGCCTCTGGAGTGATGAGTGATTGTCAACAGTAGCAAGACCCAGAAGGACTTGGGCACAAGACCTCCGATGGACAGGAGGCCCTCCGATGGACTGGAGGTAGAGAGAAGTCCTCCGAAGGACTGGAGGCACACTCGGCGTCTGTCGGCCATGGGAGTTCGGTATACGGAGGAGCGGCATGGCGACGGTAGGAGTAAGTCCTCCGAAGGACTGCGAGGCTGCCCCGATGGACAGGGGATGCCGGGCGCCACCACGGTGCTCCAACCCGAATGCGTGGCGCGAAGGCATGCGAGGGAAGGCTTTGGCGGCTTCGGCTCAAAACCGTCATCCAAGCTACCCAAGCCTTGGTGAGTTGGGCCATGACTCGCCAAGATAGAGAAGATGGGCCAAATCCGGCCCAGGCAGAGACTTCCTAAAGTTTCCCGGTTTCTGACTTCAAAACTGGGGGCGGATCGCGGATTGGACTACTGGCCACGTGGAGAGCATCCGAGGATTGCGTGGAACTTACAAAGATCAAGACTTCATCGTGGTCGTCCGTCCCAAAATATCCTGTAATCTTTTGTTTGAGACCTTAGGGTTTGTCTAGCTGTAGGGACCTAAGTGCAAAACTGTCTAAATAGCACTCGGGTATAAATAGGTCCAAGGCAGGTCATTAGAGGTGCTCTTGGCTGCTAGGATTAGTTTTTCACTTGGTGATTTTCGTCCTTAAGCTTTGAGCTCCATTGTTAGGGAGGTTAGAGTAGGATTTAGCCTCCTAATCTAGAGGGAAGGTGAGGGTGGTTGCTTGGGACGAATTTCTGCTTGTATGCTGAATATTTAGACCCATCTTCGGCACTTAATCGAAGCAAATTCGTGCAGCAACCTTGTGTTCTTCTCCTCCCCCTCTCTCTTTGGTTTTTGGGTTCAATCCTTGCCTTTTTTGGGTGTTTTTGTTGGGCAAGCTTGAATCCCCTTCCTTGCTGATGTTTTGGACTTGCTAGGACATGGAGATCATGACTTAGTTCATCTCAATCCTGCTGGATTGCCACGAGCAAGCCTCTTTTGTGTTTTCCCCTTTCTTGCCCAAGGATGGCCATTTCACAAGATCTGAAATTCCCGCTGATTTCGCGGTTACCTTCAGTTGATCTTTTGGGGATAACTTTGAAATAGGGTCCAGATAACCTGTGCTAAATTTCGTGAAGTTTGGACAAGGTTTGATCAAGTTTGGATTTGAAAAAGTCTTTTCTGCGACCCTACTGGACCATCCGGCAGAGGCCACCGGACAGTCCGGTTCCACCGGATAGTCCGGCAGTGCCCACCGGACAGTCCGGTGAGAGGCACTGTCCAGGCCGTGCCACCGGACAGTCCGGCGTCAGGCACCGGATAGTCCGGTCACACCGGACAATCCGGTGTTGGTCACCGGACAGTCCGGTCCTGCCAGGGAGCTGCTGTGTTCTTCCCAGTTTGGTTTTTCCGCTGTGATTTTGCTATGGATTTTTGCATTCCTCCTTTAAGACCATTCTCTTTGCTTACTGTGAGTCAGTGAGACACACCTAGGTGCGGTGAGTGTCTTGTGGCGGTTATTGCAAAATCCGTTGCTCCGCTGTCATTCTTGTTCGGATCTTGAGCTTTCTTGCATTGGTGCGTATCCTCACAGTGGACGGCACCCTTGCGCTACTAGGCATGTATCTGTTCAGTGGACGGTGCTTAGTTTCGGTTTCCACTTGGGGGTTTGTGATTTTGTGATTTCAAGTGCTCCTATTCACCCCCCCTCTAGTCGCACGTCTCGGTCCTTCATGCTGTACCAACAAGTCGATGCCATCGCCCAACGTACCTCGGCGATAGATGACCAGCTTCGTGCCAACACCAACATTCTCTGGAAAATCAGAGAACAGGTGGAGACTAGCATCAATGAAGCTCACCACTTCTACAATCACTACTACTACCAGAACCCCTAGCTTCATGGAAGCTTGGGGGGATGGTAAACGAATGCGACGTGAGCACGCTTCCTCGGCCAACCATCTCAGAATAAGGCCCCCCGATCCTCGACCTCGTCCTCCCTTGCAGCAGTCCTAGGAGTACCAGCAGTCTCACAGTACCGGCAGTCCCAGCAGCAGTCCTACCAGGCCTACCAGCAAGATGAGTAAGCAATAATAATATTTAGTTGTCTTTTCTTTGTCTTGTATATGCTCTAAAAAACGTGTCAATAAAATAAACTCCCACCTTTGATATTTTTCCTTCATATGGAAATGATGAATAGTTGCTCTATCATGTTCTTGATTAGTTGTATATGCACACACCATGCGTAGCTTAATTTCAAGCTTATGTGTATAAAGTTGTGAACTTGATCTTTTACTTTGTCAATGCCATTTGCATAAAACTTTGTCTATGTTGTTGCAAGAAATGACATGACTAAGAACTAGGCCAGCTCTACATTTTCTTAGTAAGATGAACATCTTAGGACATTCTTTTGAAAAAAAATGAAAATGAAGTTCCTCCTTTGGTTTCAAACGCTACCTGAGCCAAATACAATGAAATATTTGAGCCTAGCCTATCAGCTACTTAGTGTTTGTTGACGTGGCTTATGTACGAAAATTATACATCATTTTAAATGGTTTTTCATTGATTTTATGCGTCAACTATATCTTTCTCCAACATTTATCACCGATAATTGTGGATTTGCAATATTATCTTGGAAATATGCTACATGTGATTTTTTCAGGTTTTAAGCCAATTTTTTGCGAAATTCACCATGATCCACTTCGAGTAAGAAAAGACCTCTAGATGACATGAATTGAAGATGAAGAACAAGCAAGGCTTGGTGTACTCATGACCCCCTCTGTGTGGATCAAGGCTTCCTAATCAGAAGATTCAATAAAGTGTCAAGAGCTACAAGAAAATGAAGATATTTATTCATTAAAGATGTCAAATATGTCAAAGGCTAGAAGAATCCGTCAAGCACCTACGTGCATTTGGTTGCAGATGCTTTATGCTCAAAAAGGGGGGGCATTTGGACAAATTTGAATCTCGCTGCTTGGATGGTATTTTTCTTGGGTACGCCTCTAGCTCTAGGGCATATAGAGTGTGGATCCTTGATACTAGACAAGTGGT
Source organism: Paspalum vaginatum (assembly GCA_030272315.1). NCBI lineage: Eukaryota > Viridiplantae > Streptophyta > Magnoliopsida > Poales > Poaceae > Paspalum > Paspalum vaginatum. Next base: position 29,887,218 of record CM059021.1, on the reverse strand, counting down.
TGAGACCTGTGAAGTTTCCTTTGATGAATCTATGCCTTGCACAACCCCTGCATTTGAGCTTTCAGGTGATGATGAAGAAGGCGCTCCCATCTTTGAAGATGAGGAAGGCGAAGTAGATGCTGGTGATGCAGGAGCCACTGCACCGGCTGCAGCTCCTGCCCCCTCTGCTTCGAGCTCTGAAGATGAAGGGGGACCCTTGCCTACGGCTTCCTCCTCACTCCCCCAACCACAAGCTCGAGCAGAGGTTGGCCCCGCTGAGGACGCAGGGGAGGTGAGCTCCGAGATTGTTCCATCTCGGCAGGTCCAGCGGGATCACCCTCCAGACAGGATGATTGGAGATCTACACTAGCGTGTCACACGCTCTTCGGTTAACTCTCTAGCCTTTTTCTGTCACTCCGCATTTGTTGCTTCTTTTGAACCCCGGGATGTGTCACATGCATTATCTGATCCTAGTTGGGTGAACGCCATGCATGAGGAGTTGGAGAACTTTGAGAGAAACCATGTCTGGGATTTAGTTGAACCTCCACCAAACTGCCACCCAATAGGAACCAAGTGGGTTTTCAAGAACAAACAGGGTGAGGATGGGATGGTTGTGAGGAACAAAGTGAGATTGGTCGCCCAGGGTTTCTGTCAGAAGGAGGGGATAGATTATGAGGAAACCTTTGCTCCTGTAGCTCGTTTAGAGGCTATTAGGATCTTGCTTGCCTTTGTTGCTTCTAAAGACTTCAAATTGCAGCAGATGGATGTCAAGTCAGCCTTTCTAAACGGTTACATAGAGGAGGAGGTACATGTGAGACAACCTTCTAGCTTTGAGAGTGCCAAGTTTCTAGATCGGGTGTATAAGTTGAGAAAAGCCCCGTATGGTCTGAAGCAAGCTCCAAGAGCTTGGTATGCTAGGTTGAAAGCCTTTCTGCTCAAGTCTGGTTTTGTGATGGGTTCAGTAGACAAGACCTTGTTTCTGTTGAGTCCTGGCGGTGACACCCTTCTAGTTTAGATATATGTTGATGACATTATCTTTGGTGGTTCATCTCATGCTTTGGTGTCTAAGTTTGCTGAACAGATGAGCAGTGAATTCGAGATGAGTCTCATGGGTGAGGTTCAGTTCTTTCTCGGGCTTCAGATTAAGCAAAGCCCAGAAGGAACCTTCGTCCATCAAGCCAAGTACACGAAGGACATTCTGAGGAAGTTTGACAAGGGAGATCTCAAGCCCATGGCGACTCCCATGTCAAAACAGACGGCTCTTGATGCTGATGAAGAAGGGGAGGTGGTGGACCAAAGAGAGTACCGAGGGATGATCGGCTCACTTCTGTACCTGACGGTGACCAGGCCAGACATTCAGTTCGCGGTCTGCCTCTGTGCGTGTTTTCAGGCCTCACCAAGGCTATCACATTGTCAAGCGGTGAAACGCATCTTCAGGTACCTGAAATACACACCTGAGCTTGGACTTTGGTTCTCTTCAGCTTCGTTGCTCTCTCTTAGAGGGTATTCAGATGCTGACTTGGCGGGTTGTCGACTAGAGCGCAAGTCTACTTCCGGCACCTGCCAGTTTCTTGGTTCTTCTCTTGTCTCTTGGTCCTCACGCAAGCAATCTAGCGTAGCCACTTCCACCACAGAAGCTGAATACATTGCTGCTGCTAGTTGCTGCTCCCAGCTGCTTTGGATGAAGTCCACCTTGAGCGACTTTGGTCTCAGTTTTAGGAAGATCCCTCTCCTAGTAGACTCTACTTCTGCTATTTCTGTACCTAAGAACCCCGTCCTACACTCCAGAACCAAACACATAGACGTGAGGTTTCACTTCTTGAGAGATCATTATGAGAAGGGAGATATAGACTTGATCCATGTAGAGATTGAGAACCAGTTGGCCGACATCTTCACCAAGCCCATAGACCTGAGCATATTTGCTCGCTTGCGTGGGGAGCTTGGTATTTGTTACCCCTTTTAGGTTGGGTAACTTTGGTATAGTTTAGGTTTTGCTTTGCCTTTTCTTTCTTTGTTTCTTTTTGCTTCTCTTGCATTTTGTCGCATACCATGCATTGCATTGTAACATATGCATTTTTACTTTCACTAGCACTAGAGCTCTTCTGGTATGACAAGTTAGTACTTGCTTGTGCTAGATTGTACAGTTGCTTGCATGATCATGGTTGGCTAAGCTCCTTGAATCTGTCTAATATCTTTTGTGAGCTCAGTCACTTTTGTTTCTTCAAAATCAAAAAACTATGATCACCACATGACTTGGCTACCCAGCATGTGTAGGAATGTTGAATGCTATGCTATCTTTTCATGCTTGGATATGCTAGTCGTATGCCTGTGTTGCACTGATGCCTAAGAATTTATGGCACCTTGTTCATATCTAAAATCTGAATGAATGTGATTTACAAATGGTGTCCTATGAGCTAAATTGAAAAGATCCAAGAGGGTTCACCTGTCACACTGATCTAGTTTGAGATAGCTTGCCTTTGCACTTTGGCTTGAACATGGACTAGGCTGTGTCTGACCAAAATCTTGTCTTAAGCTCCTGATGGTTTTTCTGAACCTAGGCTTGGCATTGGTTGGTAAGAAGTGGCAACGACAAGTGAATAACCCCTGGCACTTGATCTGATTTGCTTAAAGTTCAAAATTGCTACATCTGAAATCTGCAAGTCTCTAAACTGATTATGGCCTGTTGTAGATGCCTTGGTTGAGAGTAGCACACCTTGTATGTTTTGCTAGCATCTTGCTGTTCATGCCTACCTTGCTAGATGCTATTCATGTTGGTGATGCTCTTTTTTCAACAACTCTGAAAAACATGCTCCTAATCTGTATAAGATGGATTCAATTGAGCTTGTTTGCATGCTTCCTAGCCCTCACTTGCTCTATATGCTAGAACTTGTATTTACTAGCTTTTCATCCCTGCTGAGCTCTTCATGGTACACTTCCTGCATTTCATGGCATATTGTGAGGGGGAGTTGTCCATATCAGGGGGAGTTGAGTGCTATGAACCCTTGATGTGTCCATTGTCAACAAGGGGGAGAGATGTTGACTCTTGAGGAGAGAGAGATGTTGGACAAAGGGGGAGGACTCTGTAGAGATCTAGTTGAGGGGGAGTTTGTGCTTTTAGCATGTTCTTGCATCGGTGTGTTTGAGCCTTTTGTCTCTTTCTGGAGGAGCCGATGTTTTGCCTTAGCATGACTGTGTTGAGCCAGTTTGCCTCTTTCTTGAGGGGTCATGCTTTAGTTTGATCGACTGCGTTGAGCGGTTTCCCTTGTCTTAGGGGGTCGATCTTTGACCTTGTTTTTGTTGTCTCAATTTGCCCTTTTCTGCCAGTATTTGGTCCTTGGGCACTTGAGCAACTTCTTCTTTTTCTTCTTTCTTTTCGGTTTTACGTTTTTCCTTTTGTTTTTGTTCTATTTCAGGTTACAGGTTGAAGGTGTTGACAATACACTCATCAAGGGGGAGATTGAGAGCCAATGGGCCGGCTCCATTGCCTCTGGAGTGATGAGTGATTGTCAACAGTAGCAAGACCCAGAAGGACTTGGGCACAAGACCTCCGATGGACAGGAGGCCCTCCGATGGACTGGAGGTAGAGGAAAGTCCTCCGAAGGACTGGAGGCACGCTCGGCGTCTTTCGGCCATGGGAGTTCGGTATATGGAGGAGCGGCATGGCGACGGTAGGAGTAAGTCCTCTGAAGGACTGCGAGGCTGCCCTAATGGACAGGGGATGCCGGGCGCCACCGCGGTGCTCCAACCCAAATGTGTGGCGCGAAGGCGTGCGAGGGAGGCTTTGGCAGCTTCGGCTCAAAACCGTCACCCAAGCTACCCAAGCCTTGGTGAGTTGGGCCACGACTCGCCAAGATAGAGTAGATGGGCCAAATCCGGCCCAGGCGCAGACTTCCTAAAGTTTCCCGGTTTCTGACTTCAAAACCGGGGGTGGATCGCGGATTGGACTACTGGCCAAGTGGAGAGCATCCGAGGATTGCGTCGAACTTACGAAGATCAAGACTTCATCGTGGTCGTCCGTCCCGAAATATCCTGTAATCTTTTGTTTGAGACCTTAGGGTTTGTCTAGCTGTAGGGACCTAAGTGCAAAACTGTCTAAATAGCACTCGGGTATAAATAGGTCCAAGGCAGGTCATTAGAGGTGCTCTTGGCTCCTAGGATTAGTTTTTCACTTGGTGATTTTCGTCCTTAAGCTTTGAGCTCCATTGTTAGGGAGGTTAGAGTAGGATTTAGCCTCCTAATCTAGAGGGAAGGTGAGGGTGGTTGCTTGGGACGAATTTCTGCTTGTATGCTGAATATTTAGACCCATCTTCGGCACTTAATCGAAGCAAATTCGTGCAGCAACCTTGTGTTCTTCTCCTCCCCCTCTCTCTTTGGTTTTTGGGTTCAATCCTTGCCTTTTTTGGGTGTTTTTGTTGGGCAAGCTTGAATCCCCTTCCTTGCTGATGTTTTGGACTTGCTAGGACATGGAGATCATGACTTAGTTCATCTCAATCCTGCTGGATTGCCACGAGCAAGCCTCTTTTGTGTTTTCCCCTTTCTTGCCCAAGGATGGCCATTTCACAAGATCTGAAATCCCCGCTGATTTCGCGGTTACCTTGAGTTGATCTTTTGGGGATAACTTTGAAATAGGGTCCAGATAACCTGTGCTAAATTTCGTGAAGTTTGGACAAGGTTTGATCAAGTTTGGATTTGAAAAGGTCTTTTCTGCGACCCTACCGGACCATCCGGCAGAGGCCACCGGACAGTCCGGTTCCACCGGATAGTCCGGCAGTGCCCACCGGACAGTCCGGTGAGAGGCACTGTCCAGGCCCTACCACCGGATAGTCCGGCGTCAGGCACCGGATAGTCTGGTCACACCGGACAATCCGGTGTTGGTCACCGGACAGTCCGGTCCTGCCAGGGAGCTGCTGTGTTCTTCCCAGTTTGGTTTTTCCGCTATGATTTTGCTATGGATTTTTGCATTCCTCCTTTAAGACCATTCTCTTTGCTTACTGTGAGTCAGTGAGACACACCTAGGTGCGGTGAGTGTCTTGTGGCGGTTATTGCAAAATCCGTTGCTCCGCTGTCATTCTTGTTCGGATCTTGAGCTTTCTTGCATTGGTGCGTATCCTCACAGTGGACGGCACCCTTGCGCTATTAGGCACATATCTGTTCAGTGGACGGTGCTTAGTTTCGGTTTCCACATGGGGGTTTGTGATTTTGTGATTTCAAGTGCTCCTATTCACCCCCCCCTCTAGTCGCACGTCTCGGTCCTACATGCTGTACCAACAAGTCGATGCCATCGCCCAACGTACCTCGGCGATAGATGACCAGCTTCGTGCCAACACCAACATTCTCTGGAAAATCAAAGAACAGGTGGAGACTAGCATCAATGAAGCTCACCACTTCTACAATCACTACTACTACCAGAACCCCTAGCTTCATGGAAGCTTGGGGGGATGGTAAACGAATGCGACGTGAGCACGCTTCCTCGGCCAACCATCTCAGAATAAGGCCCCCCGATCCTCGATCTCGTCCTCCCTTGCAGCAGTCCTAGGAGTACCAGCAGTCTCACAGTACCGGCAGTCCCAGCAGCAGTCCTACCAGGCCTACCAGCAATATGAGTAAGCAATAATAATATTTAGTTGTCTTTTCTTTGTCTTGTATATGCTCTAAGAAACGTGTCAATAAAATAAACTCCCACCTTTGATATTTTGCCCTCATATGGAAATGATGAATAGTTGCTCTATCATGTTCTTGATTAGTTGTATATGCACATACCATGCGTAGCTTAATTTCAAGCTTATGTGTATAAAGTTGTGAACTTGATCTTTTACTTTGTCAATGCCATTTGCATAAAACTTTGTCTATGTTGTTGCAAGAAATGACTTGACTAAGAACTAGGCCAGCTCTACATTTTCTTAGTAAGATGAACATCTTAGGACATTCTTTTGAAAAAAAAAGAAAATGAAGTTCCTTCTTTGGTTTCAAACGCTACCAGAGCCAAATACAATGAAATATTTGAGCCTAGCCTATCAGCTACTTAGTGTTTGTTGACGTGGCTTATGTACGAAAATTATACATCATTTTAAATGGTTTTTCATTGATTTAATGCGTCAACTATATCTTTCTCTAACATTTATCACCGAGAATTGTGGATTTGCAATATTATCTTGGAAATATGCTACATGTGATTTTTTCAGGTTTTAAGCCAATTTTTCGCGAAATTCACCATGATCCACTTCGAGTAAGAAAAGACCTCTAGATGACATGAATTGAAGATGAAGAACAAGCAAGGCTTGGTGTACTCATGACCCCCTCTGTGTGGATCAAGGCTTCCTAATCAGAAGATTCAATAAAGTGTCAAGAGCTACAAGAAAATGAAGATATTTATTCATTAAAGATGTCAAATATGTCAAAGGCTAGAAGAATCCGTCAAAGCTTGGCCCATTACGAAGATTCCAGAAGCTCAAGAGTCCAAAAGACGCCGCACAAATATTTCTTAGGCGGCAAGCAACGTCCCCGCGAAAGATGGAAGGAAACGGACGAAGGAAGGGCTGAGGTCGGCCGACCTTAGGCCTTCTGGTCATTCGACCCCACCCAACCATAGGTCCGTTTCCGATTCCTTTTCTCCCACATCTTCTCCAGACTATATAAAGCGAGTCTAGGCCCCGAGTCAAGGCATCCAATTCATTATCAAGGCGACAAGATGTAGAGAAGAGGGACAACAACTAGAAGAGAGCTGAGGGTCGAGATTCTAGGCTAGGATTAGAGTTCTTCTAGTTCGTAGAGGTGATTAGAGGCCTTGCATGGTGCTCTAATTACCTAGCTCCAGAGGTCTAATTGTATCATCAAGGGAGGTATGGCCATGGTTGTAAGTATGATACAATTTATTAATGAAAGCATTGTTCTTGTCTAATTATCATGTTCTTGTTCTAATTATGCATGTTCTAGCTCTAATTAGATTTAGATCTAGATGCTTGTTGATTAGACCACATCTTTAAGGGTTATATTCATCTAGCGTTCTTGATTGTTGATCTAGCTTACTAATGATATAGTTGTATGTCCAGTTCTTTTGATCATGGAGATTAGATGTTCTAGTTGTGCTAATTATGTTATTAGACCATATAAGGTAGTTGGAAGCTAGTTCTCTGATTATGTGCATGTGGAAAGCTTTTCGTCGATTACCTGGTTACCAGTGACAGTGGAGCCCGGGAAAAGGTTAAGCCGATCTAGGGGGTTAGGTTGATTGATCTTGATTTAATTATGTTATGATGAATATGCTTGAACATTCTTGTCTACCTTGAGCTACTTGTTATCTCGTTGCTTTTATCTAATTGTGGTACCCTTATCATGCTTGTTTTGGATCCAATTAGAGCTTGATTAGAATCTAGTTAATACCCTTTATTTAGTGTTCTAGTTCTGTTCTAATTGTTTATATTATATATTAAGTATAGTTTAGACGTAGATTAGACATAGTTTAGAGCTAGTTTAGAGGTAGATTAGAGACTTGCCTTTTACCTTTAGTTTTCCATAAACTCTTGTTAATTAGTTCTCAATTAGTTCATTTCCTGGATTGACAAAACCCATGATACTCATCTTGGGGAAAAGCTACCACGATACTGTCGCTTGCAGTATAAGGTTTGGCGTGCTTAATTGCCGTCAACAGTGTTGTTTTGAGCTTTGTCAAATTTTGAGTCTCATTGAATGGAATCATCACTATCTTGTGAATCTTTGGAGCAAAAATTACACCATCCCACATGCATCTACCTACTTTGGGTATGCATCCATACATCTCCCCACAGCACCTTCAACCTTACTCCTTCCAAATGAAAATGAGGGAGGATATAGAGCCATCTAGTCAAAGCATGGCAATAGAAAAAAAAGCATGTTAGTCAAAGCTTGGCAAAACGAAAAAAATACAAAAAGCTCCATATTCATACCCATCACAAAAGAAGGAGAAGGGAAGAAAAACAAGGAGATCCACCCATCCAGCCACCAAATAAGCTCCAATGATGAACGAGATTTGCTGATGTAGTACATCTCTTTTGTCCCATCTTTGGCATTGCAAAATAAACAACCTAAGCAAGCTAAGTTTTTCCATCACCCTGAGCTCCACAAAAGTTTTAGTGTAGGAAAAATCTTGGCAGTGCTCTTGGCCCTTTTTGGTGAGGATACACTTTTGAGCGATCAAGAGTACCTCTGGGGAAATTTGCTTTTATTTTGAAAATCTTCAAAACACCTGAGATAGGAATCCAAAAAGAAATGTTTTGAGCTGGAACCTGCAATGAAGTCATTATTTCTCTCAACTACCCAAGACAAGTATTTCAAAAAGATGCACCACAGGTATGAGAAAAAGGGTGATCGATACATACACTATGGTTTGAGATGAAAGCATGAGTGTCGGTTGTGCATAGTTCCTTATCTTGAACATCGATATTGCAGCAACTCTTGATCCATAACCCATCTTGGCTTTACTCGAGGACGAGGAAAGGTCTAATATTGGGGGGTGTTGACGGTCATTATTGCACTATCTTCAACCGTCAACTATCCATGATCATGAAGGAAAATATATCAAAGTGTAGACTAAACCCTTGCTACTGACATATTTCCATGAGTTGTGTTGAATTATTTGAATGCAGGTGTCAACAGCACTTAAACACTCAAAATGGATCCAAACCAGGGAAGGTGGGTAGCCACATGGCTAACCCCCCTGGCCGGCCGGCCCCACCAAGGCTGCCCGGCCCCACCTCCAGGCCGCCTGGCCTGAGGATGTGCCCAAATGGCACCAACTTCAACCTACAAGCACACAAGTGACGTGTCAACACAATTCTAGGGTCCAAACCATAAAGCCCAACATGTTACGTACCAGAAGGCTTGCCATCACATCGATCCAGCACTTGGATTGGTGAAGTCAGCAATACTGGGCACTTCAATCCTGTGGCTAAGGAAGAAACACAAGTGAAGATCCAATGTTCCAGAGAAAAGCACAATTGTAACTGCCAAACCAACCTCAAACAGACTTTGGGAGGCAACCAGGAGTGTTGGATGGCTAAGTCGGTGGATCAAGTGGCTGCCCAGCTTACCACCTAGCCACCCGGCCACAAGACCAAGCCGCTCGGCCCCTAGGAGGCCGCTCGGCCTACCAAGTGTCCACTCCAGCACCGACTTAACCACCATACCGACCTACCACCACTATAAGTACCCCTCTTGCTTGAGTGGGTATAAATAGGTCCCTAGGCCTCACATGTGAAGTGTGGAAGTGGAGTGGAACACACCATTGTCTTAGTCTTGTAGCAGTAGGTTGCTCCTAGGAGTTAGAGTTGAGTCTGAGCTTTTGCCTCAGGGATTCCGGAGCTAGCTTCGAGTCTTGGTAAAGCTCTTGTATATTTCTGTCCTTGTACTCTTGCTACTTTAGTATAATACAAATCATTGCTCTATCTTTCAAGTATACTTTACTTTATTTCTTACACTTGCCTAGTGTGGTGTACCTTTTTGCATACTAGACCAAGGCTTAGGTTTGTGTTGTCTTTAAGTTCTTTGAATCTTGCTAGACTTGTCGGTGCTATAAGCTTGCCTTAGGCTCTGATCTAAGGTTACGTTAGCTCTCACCCTCTGATCAAGGAAGAGCTTTAGTGATCAAGTTCTCACTTGATCACTAGTTTAGTGTGCCATCCTATCCATGCAAATCTGGTTGGTAGCCCCTGTTGGTGACAGCATTAGGGAGCATCTGTAATCCAACCCCATCGTTCAGTAGGCCCGTAGGCAGTTAGCCAGTTGCCGTTCGGTTGGCCAACTATCTACCCGCGTGCCTCCTCGGTGAAATCTCGAATTTCTCTCGACACAAGACCCTAGTTCGTGTTCGATTAACTTAGTTCAACTGCGAATACTCCCATACAGTAGTTAAGGAATAGAGTTTAGATATCTTAATCTCGCTCATTGTCCTCCTAGATAGCTTTCCTATGTTTTGCTGACAGCTTTGGTCCCTGTTTACTCGTCCACCATACACTATCTTGTTTACCTTACCTCCGTTGTAAGAATGGCTAGTAGTTATTACTTTTATAGTACTGTTCGAAGTTCGAACATATCATTCTAC